>JARHVA010008446.1:0-420000 GCA_037957365.1 Torreya grandis
TTGGCTTAAAGGAAATTAAATAAATATATGGTAAATATTTATGTTTTAAAAGTTTATTATGACATATTAAAAAAATTATCAAAGTGTGTTGATGGTTCTTGTCCAACTAATATTGGATGAGAGTAAGTGATGGGTATAAAAACAAGGCCGAATTGGCCTATTTAAGCTAGATAAGTGAAGATTGGACCTAAGAAAATAATGATTGGAGGAGAATAAAGTAGGTAATTCAGTAAAATAATAAGATTAAATAAAACATGATTAAAATAAAACATATATTTTGTATGTGGATGATAAGGTCAATTTGACCTAATGAGCCCAAAAGAGGCATGTTGATCAAGTGAGCCTAGAATGTTGTGTGAGAGGGGTAAAAGGGTGAAGTGAGATAAATGAGGTGAGATAACATAAATAGATTCATGAAAAGATTTTTCCATGTATATTATATTTATTTTTTTTATATGATATGTTGTGTGTGTTGTGTGTGTGTGTGTGTGTGTGAGAGAGAGAGAGAGAGAGAGAGAGAGAGGAGAGAGAGAGAGAGAGATGAGAGAGAGAGAGAGAGAGAGAGAGAGAGAGAGAGAGAGAGAGAGAGAGAGAGAGAGGAGAGAGAGAGGAGAGAGAGAGAGAGAGAGAGAGAGAGAGAGAGAGGAGAGAGAGAGAGAGAGAGAGAGAGATGAGAGAGAGAGAGAGAGAGGAGAGAGAGAGAGAGAGAGAGAGAGAGAGAGAGAGAGAGCAACAAGGTGTCTTAGATGATTAAGCTTGCCTTCATTGGGTTGGTGCTTAGTCAAGAGGGAGTTGTATTTGCCTTGTAGGTTGGAGATTTAATAATTTTAATTTAAGTTTTTTTTTCCCAAGGTCACTTAAGGAGTTGGATCCTCCTTTCATGTTGGATCTTTCTAAAGGACTAGTTGGGTTGGTGCCTAACTAGTGAGGGGTTGGTTCTCCTTATGGGGTTGGTACCTCACTAAAATGCTATTTCATTAATCATAGGATAGTATTACAAGTGGTGTGATATTTTATTTTATTCCCCATGAGGTTTTACCACATATTTATGGTTTTCATGTGTTTATATCTTTCTTCTTGTCTATGTGATTGCTTCTCTATGCATTGCTTATTTACTAGATTGGTTTGAAAGGTTAATGAATGATGTATGAATTTGACTAAATTTTTGTCACACTAATTCACCCCCCTCTCAATGGTTGAGATTCCAATAATTGGTATCAGAATAGGTCCTTTGGAGGAGGATTGATAGCTTGAATGTGATCCTCTAATCACAAGATGGCCAACTTTGTAAAGGTCATGATTGAGGTTCTCATGGAAGTCTAGATGATGGTACTAAAAAGATTAAAGAGGAAGGATTATGTTGAATCAAAATAAAAGATAAAACCTAAGTTAATAGTGAAAAGGAAATTGAATACATATTTATATAAAGGTACATGTTAATGCATCAAGGTGTCTTCTAGTACTTTGCTTTAGGCCTTGCAAGAAGGTATGTGCAGGTATCTTGATGAAGCAACTAAGTAGACGCTCATGAGATTTTTTGATCGGTATATAATAAAAATGTCATTCTTGGTATAATTTATCTACATAATATTCAAGTAATAGAGATAATTCAAAAGGTATGTTTAACCTTGTATTTTCTATGAATATTTCTATGGAGTGATTTGTATCATCACAAAGAGGTATGCAAGTGAAGGATGAGTTGATCATCAAGCTAGAGGAACTGAGTTAAATATATGAAGCTATCATAAATATATAAAAAAGTTATGTTAGAGGCATATATATATTAATGAGGCCATGATCAAATGATACATATCTAAAGGATAGAGATGAGATGATGACTAAATGCCCTAGTTTTTTTTTAAGCCTAAAAAAAAAGAAAGTGGTTGACTATGATAGATTATGAAGTTTATTGTTTGCATAATTCATATGAGTATGTAATGATATAATAAGGTGAATGTAGCTTGTGAGCATGATAAATGAGACAATCGTAAGATATCTTGAAGGTAATATTAATCCATAGAGGTTCCAGTTTGAAAAGAATAAATAAACCATAAAAACTAAGTGAGTATAAAAGTGTCTACATAGTTGGTTGCATTGAGTATTTTAAATATGAAGTCAAGTGATCTTGATGAATGACAAAGTGACATTAAGATCATATAATGAATGTAAAAAATGTTTGATAGAGGTCTACAATAGAGAATAAGTTCTCATAGACCTATCTAACAGTTTGATACATGGATAATGTTATGAGTTAATTTGAGCCATGATGGATTGAGAAACATAAAGAAGAATGAAAATTGATAATTTATTCTAGGAAAACATAAGAGTCTTAAATTGATCTACAAGACTAATGATATTGTGAAGACCATTGGAAGTGTTTTTTCAATAGATGATAAGGTGAGGTATCTGTTAGCATCACATTGTGTACCCTAAGATAATTAGTTTCATCTCCTACAATTTGATTAAACCTAGAGTCATCTCTCAAGCTTTTAGGAGATTGTGGGAGAGATGAATCTCTAGTGATATGAGGTCTAGCTCCCTATATTTTCTTTATATTGCTCTTGAATTACTTTAACAAATTGATAATGAAAAGAGTTCAAGTAAAACAACTAAAAAAAAACTAAGAAGTGATAAAATAATGTAAATTTTCCTCACACTTTACTAAAAATACTACTTGAAAATGAAAAATTTGCTTGTTACACAAGACTCACAACCTTAGAACTATCATTACATCAATGTTTCACAAACTAGATTCAACAAGGAGGATAACTCTTCTGAAGGAAATGAATGACAATCAAAGGAATACATTCATGAATCACTTATAACAATTCTAAACTTGGAAGGAAGTAGTAGTAAGGACCTAAAACAACCATTTATCTACAACTTGTTAGAACTATGAAGAGTGCAAAGCTCGCAAAGACAAATTTACTAAACTAGACCAACATGATTCAAGTCATGACACAATACTGTAGTGTATGAGTGGTAGTAACACTTGTATTATTTATTAAAGTGTTTTTCATGTACAAATTTGGCTAGAGTTTCCCCATCAACCAATGAAGGTTACTGAAATAAGCCAAAATAATCTATATTTATAGCCTAAAGAGAGAGAACAAGCAAGAGGAAGTCCAAGGGGTCACTTGGACATGTGTTAATATTAAAAAGGGAGTTACATTTGCATGTGAAATAGGAGTGAGGTGATTCATGCCAAGTTAGGAGGTGCACTTGTCAAAACAAGTCAACAAAGGAGGTTAAAAGTGGCACAAAAACTACAAATTTTGCACAAGAAACTACACAATTGAGTTATCCCTCTAAAAATCCTCTTTTTCATAAAAAACTTGAAGTTTGGATGGTTGATAGGATAAGAGGGGTTAAAAAAAAAACATCATCCATGTGTTGGTATAGTCTCTGATCCTTCCTATTTCTATGGACATGCATAATCATCTTAGGTAGTTTCAAAAGATCTCATTCTATGCACCCTTACCACTTGGCACTCCAAACCTTCCAAATCTGAAAAAAAATTCATAAAAAATGGGAATCGCACCTTTCAATGCCTTTCAAATCATTAGTTTCAAGAAGAAAACCTTTAAAAACCCCCCTTGATCACTTTTCACTACTTTACCCCAAAGTTCACTACTTGGCTTACTGGGGTGGCCAAAAGTGAAAGCCTAATTAGGACACTTAGAAAAAATTTCATGAGTTTAAGTGAATTTTTTGAGTTATCTCAATTGTATATCTTTCCTCTCAAACTTATTTCATGTTTCAAATTCTTTTATAATTTATACACCATAAAAAAATTATGAAAACAAGCCCTTCTTCTCATTTATTCTTTATGGATCCATACAAAAAAATTCATATATATAGAATCTTAATAATGTCCTATACAACTTCATTTTTATACCCTTGGTACAATTATTTCATTTGAGTACACTTTTTTCTTGATTTTCACCATCAAGTCTCCTTAAGGGTTTTATAGGAGGGTTTAAGAGGTTTTTTGGTCTTAAGGATTGTTCATAAAAATATGATGTTTATTAATCCTTAGAATTGAAAATTTTTTCACCTCAAGGACCTCCTTAAAATTTCCTGAAATCCTTTAGGTCTCATGAAAATTTTTCTAGAAGATACAATAAAAAAAGGTGACCTTCAAATAGGATTCTTACATTCCATGAGGGTTCTAGTACATCTGAGCTTCAAATTAGCCTTCCTTGGTATTTTCATGCCAAAAAAATAACTAAAACCTATTAAATTTATCCATTAACATTTTAATCACTTTGGATGGCTTACCAAGAAACCAAATTGGAAGTTGCCCCTGCTTTGGAAGAGGGATTATGCCTTACCAAGCAGCTTGTCTACCCCTTGTGTACCAAAAGAAGATATTATTATCTTTTAATGGACCCATGGAGTGTGAATTCATCCTATTTTACATTTAAAACATTAATAAAATTATTATAAGTCCCCTGAGAAGTGTGGAGTTTGAGTTGACACTTTGCTTAGGGTTGGGATAAACATGTTTTCCCCACTAGACCTTCATGCAAAGCTCTTTGTGTGGACCAAAAAATTAATGTATAGACATTATATTTTGATTTTTTTAGGTTCCCTTATGTGTCTAACAATTTTATACATCCCATTTTTTTCTTCAAACTTAGTGAAAGCCTCCTATTAGCAAGATTTCCCAAAAACTAGTCTTTTTCTTGCATGCATGGAGTAAAGTAGGTCTGAGACAAAACAATGAGTATCATGCCTATTAATTCATGTGTTTATGATTAAAATTTTCATTGTTTCTAACACCAAAAATGGGAAGTTTTTAGGAATGTTGGGACTTGCAACTTGAAACAACCTCCAAATTTTAAAGAAGCTGGCTCTTCTTTATATCAAGGGTATAATGGGAAAAAGGGATATGAATTAAACAAAAACACAAGTGCAATTAAAGAAAATATAGCTATGGTGATGTGCTTTAATTTAATTTAACCCTTAATCACAATGAAGCTATATGTAAGATTCAATTACATTAAAGAGCGAACAAGGCATGATCAATGTAAAAGATGAAAAATAATAGAAACAGAGGCTCACAACTTAGACTAATTTTGTAGTGACATAGAAATATATCAACAAAGGCATAGAACTCAATTTTATTATTAATTCTTTAGTCACATAAAAGGCACAAAAACATGCATAGTTACATAAACTTTATCACTCAAGAAAATAGAACAAAGGCAAATGATATTCCTGATCACAACTAAAAAAGTCTAAAACCTCTTGACAATAATCTCTTGCAGAAAATTCTCTCTATCTTCTAATGATGATTTTGGTGATCTCTGCACCCCTATTTATAACATTGGATTAGCTCTAGATTATCTACACATTCCCAATCTAATGGCCTAACTAAACTCTAATTGAATTGGAAGTGTCTAACACAGGATATTTCTAAGATTTGAAATGTTCTATCTTCCTGCAATTTCATTGGTCAACATACCCAAGATGATTCCCAATTTTAAATGGGAGAGAACACTTGGTGGATTCCTTCTCTCTACTTTAAAACCCTCTTATTATTTAGGAGGCACCAAAAAATGACACTTGGCATGTTCCACAACACTTACCAAAGGCACACAACACTTTTCATGTAACTTATACTCTTTTTGTGTCTTTGCTCAGGAGTGTTCCACCTTTGACACCTATCACAATCCACTTCTTCAAAACTTTAAAAACTTAACAAAAAATAAGACCCACATCATTTCCCACCCTAGCAACTTCAAAAAGGGGATAGGGACAGGTGGCACTTTCTACACATCTTTAGCCAGGGACATGTGGCGGTCTCCACTGCTTTTAGGTACCCTTTGAGAATCCTACGAAAGGTGACACTTGGTAGCCTCCACATCACTTTGTCAAAGTTATAGAAACATTCAGGCCTCATCTCATATTTACATAGATGGAAACACATGGCAGCTTCTGCTTACCTCAGAAATAGAACCCTGGACCCACCACAGTCTTTACTTATCAATGAAACAAAATGAAGATAATTGGGATGTTGACACATGGCATCTTTTGCTTTCTTCAGCTATGGATACATGACATCTTCCCTTTCTTTTAGAAAATCATATTGAAACCTTCTGTGATTGCCACCTGGCACCTTCCACTTGATTTTGAGAAAAGATTTATTGAAAAGAAGTTTCTGAGATGTATAAGAAACAAGAGATGCAGATGTTGACACTTGTTACACTCCACTGAGTTACTATGAGACACGTGGTATGTCCCGACCAACTTCTAGAAATTATGAAAGGTGCCTTGGCTGATGACACTTGGTAGCTTTCACTTGATTTTGACACTTGATTTTGGTAGTGGCAAAATTGAGGAAAAAAGAAATTTGAGCCCGTTCTCTAAGTCAAAACTTTGCCATCTCGAACCAAAGTGTGCAAGGACAAAATTTGAATCACGTAATTGAAAATCAAAATAAAATGTAGAGTAATTTTTACTCTACAATTATTGGTGACCCCAAGGATGTTTGATCCTACTCAAAAAGAATCCACAACTCTTGCATGATCAAAATGTGACAAAAAAATCACAGCTTTAGTAAGGTTGTTTGATAAGTAAACTGCTCATCATCAGATAATCCTTGCTTATTTTGCAATTTGTGAAAGTCCAAATCAAGATTGATAATAACTTTGTGTGAAAAATTCTACAAAATTTAAACTGTAGCCTTCAATTTAAATTCAAGCTGGGAAACAAGAATCAAAATAGCTTCTACTTCAGGTACTGATGAATCATCCTTTAAATCTTAAAAAACTACATGATCATTTTGCCTGGCTAACAACAAAGGTTTAATTTCTTCAATCATCAACACAGTGTTGTCATCAAGAAAAGGAGAAGGAAGTCCTAATTGCACCAAATCTTTGATGTGTTGTTTCATTTCATTGATTCTTTCTTTCATCACATCTAGAAGCTCTCTGCAAGTAATTTCTATGGAGTTACAATTGAGAACCTCATTCACTCATTTAGTAGTGACCATTCTATCATTAATCCCTACTACTGACAACATTCTATCAATTGCATCATATAGCTTTTGCAATAGCATTTGGGAGTCCAACAATCTCATAGAGATAGTGGATAGAGTGTCTTCTACTGAAGTCTCCACCTTTTCACACAATTTTTGTGCATTTAGTAGAAAGGTTAGAGAAGGTCTGAGCTGAGTAATCTCCTGAGAGATTCTTTTCCATATTGATTCATAAATCTCCTTTACTAGATTTAACACCCCTACATTCTTTAGCCTATTAGTGAATTCAAGTGTTAATTGTTCTGTCCTTTGTCACTTGGCTTGAAGTTGGGCCTGAATAGCCATGGTATTATTCTACTCATTCAACAGCTTTTGTTGAAGTTGAATAACTTGTAGCAAGCTTTCCTCACATTTTTCCTAGAATGCTGCCTTTTCCCACCTTAAGGTTGTCACTGCATCCTTTACCTATGTTAGCCCTGGTTTCAAAGAATCATTTTGGGCCTAGATATCCTGGTGAGTCTGAAGAGAAACAATATCTTACAACTATTTATTAAGACTCTCTATTTCAATATTTTTAGTATTGATCTCTGTGGTCAAACTACTACAGTTTACCTTCTCTTTGGCTAGATCAGGGTCCATCTTTTGTAGCTTCCTTGATATTTTCAAGTAATCTTTAGCTACTACATTAGTGGATTCATTTAAAGGCTTGAACCTATCTTGTGTTCTAAAAAGGGACATTTTTATAGCCACTACATTCATTATGTAATCCTCTGGCTACATCTGCTCATTTGGCTTGACTATATTTGGTGACAAATAGGTCACTGTCAGTTGCTACTGAATTGGGTCAAATTATGACCTTAGATGTGGTGTAGCTAGGGATTTATTATCTTTGTTTCTCTTTTTATCCATTCAGGCTTCCCTTACCTTCTTATTAGCATCTACTTGAGTTTGGAAGGTAGAAAGAGAGGCAATGTGCCCACTCGCAAAAGGTAAACCTTGTGGTAAGCCATATGGAATAGCCAATTATTGGCTATGGGTAATCTGAGGAGATACTTTCTTGGGAATAGAGGGGGAAAATTGAGGCAATGATATAGCTTGAGTGTGGATAGATGGGGCAAAATGGAAAATGGACACAATGGAGGTGGCAGGGTATGTCATATGGCCAGATGGAATCATCACTCCTAAAGGAGAAGAAAGAGATTGAGAAAGAGGAGGAGAAACAATACTTACTTGAGGAGTAACCAAGGTACTCTATGATTGGTGTGGTAAGGGTTCTGCTCTCTCCTCTAAATCAAGCTGGAACCTTAGCCTTTTATGTCTCCTTAGTGTTTCTTCTTCTGGCTATGCTCCCTTCTCTTCAATATTTACCACTATTTCTAGTGGTATTTTTTAGAACTGGGAACCTTAAGGACTGATGTTGATGGAGAAGCTTTTGGTGGTGAAGATGCCACACCGTTTTGTTTTTCAATGGTACTAAGAGATTGGGGCTAAATAGTTATAGTGACTGCTACTAAAGTTTGCACTGGGGCTTGCGATGTTTGATTGGACTCTGCTTTGGCTTCTAACTCTCCACCTTGTGTCTACCAATTGCTTGTATTAGGGCTAGACATAGGAGATAGATGACATTCATCCTAGAGTTCCTCCCATTTCTCATCTAAATCTACATTTTAAAAAGAGTGGGTTCTCTCACAAATCTCTTGCCTACATTTCCAATAGGCTTCTATTTTTTTAGTATTCCAGTCTTTATTCTTTAATGCTCTTCATAAACTAGAAATCATTCTAATTTTTGGGTCAAACTCTCTTTGCTTAACATAAAAAGTTTCCCATGGTCTGTTTTGTTGAATAGGCAAATCCATTTATTCAACATAAAATTCAAGAATATCTTCCTTGGGATTTTTCCTATTTTCCCAAAAGGGGTGGCCTTCATGTGCAATCCTGGCATCAACCCTATTAGTCTTGATCCATGAAGCTATGAAACCATTTGGGTCATATACCCATTTATTTTCAATTAGGAGGAAACCCAAGAAGGCTAGATTTCTAAGCAACACAATCTCAGCATCTCTGGCCTCTAGTGCCATATTGTTTGTCATCCATGGGACATCATACATTTTCCCATTCTTCCTAGAGCCATATTCATTGTCTACCATAGATGCCTACCTGGTGACCTCTAAGAATGCTAACCTAAGGGTCCAAATCTTGGGTAGCAACACTAGTTCCCCACTAAAACCATGGACTCTAATAATAGTATGATGGGATCCAAAAAAGTAATCACAAGGGATAGGGCAATTGGCCATAAGGTTTGATACACTTGGAAATAGTCTATTTATAACTAGTTTTGGGCTTAGATGACAAAAAGTAAGGGAAACAAAAAGTTCCTAGAATTCATATGGGTCACTGGTTTTGGATAAAATATGTGTCCATGCAGACACAAGAGTGGTCCTATGTAGATCGAAGCTTGGGTCATACATGTTTATATGCATGTGTTGGGAAAATATGCCACAGTTCTGATATAACATAAGGTGAAACAAATAAGAGGAATACCTAAAAATTCCTTTGGATCTGAACTGGGCAAGTTGTTCCACCATCAAATATGCAATCTACTTAGAGAAATCAAGCTTATATTCCTAAGTCTTGTCAATAGTTTTCAATTTGAAGAGGATAGCCATTTGTTCCTCATAAATGGTTATATCATCTTTCATTATGAAAATGAAAGCCATCATGGAAAGTGCATCTTGACTAGCTTGTGCAAATTGTGCTCTTACTGTTGGCAGTGTCAACATAGTTGTATCATCATCGCCTAATTATAGCTCTATTTTTAGAAACCTCAATTGAGTATTGACGTTTGCCCACATTTTCTACATTTTGGTAATGGTGGGAAATATGGTTGTCTTGTTGTGGTACATAGCCAACATGTCTCTAATGGCCTTTGGTGTAATTTACACTATGAATGGACCCTATTGTATGGTATTTGAAGGCACGTGAAATAATCCAGCACATATTTAAACCAAGTTAGGGCATGGATGCATAGCTGGGACAATGAGTTATACCAGTTGGGAAGTCCATATCCTCATTGTGAATGTCTCGTATTGTCCCACCTTGGCCCTCTAAAGACACCTTTGATATGCCCCTTCTTTGAGTGTTTTACTACTAGTTCTTTGAAGAGTTGGGTCCATGATTCCATCTGCATAATCTTTTACCTTTGCTAGGTCATTTGCTTGACCAACTTTAGGGACTCTAGTCCATGGGTAGGTCTTTAATGGTTGTGCAGGGGCTGAAGCATATGATTTTCTTATAAGAAACATATCAAGGGATTCATAAATCCCAAACCCTTATTGTGAATACTATGCTCCCTCCATATCTATTCTTTGAAAATAGTGAACTGTGGTAACATGTATGAAGCTTTTGCATTAAGGAAGCACTTTCACTTAAGCAAGTTTGCTATGAGCTAAAAATGCAAGTAGCAAGGGTTTTCTAGCAGACGCATGAATGTTTGAGAAACTATAAGCTTTAACTCTTGTTATGAAGTATTTATTGACCCATCAAGTCCTGAAATGGCATTAAACCTAGATAACCATTAGTAAATCTTACTAAATATTCATGGAACAACGAGTTAGACACACCATGCAAGTGGCTACACAAGGTATCTTGGGGAATTTAAGATTTGGGAGATATTTAAAGTGTCGAGAGTTTTTTAAATTTTTGAAAAAGGCTCTGAGCTGTGGCTACATGTTCAAAGAACACTTATTTGAAAGTAAGAGTGGGAAAGAAAAAATGGGGAAATAAAGCAACAAAGAAAGGGAAACTATCTAATTATAACACATTAAAGACCCAGGTTAATTGAAATGCTTCAAGTAGATCCCATTCACGAGAATCTCTTCAGGTTCACCTTCCATTGTTTCCAGCTCAAATGAATTCTTCTATTTTCATGCACAAATTTTATAAGGGCCAGTCCATAATGCTTCAAATTTAGTATGTTGACCCAACTTGGTGGCTCTTGCATCCCATTTCAAAACAATTGAGCCTAATTCAAAATGAGGATTTGAAGTCCTTATATCAAAGTAGTCTTTAATTATTTTCTTATGCTTAATTAATGAATCATGTACTGCATCCCTCTTTTCCTGAACTTCCAAAAGTTTGGCAAGTCTAACCTGTATGGGGCCATTTTCTTCAATTTCAATCTGTTTTATCAGTTGGAGAGCAAGAATTTCTAAGCTTAGAGGTATTACGGTAGGCTTTCCATAGACCAGTTCATATGGGGACATTTTCTTCACCTCTTTAGGTGTAATTCTATCAGCCCATAGTGCTATATTGAACACTTTATGCCATTCTCTATGATGATCAACCCCTATTCTCTTAATGAGTCTAATCAGGTTCTTATTAGTTGATTCTGCCAAACCATTACCCTGAGGGTAATAATTAGATGAAGTTTCTAGATATATTCCATGCTTTAATGCAAATTTAGATACTTTAGACCCTAAAAATGCTTTAGAATTATTTGAAATTATGGTGTGAGGAGCCCCAAAGAGAGTAGTGATACTCCTTAAAAAATCTAGGATCACATTTTCTATTGCTTCCTTAAGTGGCACTGCCTTAGTCCATCTAGTGAAATAATCTGTGGCAGTTAAAATCCATTTGTGACCCATACTAGACACTAGATTTATCATTTTAATGAAGCCAAGACCCCATTGAGAAAAAGGTTCATCAACAATTATAGGACTAAGAGGCATTGTTGCATTCCTCCTCATCCCCACATAATATTGACAAGATTGACATTTTTTAACCAATTGATAACAGTCTGTAAATAAAGTAGGCTAGAAATAACCTGCCTCACTTGTCTTTATGGCTATGGTCTTTGTAGAAAAATATCCACCTAAGACTCTATGATGCATTTCATGCAGTATTTTCTTAGCCTCATCCTTCTCTATGAATCTTAAAAGTTTGCCATCAGAATTTCTTTTGAAAAAAACTTGTTCAATTAAAACAAAATGGATTCCTTGCGTCCTATAGTATCTCTTTTTGTTTTGATGGAGTTCTCTTGGGTAAATCACATATTTCATAAAATGAATCCTATTTGTGACCTAGGAGTTCTGATCAACCTCTTGTATCCTCAATACAGTTTCCTTTTCCATTTCTAAATCTATTTCCACAGGTATCATCTTTTCAAGCTCTTGAGTCATATATTGGCATAACCCCCTACATCTAATTAACTTAGTGGGTTTTATCTCTACATCATATTCAAGGATCTTTGTTATCTAGTTTGCCCTTTTTCAGTAATTTCACCCTCCATAATGTATTCTCTGATACTTGGGTGAGCCACAAGTATCAAAATCTTACTTCTTGATAATATATGCCTAAATTTCTTGAGGGTTTTTACCATAACATATGATTATTTCTCTACAAAGTTGTATCTAGTTTCATTTTCTCTAAGAGTCCTTGAGAAAAAGGCTATTGGATGCTCTCCCTCCTGTCTATCATCCTTCTGTGTTAGGACAACAGCAAGACTGAGCTCTCCTCCATAGACATACATTAAAAAAGGCTTAGAAAAGTATGGGTTTCTAAGTACTGGGGCCATTGAAATTACTTTCTTGACCTCTTCAAAGGCTTGCCTTCCTTCTGTAGTCTACTTGAAAATGAAGTCTTTTATCAACAAGAGTGTCACTGGTCTTACTAAGCTTGCAAAGTTAGATATGAACTGACTGACAAAATTAATCTTTCCTAAGAAAGATTAAATTGATTTCTTATTTACTAGAAGAGGTAAGTTCATTATAGCTGCCACTCTTTTTGGGTCTATGGAGGCTCCTTCTCTAGATACTATATGTCTCAATAATTTGCCTTGAGGTACAACAAAGATGAATTTCTTAGGATTTAAGGATATTCCAAATTCTTGACATTTCTTAAAAATGGATTCTAAATGATCAAAATGATCAACAACATTTTTTGAAAAAATAGTAAGATCATCAAGATAAATTAGGATGATTTTATTTATATGTTTGCCAAATGCTACATCCATAGCTCTTTGAAAAGTGGCTCCTACATTTGACAGGCCAAATGGCATCTTAGCATATGCAAATGTTCCCCATTTGGTAGTAAAAGCAGTCTTGTATTGGTCTTCATCAGCCAACCAAATCTTATTGTATCTAGAGAAACCATCTAGCAAGGAAAATCTCTCTGATCTAGCCACAGTCTATAAAATTTGTTCCATAGATGGCAAGGGATAGTGATCTTCTAGAGATGCTCTATTCAAGTCTCTAAAATCTACACAGAGTCTTATGCCACCATTCTTTTTCCTGACTGGTACTAGATTTGATACCCAAGTTGAGTGTTTGATTAGAAAAAATATTTTGAAATTTAAAAGTCTTTGTAACTCATCTACCTATAGAGATTCAATCCTTGGATTTACGAGCCTCTGCTTCTGTCTGACTGGCTTAGATCCTTTAATCAGTTCTATTGTGTGTTGAATGATGTCTCTATTATATCCATGAATGTCTTCATAGCTCCAGTCTATGATTCTGTCATATATTTTGCATAAGTCAATTAGTCTTTTTCTTTCATCTTGAGTTGCAAAATTTCCAATTTTTAATTTTCTCCCATCACTCACCTCTATTTTAGAATAATCTACTTTGTTTACCTAGAACCTTTTCTTCTCTAGGCCTACATCTTCTAGATCAAATAGGTTTTCTAAAGTGATTAAGCCTTTGGGAAGCTTATTATTCTTTAATTATATAATTTGATCCCCATATGCCTCTTCAATCTTTGGTTGCAATTGATCAGTAAATTCCCATGATTGTTGCAAGAATGAGAGTACCTGAGAATCATTCTCAAATACTTGCCAATTCTCATCATTATCTAGGATAGTTGGTCTTACAATAACTTTTACTGACTCATTATTAACTAATAGGCTAGTTGCTAGATCAAACTATGAGCCAATCTGTCCCATCCTATCAACCTTAGAATTTTGGGTTCTTGGAACTACTTCAATATTGAAAGATTCAAAATCTTCTATTAAGTTCCAAATCCTGTGTCTATAGGATCTCATCCTTACATTTTTAGCTATTGCCTTTTCCCTAATTTGCTTTACCACTAATTCTGAATCTCCTTTTACTATTAAATTCTTTATTCCCTTTTTCTTGGATAAAATGAGCGCATGAACTAAGGATTCATATTCAACTTCATTATTGTTACAAGAAAATTGGAAACAAATAGCTCTCAAAATTTTCTCCCCATTTGGAGCAACAAGACAAATTCCTACTCTAGCACCACTTTTATTTCTAGCCCCATCAAAATTTAAGGTCCAAATTTTTGAATCTTTTTCAGATTCTTGAGTAGTTGGTGTCTCTTCCCTTAAAACATTTGGGATTACATGATCTTCATCAAAAATGACATAAGTGCCCAGACTAGTAGAGTCATAATTTCCATATGGATCACTATGCATCATAGCTAACAAATGATTATTTTCCTCTTCTTGGTCATGTTCAATCCATTCACCCAACTCTTCAACAAAAACCCTTTCTTCTTTATTCAACATAGCATGATTTGCCTCTAATTTTTATGTTGGTTCATTGGTGATGTGATCCTTTGATAGTGGTTCAGATAGAATTTTTATCTTTGAACCATATTTGGTTCTTAGGATGAGGTGAGACCAATCAAGGGACATATATCCTCCTATTTTGGCTGTAAAGTCTCTGGATAAACATAAAAAAAACAAAAGGTATATCTATGACTACTACATCTTGATTGATAATTGTATTGGGACAAGTATATAATAGCAATGGGAGTTGTTTAATTCTCCCTATTGTTTGTACTGATTTGCCATCTAGCTGCATAACTCCTTTAGTAAGTGGTTCATATTTTATTTTTAAAACATTAGCTATTTGCTTAGGCATTACTATAGTACTATCCCTTAGATCTATTGATGCATTATGCAAGAGTTTCTTTCCAACTATCAGAGTCAAATAGAAAGGCTCTAGTTTGGATTTACTTACCTCTGCTGCATTGTTCACAAAGGCTATTGTCTTCAAAGGAACTCTGTCCTTGATCTTTTCTTTATCAGCAAGTCCTTCTTTGGTGCCATTATGTTTAGGCACTACTTGGCCTTGCAGAGCTTCTTGTAACTGTGTCTTTTGTTTAGGAATAGCTAATATATTCCATATTGATACTTGTGCTAGAGTCCTCTTCAGTTTTTCCACCACATTCATTGGTCCTAATGCTTGAGTTCTTTGAAAATAAGGATATCTTACTTTTTCTTGAACTTGTGTAGGAATCACTTGGTTATGCACTGGATGAGGCACTTCCTATCTAACAGCTATGTTTTTTTTACCTTGAAATGGAGGATTCTCCATAACTTGACTATTTGCAACCTCAGGCTATTCCATCATTCTTCTCTTTGATCTAGAATAGTAGTCTGATTACACCACTGATTTATTGGAAATAGAAGCTTCATTCAAGAATACTAATTCTTCATCTTCAACCCATGAAAACAAAGCATGTTTAGGGGACATTTCTTCTTCTTGTTGCAAAGACAGCCCTTGCATCAGAGCCATCAAAACTGAATTTTGCATACCAAGAGACTGATAAATTTGTGCATCTGAATTACTAGCAAATTGTCCATCCATTCTTCTTTGCTTTGCTACATTTTGTTGTAGATTACCCATGGGACAATCTCTAGGTGTATGAGCATTATTACAAAAAAAACACTAGTCATTGGTGTTGTTTTCATAATTATTTTTCCCTTGAACAATTTCTCTATTTGAATTGGGGGGAACAATCTATGAGGGTGTAGGAAATGCCACTAATTGATTTGCTAGCTGAGGGTTATTTTGCCTTTGATGACCCTGATATTAGTTTGGCTATGATGGAAATTTATTTCCTTGATAGCCTTTATATTGAGGTCTGGGTAAGGATTCTGTTGTCTCTTTATGTTAATCAACTCATTGGAAAATGTCCTTAAGATATTCTTGATATCGTCCATCTCAGATGATTGGGCAGGGACAAGTTCTTTAGTAGGTGGTTGAGGATATTTATAGATAGACACATGTGGGGATATGGAATTAGGGGCTTCTTGAGGTAATGGCAATGTAATTTTTGGAAATATGAGCATGGGAGGCCTTGAGGGCAACTTTCCAACATTTATTAAATTATTTTTAGCTCTAACTGCATAGTCATAAGCCTCTAGCAGAGTCTAACCTCCAAGTGACTGAATCATAACTAATATATCTGAATTTAGAGCCTTAAGATAAAACACTATAGCCATACCTGGTAATGGTCCTACTGTAGCAAGAATACTTTCCCAAGTCTTTTGAAATCTTGAGTTGAAGTTAGTCATTGCTTCTTGTGGTGCTCTTTGAATAGTAATCAATTGTTACAACAGAGAATATTTATCACCCTTTTCTTCAAGTCTTTCAAAGAGAAGATCTCTAAGCTAATCCCATGTACATATTGTATTTGGGGTCAAAGATCTATACCATTCTAGGGCCTTTCCTTTAAAAGAAGCTGTTAATAATCTTATAGCCACATTTTGCTATGTGACTACCTGTATAGAACAAACATTATATACATCTTGAAGATGTCCTTTAGGTGTTTTAAAATCTTTCCCAATGAATTTGGGTAGAGCCTTTAAGGCATTTACTAGAATAGGTCCTAAGTGGCTGGTGGTATTGGTAAGATCAAAGGACTGCCAATGTTCCAACTTGCATAATTCCTTGGGGGTATAGGAGCTCCCATATTTACTCTTGGTATCGGTATAAACTGATTGACTCTTCATCTCAAACTAGTTATCAAAGGTGGAAAAAGAATACCTAGATTTACAACAGATTGAGATCTTGTCACTGGTCCACAACTCTGACTCCTTGTAGCTCTTTCGTTCATACGACCTTGAAAGAAACTTTAAGATGGTATCCCACCAGGCATGCCAAAAATTGTTGATGATTAAAATTGTGTTGTTTCTAACACCAACAATGGGAAGTTTTAGGAATGTGGGACTTGCAACTTGAAACAACCTCTAGATTTTAAAGAAGCTATCTCTTCTTTATATCAAGGGTATAATGGGAAAATAAATAGGAATTAAATAGAAACACAAGTGCAATTAAAGAAACTCTAACTATGGTGATGCACCTGAATTTAATTCGACCCTTAGGCACAATGAAGCTATATGTAAGATTCAATTACATTAAAGAGTGAACAAGGCATGATCAATGTAAAAGATGAAAAATAATAGAAACAGAGGCTCACAACTTAGACTAATTTTGTAGTGACACAAAAAAATATCAACAAAGGCATATAACTTAGTTTTCTTATTAATTCTCTAGTCACATAAAAGACACAAAAACATGCATAGTTACATAAACTTTATAACTCAAGAAACTAGAACAAAGGCAAATGATATTCTTGATCACAGCTAAAAAAGCCTAAAAACTCTTGACAATAATCTCTTGCAAAAAATTCTCTCTATCTTGTGATGATGATTCTAGTGATCTATGCACCCCTATTTATAACATTGGATTAGCTCTAGATTGTTTACACATTCCCAATCTAACATCCTAACTAAACTGGAAGTGTCTAACACAGGATATTTCTTAGATCTAAAATGTTTTATCTTCTTACAATTTCATTGGCTGACATAAATACCCAAGATACTTCCCACTTTTAAATGGGAGAGGACACTTGGCTGATTCCTTCTGTCTACTTGAAAACCATCTTATTATTCAAAAGGCACCATAAAATGACACTTGGCATGTTCTACAACACTTAGCGAAGGCACACGTCACTTTTCACGTAACTTATACTCTTTTTGTGTCGTTGCTCAGGAGTGTTCTGCCTTTGACACCTGTCACAATCAACTTCTTGAAAACATTAACAACTTAACAAAAAATAAGACCCACATAATTTCTCACCCTAGCAACTTGAAAAAGGGGAGGGATAAGTGGCACTTTTCGTGCATCTTTAGCCAGGGATGTGTGGTGGTCTCCACTAATTTTAGCTACCCTTTGAGAATCCTGTGAAAGGTGACACTTGGCAGCCTCCACATCGCTCTGTCTTTGTTATAGAAATAGTCAAGCCTCATTTCATATTTACATGGATGGCAACACTTTGTGGCTTTTGCTTGCCTCAAAAATAGAACCCAAGACCCACCATAGTCTTTACTTATCAATGAAACAAAATGAAGATAATTTGGATGTTGACACATGGCATCTTTCGCTTTCTTCAGCTAGGGATACGTGGTGTCTTCCATTGCTTTTAGAAAATCATATTGAAACATTCCATGATTTCCACCTAGCACCTTCCACTTCATTTTGAGAAAAGATTTATTGAAAATAAGCTTTTGAGATGTATAAGAAACATGAGATGTGCATGCCGAAACTTGTTGCACTCTGCTAAGTTACTATGAGACACATGGCACGTCCTGACCAACTTCTAGAAATTATGAAAGGTGCCTCGATTGATGACACTTGGTAGCTTTCACTTGATTTTGACACTTACACAAAATTTATTCAAAAATAAATTTGAGCCTGCGCTCTGAGTCAAAACTTCACCGTCTCGAACCACAGTGTGTAGGGACAAAATTTGGATCACACAACTAAAAATCAAAATAAAATGTAGAGTATTTTTTACTCTACATCATGAAAAGTGAATATTTTTTGAGCTATAGGAGGTAATTATAGTTATTTTTTAAATCATATTCTAATGATAGGTATCCAAACTAACTCAATCTTCCCAAAAAATGGCCACAAAAACCCTATTTTTTGCATGTTTTCACCCAAACTGACCTATAGCTCCTATCTTCATACATCATTACATGTTTGGTACCATTAAAATGTGTTAATAATATACAAACCAATATTTTGGATCTTTTTAAACCTATGGAAAACTTTTTTAAATTTGAAAACCTCTTTTAGCCCCTTGAAACAAGGCTTAGGCAAGCTAACTTTACATGCTGAGATAGTTAGGCTTGTATGGGGGGTGTTTGGGTGGATTTTGCATTATTTTGGGGATGTAATTATATTAAATTGATTTCATTATTCATTTATATTACATTATAAACCATTTCCATTATTTTTGGGTATCAACCTTCATAGACTCCTCCATTACTGATGCCCTTGCTTGACTGTGACAACCCCCTTAAGCCATGGTTGTAGGTGTATTATTTTAGGTTTGTCATCCTAAAATGAATAAAACTGATTTATTTATATTTTTATAATCATATTATATCACCCTATCCATATATATTATTTTATTTGGGTTCAACACTTCATTGGTCCTTGACTAAAACTAGTTTCCAAATAGGCTTGCTATAGGTTGCTTTGGAGGTATTTGAACCATGTTTGATCTTGGCCTTTTGATGTTTCCTTATAACTCACCCTAGTTATCCAAGTCATTTATTTTACCATTGATGTCCCTTATATCCCATATCAATACCTTCAAAACTCTCTATATATCTTGATCCTCATGTTGGGCTATAGGCTCTTGTTATAGTCAAACTTGAAGGTACCTTCTAGGGTGAATTAGGGTATAGAGGGAGTGGTTAGGTCTCTCTCTTCCTTATTTAGTTTAAAATAAGTCATTTAAACCTAATTCTATTTTTTGGTCCCTTAAAACAACTAAAAACCAAAACACTTTGGAAACCTTTCCCTCACTACCCTTTCTCCCCTGTTATACGGACAAGGTGTGACCTTCAAAAGGCCATTTTATGCCATTATCACCCTTAAGGCAACCAACTGCTCTTAAATGACATTTGGACCATTTGATAATTTTTACCACCTTTTCACAATTCCTAGGACCTCCAAACATAGTGAAAACACCAAAACTCTCTTAGAATCTTGTAGATATGACTGTTTGTTTTTATTGCCTTTTTGCCATTTTACAGAAGCTCAAAACCTATCTTACACTTGGATTCTAGCTCTCAAATTTGACATAGTAGGACTAGGTAGATAGGGATACAAGGTTAAATAAATTAAAAAATAGAGAATATCATTCATCACTTCAAACATCAACTCAAAAATGGCACAAGACCTCTATTTTCTGCATTTGGGGATTGAGAGCCCAAAAGTGGAAATAGTCTCTTTTGAAGTGACAATTGCTTGAGTGACATATTTAACCCTTATGATATGAAAAACATGAATCTTGGAGTTGATGTAAATTTAAATGGACTCCACCATGTTCTTAACCTCTTTCTCACCTCCGTACACTTCCCATGAATAGGTACAAACTTGATTGAAGTTGGTAGGGTAGTAAATCATGATAATGTGAGCAAATTGACCTTGAAATGGTACTAGTTAAACTTTAAATCAGATGTAAACATGTAAATAATAATTATGCATGAAAATAAAACATATCATTATGGTCATAAAACTCTTTGAATGTTTGGAACACATAACTTGCACTCAACCTTGGAACTCTCATGAAACTAGCACCTTTTGCCAACTCCTTCAAAGACAAAGAGATGAAGTGTTAGATATTTAAAACATCAGTAAAAGAGAATTATTATAACCTAAAATAAAATTATCAATCTCACTCATCTCCAAATATCATTGAAAACCCAAAATATATGCATAATTCTACCCGTCTTGGATGCAATTCTATAAAAGGCTACTTGGATTGTCAGTGATTGTTCATAAAGGAGGAAGAACCAAAAAAAAATCCTATTATTAAAATGAAGTAAATTTAGAGTAAAATACACTTGTATAATCACTCCCTCCAACTCTACCTTTACCTTTCATACCATGTGCTTGAAGTTGAGCCTTCTTTGTGTGCTAAGGGGAGAGAATGGGAAAATGAGTTTCAAAAGATTTTTTTTGAATTCTCAGTCATGTATAAACATGGAAATTGATGTGGGAAGATGAAGAGATTCCCCACCCATGTTTTTAGCTAAATATCAGATAGTGGTGGCCATACAAGTGCCCAAAAGGGCCTAAAATTGAGGAAAAACTACCCTTTTTGACTTTTAACTAAATCTTGGCCTACCAAAAACCTAAAATTGACTTAATATAACCTTTTACATCTTTATTTTTTATCAGTAGCTGACTTGATGCCACCTTCCATCCGTACAAGTCCTTGAATCTAGCCCAAAGTGGGCCCACAAGCTCCTTTTGCATATTGAAAGTGAGAGATGCAAATAAATTACATAAAAAGAGATTAAAACATGTTATAAATAAAATTATGACCCAAAACACATATTTACATCCTTTGAATTAGTTTAAATTTATTTGACTAGAGTTGATTTTTTTTGACATAACTAGTTATAGGCCTAGACTTTGGACCAAGGATGGACTATGGATAAGTAGATGTTTTAGACTAAAAAAACACCCCTATAAGACATGGGTGAAATTATACAAAGTTTAAAAAAATAGGGGTTGACCAATTTTGACCAAGGTTCAAAATTGATCAATAGTATCTCAGTGAGTATTCTAAGTATAATCTATTGATTTATGTCATATCAAGGACAAGATGGTTGACCTACTTCTATCAGTTAAGCTTATGTTTGGATTGATCAAAAGGAGATTAATAGTGTGCACAAAGTATGAGGTTAAATGGGGAGATGCTAACCTTATTTGTAACAAGTCTGAGTCAAGTCGTAATGAATTGAGAAGTATGTTTGTGACATGTAGAGTTTTCTTAAAGTAAGCAATATGTAATATGTTTGTTGTAACTAGTTGGTGTGTAGTTTCAGATGACATGATATAAGGGGAGAATTTCCTAATTATTCCCTAAGATTTATTCATATGATGATGGTCTAGTAAGATCAAATAATGCTTCAAAAATGTCATATCAAAGACAAGGAAATGCAAATAAACATGTTGATAGTGGGAGGTTATGAGCAATTGGTAGTACAAATTCAATTGAGGTGCATATGTTGTGAGCTATGTAAATGAACAAGTCTAAGGATTAGGTACTAGGATAAAATAAAGAGATGAATGGTCTCAATTAATATCAAGATTAGATGATGAGATATAAGGTAAGAAATGGTGGATATTTGTGGAGTTATGATAGACATAGGTCAAAGTGTTGAGTCAGATAGGCAAGTTAAGAGATAATAATTCTATCATTATAAGGTAAGCATTGGTAAAATTTATATAGTAATAATTATTGAGTTGAAGTGAAAAGACATTGTGGTAGTTTTAGATACTCTTTTTCATTAATTTCAAAGGAAGAGAGAGACTAGATTGATGGATAAGTTGCATAGATCAGTTCATTTGTGGTTTACCATCAATGACAAAGGGGGAGATTGTTGCAAATTATCATTGATGTCATATGTTTAGGGTATGGTGAACCATTTTAATGTTTTGATGTAGAGTGAGGAATGATTAAATGAGTGATTATAGGTCCTTAATGAAGAATGATATCATTAAGTGATAAGAAGGCTTGAGCATGGGATATCAAGTCTGGTGTAGGAAGGAGCATGATGGCTCTAGGAGATGAATGAATAGAGGCATAAGAAGATGTCTGAGGACATTTTAACATGTATTTTAAATATTAAATCACCTAGGTATGTTTCATAATATGACTACAAATGTAATACCTATAGATTTAATATGCAAACTGACTAGTCTAAATCTATGTTTGATCTAACTAATGGTCCTAAGATGTTAAAAATATATATGAAGGATTAATATTCATGGTATAGTAAATTATAAGGTGTTTTAACATATTAATTATGTGTAAATTAAATTTACAATGGAAGGAAGGTTAGGTATTGAGGCTTAGGCCTCGCATAAGAGACCTAGTGTGAAGGCACATACTTGGTAGCTTGTTAAGATGAGGAGTATGAAACTTGTGTGAATAAGGTTGGGAGAATTTGAACTTGGTATTATGTCATTTAACATGTGTATTAATTTTTTAAGACAATACAAGAGGTTCTCAAGTGCGTTTAAATGTACAAATGTAATTAGGAGTCTAAGGCCTAGTATGCATGGAGACCTAATGTGGCCTAATGAGGGATCAAAGTTAGATTTAAAGGTAATAGAGAACATGTGATCATGGATTAAGGTTTGAAATTTTATTTTAAGGGTGTTTAATAATTAATAGGTCATGTATTGAAGGTGAAATTAATAAAATACATTTTGAGGTCTCATATGTATGCAAAGTGAAGAAATGAGAGCCTGATAATGAACTTTAGATGCTCATTGGCATGTGTGATAGTTTCATGGGAAGATATTAATTTTGGGAGAGATGTAAAAGGGTCATTAAAATGTTTTCCAAGAATTAGGAACTGGTTTAAAGGACAAATCTATATGAATAAACATTAGGAAGGTAAACTAGTCTAAAACCCTCTCTAAATCCTCATAGTGACCCAATTGGAGAGATATTGATACAAAGTTACCATAATGGTTTGGTTAAGATATTATGATGATTTTATGTTGTATAATACTCTTCTAGTCATCTGTAAGTGGTAGTGGTGTGTTAGGATAGTGAGTAAAATCTATAGAAAAATGCTTGTTTCTAAAGATTTTGATGTTATAAGTAGTGTTGACTAGGTTAATGCATACAAGTGGATGGAGGTTTAAGGTAAATAATTTTTATTGATTTCCATGGTGCTATTATGGTAATTTATATCCTTTTTTTCAACTAATTTTCTCACCCAAGTTGACCTATTGCTAAACTAGTAAAGAGTGAAAACAATGAGAAAAACCAATTCGAGTGAGAAAGCATTTAGGTATGAGTTTCAGGTGATTAGGAATGGATCCAATTGTTTTTATTATTTTTTAAATAATTATACCTAATTTTAAATTGGTTATTAAGTGTTTATTATTATCATACACAAGAAAGAAGTTGTTCTCAAGATGCCCTGTCTGAGTGAGTGAAGACAATGAAGGTATATGTTTTAGATATTGGTCTATATATCTCATGTTTACCATTATAACTCTTTACCTATGTGTTTTAATAAGTTATAAATATATTTAAGGATAAAATAAATTATTTATAATTTATTTAAAGTGGTTATATAGGTTTTAAGATTCATGATCACCATGACTGGGTCATAAGGTAGAATGACTGTTCTAGGTTTGCCAAGTGAAATGAAGAGTATGAGACCCTGTGAAAAAATAAAATGTATCCAATGAACTTGTTTATGTTTTTGCATATTTATATGGTAGTTTAATTATTTATATAAATTTTAAATATAGTTTAATAGTTTTAAATATGAAAGATAAAATGGCTTGTCAGATTGTGTGAGGACCGTGAGAGAGTAGCTTGACAAATTGGTCTATAAGACCAATGGTTGTCACTAGAGTTTGAGATATAACTATTGGAGGATTATATATAGATTAAACATGAGGTATTAATGTGAATTATATGTATTTAAATAAATCTTATAATTGTTAAAGACAAACTTATACATGATTGTGTTTTGGATCAGAATGACCATTTTGAGTGGTCATCTTGAAGATGAGTTTGAAGTGTTTTTGAGAGAGTTGATAAATAAAATGAATTTGAATATGTTCAGTAGGTATCAAAGGTTTTTTATAATTATTTTATATTTAAATTTTATCCTTGATTAGTTGTGAAAATTCAAAAGCTTTTGACTATGTTTTTGGAACCTATGTACAATTATGGTTGAGCTTGTGAAAGTTGTTTGTTTGAGGTCCTATGCATTGTTTGACAATATTTAGTGAAATTTGTGGTTACGATGAGTTTATTTATACTTTTTTCATGTGATTTTATAATATTATTTTTTGAGTAAATTTATTTTATACTTTAATTTTATGAGATAAATTTTTTGTGTGTATAAAGGGCTAATGGTGAATAGGCCTAATAACATGGTTCAATTAGTGAATTTGAATTACAAGTGGTGTGGAACTATATTAATGATATAATTCTATATTTTAGGAATATTTAATGTGTTTAAATCATTGTTATAGACTCAAGATGGTCCAAGGGGTCAAATTGGTAACATGTGCTTAAGACAAACTTAATTTTATTAGGTCTCTTGTAGACCTAATGCAGTTTTGGCCCTTAAAGGTAATGAATGACCTATATGGTGAATTTTTATCATGTGAAACATGTATTATGAGATTTTAAAATCATGATACATGTTTTTTGAGGTTTTTGGCTGACCAAGATGGATGAGAGTAAGTGTATAAAAGCAAGGCCTAATTAGCCTATTTGAGCTAGTTAGAGAAATTAATATTAGAGTGAAGAAAAGAGATATTAGAGGAGAATACATAGGTAATTTAGGACCATAAAAATATGAAATAAACCATGATGGACATATAAAATATCTTATATAGGTGGATGATAAGGTCAATTGACCTAATGATCCTAGAAGAGGCATGTTTAGGAAGTGAGCCTAGAAGGTTGTTTTGAAAGGGGTTTAATGGTGAAGTGAGATGAATGAGGTGAGAGAACATCCATAGATTCATGATAATATTTTTCCATGTATATGGTAATTATTTATTTCTAGGATAGATAAGAGAGAGAGAGTTGAAGAAGAGATGACCAGTAGTTAAGAGAGCAATAAGGTGTCTTAAGGTAATTAAGCTTGCCTTGGTTGGGTTGGTCTTAGTCAAGAGGAAGATGGAGATGCCTTATATGTTGGATATTACAAACTATCCTTGAAGTCTATGGGTTTTTATGAATTCACTTAGGGGGGTAGAGCCTCCTTACAAGTTGGATCTTGCTAAAGGACTAGTTGGGTTAACACTAAACTATTGAGGGATTGGTGTTCCTTGTGGGGTTGGTACATCACTAAATGGTGTTTCATTGATTATAGGATATTATTTAAAGTTGTGTGATAATGTATTTTATTCCCAATAAGGTTTTCCCACATAGTTATGGTGTTCATGTGTTGATATCTTTCTTCTTATCTATGTGATTGCTTCTCTATGCATTGCTTGTTTACTAGATTGATTCGAAAGGCTAATGAATAAAATATGGATTTAAATGAGATGTTTTCACACTAATTCACCCCTAATCTTAGTGTTTTTTATTTTAATAATAACCCAATAAGCTACATCTAGACCTTGCTCTACTCATGTCAAATAATGTCACCATGCCAAAACTCTCAAATATGTATATCCTTATATAATAAAGAATATGACAATAAAAAATCATTTGAAATTATACTTTAATATAAACATATATAAATAATAGTTAATTATACACAAAATAATAGGACCTTGGTGTTAAACACTAGCGTCCACTTAGGATAAAAGTGTCAGACACTAACATCTACAATAGATAAAAATGTTAGATGCTAGCATCTAAAATTAGACACTTGCATAGAGTTATTGATGTAAGAATCCATGATGTTTATGAAATAATTTGAAATCCTATGTAAATTACAAAAAAAAACACCCAAAATTCAAAAAAATTTAGAATTCAAATTTTTTTAGAATTCAAAATTAGCAATTAATTTCAATAAAACCTACTTACCATTTCAAAAAAAATCCTAGCTAGCTAAGGCACTCTAGAGCACATGAAATCACATTGAGTGAGGGGATATTTTTTATGGAATGTTTATCCTCTAAAATTAGAGATGAAATTTCACAAAAGTTTAAAATGAAAATGATTTCAAATTTCTATTATAATGCACCTAATATACCACTTTTGAACCAACTTCAAATGTGCATATTTTGATCCCCGATTATGTAAATTTGAAACTATAAGTTACATTGGGATATTGATAATGAGAAATTAAATATTATACCAAATTTTAAAATTTTCAAAAGTTTCCAGAAAATACTATGTATTTTTGTTATACACAAATATTTGGCTAGATTCCAAATACTACCAATAACAATGTTACAAATTATTGTCTTCAATACTTTCAAAATAATATCAAATACATTATATCTACCACATCATCTAATTTAATTTTTAAATGAGAAAACAAATATGAATTATATCACCTCTTTTTAAAAATTGGGCATCTTAGTAGGGTCATGTTTATAAACATGTTCTACATAGTTAAATACAGTTTGCACATTGTGCACACCTATTTAACATCACCAGATTACAATAGAGGCATGATTTGGAAACATGTCCTCCAAAAATTGGTACTTATTTCAGTTTATATTTATCCATATATAGTGGGTTAATTCTTTGTAAACATGTTCTCCAAACTTACACAATTTTATAATTAGCAAACATACACATTATATGATTCAGATTCATAGTTGTTTTAAAATTATATACATTAGTAATATTTTATATACATCGTTTCATCATGGGACCTATCCAAGATGCATATTATATGAAATGTGTGACTAATATTTAAAAAATACAAGTCAATTTCAAATTCCAAAAGTGTTTTATGGACTATTACCACAACACAAAACTCTCACATATTAATACCCTAACATACTAATACCCCGATCAAGATTTCACAAACTATATTCAGCCTTACCCATATACAATGATTGGTTATTATTTTTGGTGTGATTAAAGGGATTAAATCACATGTTATCACAAAATTATTGGGTGAAATTTATTACATCACTCACCTAGTACTGAACTATACATATACATGTCTTTTTACACTCAATCTATGATGGCCGAGAAATGACACCCTTGATGGCCAAAACACCACTCTTCCTATTCTAGGTTGGGGGAATGATCAGCTACCAATTTTACCTATTATATGTATAAAAACACTAAGGTTTTACAAACTTGAACACTTCTAGGCTCACTCATTTTCCTAAATAGAAGATGGATGAGGTTGCAATCCCCCTATCTACTTCTCTAGTTTCCAACATTCCAAAACTATTTGTTATGCAACATATACATAGGTGTATTCTATCCATGATATTTATTTATGATAATTTTTATTATTTATTACATTTATAATATATACCCTAATTTAATCTATGGCATATTCTTGGTTATAGGTAATGTTCAAATAAAGGATTGAAAAAAAACTCAACTGAAATAAGGTGTGTTGTCCACACCATGGTATGCATTTTATTTTCCTTTAAATTATTAATTATAGTTTTCTTATTATATTACTAGATTAAAATGGGGAATATATAGACACCCATTTTGGTACAAGTTTACAAATTTATATTTTTGTTATATGTATATACCTTTTCATTGAGAATTATATGTCTAGTGATATGGTCTCTCATGGACCTCTTTGATTCCATGTTATTTCACTTTATTTACCTACCCCTTGGGCTCGTGTGCTATGTTTTTCTTAATCTTAATATAATTTATGTGAGACATCCTTTAATTTTTTACTTATTTTCTATATGTTTTTATCCCCTAGACACTTGAATAATTCCTAAACACTAGTATTGATGTTAGAGTCCATATTCAATGTAACTGTCCAGGCTAATTTTTAATCCTTTCTCATATCTACCGATTTGTGACCATTTTGTTAGACCTTTTACCCATAAAATGGTTGTATTTTAATGTGTCATTATGTTGTAATTAAAATTCAAAAGGTTCTTATATATACAAAGATAATAATCTAATAAGACACCTCTAATTGATAAGGCAATTCTCTAATTGAAAAGTACTATTTATCTAAAGCTATCCAATTGCACTACAACACTCAATCAAATATATAAAGAATTCAAAAGGTAAAATATACTATTAAATCACCTTTATTAAGGGTTAATAGGATAAATCATATAGTCTCACTATTACAATTCCACACATAGGCATAAGATGGAAAACTACATGCGAGCTTGAGGCCCTCTTAGGAGTATTAGCTGTGTAGGAAGCACTTGGAAATAAAATGAAGTTGATAGGGATAACTCAACTCACATTGATAAAACCTTTTTACTAGGTTATAAGAGGTGAAATTTATATTAAATAGGTCTTATTATAATCTAGATCTGACACATAAGAGGATACACCCAATGATGTAAAATAGCTATACAGGTCACAATGCAAGCGCAATAGAAATTTGGAACTATTCATGTACATATCCTTTACTAGACGCTTGAATCAAGATTGAACATAAGAATTTACATTACTATACCTAGTTGATGCAACTGTATAAAAGATAAAAAAAATCAAAATATAGAGTGCACAAAGTCAATATATTCAAGGCAACCTTGTGATGATTCCTAATCACTGCCATACTCTAGAATAGAACAAAAAATAATAAACACTCTATTTTATCCATTAGTTTCTTATTAATTTTTGTATTTATTACACATTCCTAAATGTGATATATTATCAAAATATTATATTACATTGTTAAAATTTTAATGGTACTTGACTACATTTAAACAACTTTATTGCTTGTATGTTTCTCTTAAGAATCCAAAAGTATTAAAATATGAACCATGCACTACTTGAAGACATTTCCAACTTTATATATAAATTATTTTGCATTATTGTTTTATATGGGAAATCTTATACACCAAAAATTTTCATAAATAATGATAGGCTTAGCCCTCTCTTTTTATTTTTTTATTTTGGCCTACTATTGTCTACCTAAAGGGCACACTCAAATGATTTTGTAATAACATTGAAATATTTACCAATTTGGTTTTAAATTCATGTTGTGCCTTAGTAATTATATTAATTTATTCATGAAATATAATTTATCAATGTTTAGATGAAATTACAATGCTTGTTTACTAATGCATATGTAGTTAGATTTTATAACAACTAGTCTGATTGATTCTGAATTTTCATTCAGTTTAACTTGAAGTTATGTCAAACCATTATGTGAAACATATAAATGAATTTATTATTATTTAATTTTATATAAATTTAAGATAATATATTTGGTTAATTCCTCATAATCTTTCCCATTGAGTTGCCACAGTTTTTTATACAACTAGACGTGCTATACAAAGGTATAATTGTGACCAGGCATGCTTCTTATTTTTAGCATTAAATTTATTTTTTCAATCAAAACAAATTAATTTATTAAATTAATCTTCCCATATCTTTTATATATTTTTTAATTAATACCCTATCCATTATATTATGGTGTGATGAAAATGTGAAGGAGTAGTAACAGAATTTAAGCAAACATTAGGAATAATATTCAAGCAATATAAAGTATATTGGACTTTTAGTGGTTAATTGTTATTGGTCACCTAAATATATTATTGGAAATTTATCATTACTTGGGTAAAAATAGATAAATTCAAAAAATCAGGGGACATTCATCCCATGTGTTTTTATCTCCCTTTATCTTCATCAAAATAGCTAATCCAATAATTATCTCTGCTATGAGTTATAAATTCAGACCAAAAATAGGGTTAAAATATAAAAATGAATAAACACAAGGAAGATAAAAAATGATTTTAGGATTATTAATTTTTAAAATTAGATAAATAATATTCTATATTTAAAATATAAGATATGCCAAAAATACAAAGTATAACTATTGATTGATATTGTAATGAAATAAAAACAAGAGTACTTCATTGGTTTACTAATCACATGCAGATCTAGGTTGAAACATGTTATAAGTGGAATAGATTGGGATATTTTAATAGTCATTATATTATAAAATTTATCATTTTATGGGTTTATATACTTGCACTAGATATAGATAGTTGAATCGACACTAGTTTCTAAATTATATGCAATTGTCTGGTATATAATAGTGACCAGATCTAGATGCAACCAACTGTAGCATTTTGGGTTTTTTTATCACCTTTATTATGATGTATTTAGATCACTCACACACTTTTTTCCACTTCATCAAATGATCAAACCCTATCTTACTCATCCTTAGATTGACTATGGGAAAAATGGGTTAGTGAGCACATGATGTCAAGCTACCCTAAGGACCCCTATATCAATGGGTACTACCTATATATTAAATGCTCTGAAGAGGGCCTCAAACTTATGTAATTATCCCATATGTGTTGGTTTGTGTGTGTACAAGGATGAAATGTGTGGTAATCAAGTACATATATTGACCTAGCTTGTAAATTGGAAAATATGACTCACGAGATTCTTATTCAGTAATTTAGACCTATAGGGATATTGCTCCTATGATTGATATTTAAATAAGGATGAATAGGGTATGTTTTCTCACTATAATGTTTGATTTAGTATTTCTTGGTAAGTTACCTTTTGAGTTCTTGGTATTTTCTATGTGAGGAATGAATTAGGGTTAATATTATATATATACTATCCCATTTTATAAATATTTCACACCAAATCAATTAAGATGACCATAAGGATATGTTTCATTTGTAAATTGGATGAATTTTGAGCACTAAGCACTTAGTTTGAAAATGGAAACTTTCATTAGCATAGGAGTTTGATTGGGATGCAAGGGTCCAAGTTGCTAGAAAATAGGTATAGGTTTGAAACTAGTAGAGAAGGATAATGATAAGGTTTAGATAAGTTTTCAGAGCATATAAAGCCTAGTAATTAGAATAATAGTGGTTAGACTAAGAGATAATCAATTTGGCATAAATAGATTGTGCACACAAGCTTTTTAGGAGTAGGAAAGTTTTATAAATAAAGGTACAACCATGATAGGCATTTTATAAATGTACAAAACTGAGTTGATATAAAAATAATATTTAGTGTCTATAATTACCAATCAAGTGATTAATTTCTTGGGTCACTCAATAGGGCATATTGAGTCTAAAATCAAATGTGAATGTTATAATTATGTTTAACAATATTGACATAAGATAATTGAGTGCCCGATGCAAATAATATAAATATTAATTGTATTAAGTGATCAATTATGGAAATAGATTCCACTAGATATAATTATGAAAACATATTATCATTTTATAATTCATATATGAGACTTCAATTTGGTTTCACTTCTTATTATATGTATATACTAATTTTAGGATACTTTTTGGTCATATAGGCACAAAACTAAAATAAACTTAAAGACAACCTCTAAATCATTGATTCTTAGCTTGGGCACACACACACACCAAGGATTGACTTAGAAATATGTTTTTAGGTCTTGATCACATGAACACATTCTATTTTAATCTAATATATCTTAGTGAATGTAAATATGGATGAGTATAATAATAATCTATAATGTAAACTAGAAATAACTGATTTGACAAACCTTTCCCAAAATAGTAAGAATAGAGAGAAAGAACACTTATCTAGAATAAAATAGGTATTTCTATGGATCAGGATGCTGAAATAGGCTAGAGAAATAGGCAAATAATTTTTTTCTATGATTGTAGATAAAATCTAATTATTGATAATAGTGCCCATATGTGGATAGCAGTACCATCTAGAACTAGTATCCCTCTTAGATTAACTATCTATAACTGTAAAAAAATATACATGAAGTTTTGAGGGTCATGTAGTTGATGATGTGTCTTCTGGGAGCTCACCTATGTCATATTTTTAGTTGAATCTCTTTTAAAACCCTAATGAGTAACTATACACATGAAACAATAATCAGATCAAATTAAAAATGAAAGGAAAAACTAGGTTTTGGGATATTATGATCATGTACAGTAGAGTCCCTATTGTCTTAGCCACTACCTACATTAATCCATATTTTAGGGGTCTCAGATCACATGTAGTTCTCCCTTAAGGAATGTGCATAATCAAAACAAACAATATTCTATAATGAATTTCACTTACGCCCTTCTTTTATTAATCATGCTATGTCTAGATGTGATGGTTAAGTAGTATTTAGAATACCAAATTATACTATTGATTTATTTTTATGCAATTATGTGCCAAAATAACAAGTATTAGATGTAAAATGCCTAGTGAGGCTCTTTATATAGAAGAAAATTTGATTTGAATATAAGACCTTTTTCATTGGTTGACAAGTTGTAAAAGAGGGATAAAAAATAAGAAAAATCTCAAGGTAGGGTTAGTTCCAAAACATAGGAGAAAATGATTGTCAGATAATAGATCCATAATTAGATACTAGAGCCACACAATGCTACCATCCTAAAAATGGTGCTAGTTCTTGAGGCCTAAAAATAGAGCTAAGACAAAGAACGATAGGATAGGATCCCCTATTATTAGGAGGAGAATGACTTAGGACCACTAGTGGTGCAATAAATAGGGATGAAAATACATAAAAAAGATCAAAAGATCTAAAATGACCATGTAAATAAGGACTATATTCATCACTAACACCTTCATGTGAAAGAGAAACAAACAACAAAGTACTTGTGATTTCTTGACCATATTAGGGTGTATACATTTTACCCCATTTTATTCTAATAATGTAATGAAATTAAAGTACTAGATTAAAATAAATATAAGAATGCATACCTATACATACCTATGTGGATGTGTTTTAGACATGGCTCACTTCTTGGTTAGAGAAATGGATAAGAGACAGAGTGTAATATGTGAAGAGGAGCTCCATAATATGGATTTACTTTATACTAAACATGAATAGTGAATTTAATCATGAGGGACACAACCATATTTTCCCACACCTTGATATTTGGACTAAATCTAAGTATGCAAATTTGATATTGGAGAAACAAAGCATGCTTGCCCCCATTCTGATATCTAAACTGAACCTAAGTATGCAAAATAAATGCATGGAGAAATAAGGCATGATTTCCCCCACTCTAATGTGTGTACTAAATCTAGGTAGGCAAAATGAATATGTGGAGAAACAAAGCATGTTTACCCCACTCTAATGTGCATATTAAATATGAGTATCTAAATTAGGTCTAGTAGAAGGCTATGGATCAACCGATATAGAAGGTTCTATGACCCAAAACTAGTCAAAACCTGATGAAATCTTGGTGATGATACTAAGTATAACCTATTAATCTAAAAATAAATACGAAGAATGTGTTCTCTTCATTATGCCCCAATCTTGATATTTGAGTAATGTAGCTATGTATCTAAACATCTGTATATCTACATAGACCTATGTGTCTAATTAAAAGTATATATCTATGTGAACCTATGTATCTTTGTGAACTTTTGCATTTAAATATATGTATCTTAGTGAACCTATATATCTGAGAATAAATTTATATCTATGTGAACCTGTGAATCTAACTATTTGTATATATATGTAGACCCATGTGTTTAAATATTTGTATTTGAGTGAACCTACATATTTGAGTCAAACTATATATATATATATATATATATATATATATATCTGTGTGTGTGTGTGTGTGTGTGTGTGTGTGTGTGTGTGTGTGAACCTGTGCTTATAAATAACGATATATCTATGTATACCTATGTGTCTAAATATATGTATTTGAGTAGACTTGTGTGTCTAAATCTCTATACCTAAAGTAATTTATGTGTATTTACCCTCCTTTTATGAGAGAGTTGAGATTGAGGTAAGGGTGTCTAACCAAAAGTGGTAATAATTAGATATGGTAGTGTTCATTAGTAGGTGTTATTTTTTTTTAAAATTTTGAAAATTTTATTTATTATGATGGAGTTAATTGTTAAAATTGGTAATGGGATAAATGTTTTGTCAATATTGAGTTGATTATAGTAATATATTTTTTGTCATTTTTTAGAGTTAAATGTGATTAGGATATTGGTTTAACTAATACATGGTGAGGCACATTAAGGTCAAGTCCCACATGCGAGAAATGGTTTGTAAATCAGAGTTATGGTTCTCTAGATATCATGTTGGCAAGTAGTTGGTATTAGTTGGTGAATTTGGTGCACAAGGTCAACCTTAGTAAGGTGGAATTTGATAAATGCAACTTAAATAGGTTATTTGATTAGTTTGGAAATTTATTTAAAGAATTTGAGTTAAGAGTAATTGTTTGTCTGACCTAGAAAATATGCTCAGTAGATGAGGAGGGACTTTGACCCAATATGAGGAGGTGGAGGTACTTATCTAGACTGATGAGGTAGTTACCCTATTAAGGAACCCATACTTTCCCCTGTTATTATCATTTTTAATTCATTTTTTATTTTTATTGAAAATTTAATAGTTTAGGTTTATTTTTTCTAAAAGTGATGCTTCTGTATTGATAATGGCACTATTATCTAAGACCTAGTGCTAGTGTCCTAGATGTGGTGTTACTATCCTATATGTCGTGATAGTTTCTAGTAAGACTATTTTATGATGGTTATTACTATTGACTAGTTTTGATTCATGTCATTGTCTATTTGTCTTATATTTTACATTACTAATGCCATATTTGGTTGTATTTTTAAAATTTTATGTACATATGAGAGAGTTACATACTAACTGGATGATGGAGACCTTACAGGGTAAACCCTAATAGACACTAATATGTCCATGCTAGAGAGAGAGGGCTTAAGACATGTGGCATCCCTAGGTCAGTTACAATGGGATAAACATATGATGACTACACTATGTGAGAGATGGGATGCAAATACCTAAATGTAATTTTTACCTACTAGGGAGATGATTGTCACCTTGGAGGATGTATATAGTATACTATGGTTACCTATTTATACATAGAGAGTTGTATTATAGGAGGATATAGGTGATCAAGCTATATAACAAGTTTCTAGGTGTTTTATGTCATGGCTATAGGGAGTCATCATAAAGAGAGCCACAAATATATATTGTTATCACTAATTATCATGATAGATGTTTCATAGTTGTGGAAGTTCTTATATATATGGAAGTGGGGTATCGATATCCTCCATGATGCATGAGATAATGTAGGACATAGATGAGAACAGTATCATATACTCATGGGGGGCACACTATGTTAACCCATTTGTACTAGGATTTATACCATTTTATAAATGAGAGGTGTGGTGTAAGTATTGGATCATCTACACTATTAAACTATTGGTCATATGAGCATATAGTAATGAACATGTTAGTATTTCCTTTACAAGGTTTTTGAGCCCACCTATAGTAATTTGCATAGAGGTGGACTAGGATGATTTGCATGACCAAGAGGAGCATGATGCAGTGTCAGCATGTGATAGATAGTTTAACAACTAGAGACATTATCTAGCGACCTTATAGAGGTTATGAGGGATGGCTTAGGGATAATGATCAATTTATATGGGTTCAAGTGAGTTTTTGGATGCATGACCATTATTTTAATGCATATGAGATGTTCTAATATGATTAGGTGGTACAATAATTCAATGTTATTCAAGATTCAGGATGTGCCCCTAGTGATAGTGGTGTAGTTAAAGACTTATCATGCTCCAATAAGGCTAGATAGTATCCCTAGGCCATCATCTATAGATTTAGTCCTGATTACATTGATAAAGTGGGACCTATGATTGACATACTAGATGTGGATAATGTAGGATTCATTGATTCTTATACATCCTAGTTGAGAGATAATAGATAGGTGCCTATTTTTTTAAGAGGTGGGATGTTACAAAGGATGTATTAGATGTGGATCCCTTAGGGATATCAATGGTAAGTCTTTATTTTATGTTTATATATTCTACATATTTGGATACTTTTTTATTTGTTTAAGAATATAATGCATTACATGAGTATGTGTAGGTTCATGTGAAGATGTATTGTGAGACTAGCATCGAGATTACACTTTGTGTATTGACATGGAATATTCTTAATGATGTTATGGAGGATGGGTTAGTGAAGAGGGCCATCAATGTTTTTGGTGTTCATGCTCATTTGTTCGATCAAGTTATGATAACTAATATAGTGTATAGATAAGTAGTTGTAGACAAAAATGGGGCATGTACATAGTTACATATATGGACCATGCCTACAATTGATGCTTTGGGTGGGGATAGTAGCCAAATAGTGGATGATTACATACATATATAATGATAACATTCATAGTGTATGGCTAAGTTAAGCATGTATAATGAGAGAAAGATTAAATGCATTCATCAGTCCAAGTCACAAAGGGAGAATGGAGACTCTAGTTCTAGCATGGATATGTCTAAGAGTGAGAGTGAAGGGGATGATCTTATTTTCCATGCCTATATTATTGATGATTTACTATATTTTTATTGAAACTATGTTTTGAGTTACATATATTAATGTTTTCTTTTATATTTTGCACTGTGTATATTAGTAATCTTGATATGGTTATATTGTGCATGTTTACATATGTATAATTATTTTGATTTTTTTAAATGGTTATTACTAATATATGGTATTTGTCTAAGTAATAGCAATGAATTTTTTTATCTATTTATAAATGTTTAAATATACATGTGTAGTGGACTAGGAATGTTATTTTTTGGTATAGGGTTTACAAGTGTTTTGTAAGATATCTGCATGTAGATCATGTGACTTCAATATGCACTATTTGAACCTAGATGGCATTGTGAACCAATGAACGTATTAATCATGTTATGTCAGTATATAATTAGATTCTAAAATTGAAACTGTGTGTGATACACTTATAATGGATAGGTGTGTAGAATCTATAGTAAAAAGATTATTTGGCTATTGTGTTAAAAATTTACTCTAACCTCTATGATCTCTAGCAAATATCTTGATTAGCTATTGGACTATGTTTTCATGTTTGTGGTCTCTTGAAAATATCTATAATGGTGTTTGAATTTAAGTTGTGCTTTAACCTATGTGGTTATTTCCAAATATCTTAATTGTTATGTAAACTAGTGTTGTGTTATGATCTCTATGGTTATTTTAAAATATCTTTATTGGTATGCAAACTAATGTTGTGTGATGATATTTATGATTATTTCCAAATATTTTAATTAGTGTGTGAATTGGTGATATACTTTGTCCTTTGTGATTATTTCCAAATATCTTAATTGGTGTGCAAACTAATGTTGTTCTTTGACTTCTATGATTATTTCCAGATACCTTAATTGGTGTGTGCACAAGTGTTATTATCTAAACTCTATGAACTAGATTCAATATTTTTAAAATATATTACACATGATATCACTCATAAATAGGTGTCTTAGAACCACATGGATCATATTATGAGTAAACAATGGATCATCAAAGGGAACATCTTAGGATAACTCTATCAAAGAGGAGTGTTATCTAGGAGACTACAAAGATGAATATCTCACTACCCCCTATGTGAATTATATAATTCATCGATTCACATACTAGTCAATGAGATATTAGAGTACATAAAAATTATTATTTGAATGTCTTTTTATCTTATGAAAATTATAATATGGCTTAGTTTGTACCCTATGCAAATAGTGTGCTGGATGATGATTAGTAGGAGAAAGTGTGATCATCTCCTTATCTACTAATTAAATTAAATTATCATGAAGCCTATCCCTATATAAAAACTATATAACCCCTCTATGAGTGTCTTATGCTCTACTAAATGTAGGATGTGCTATGTGAAGTGGCCCTTTTCCCTTGTTGAGTATTTTTATCGATTATTTCTATTCCATTGGTTTCTTAATTAGAAGTGGATTATGTTATTATACCATGTTGGATGACTAGGGTTGTGAGAAACATACATCCAAATATGCCTTTGAATGTGTAACCACTATTCTTAATTCTACCTCTAATGCTATGAATATGTTACATATATGCTAAAATGATTTTGATGTTTGATATAATAATTTATCCTTAAGAGGAAAAATGAGTCCTTTGGAAAATATGTAATATACTTATAAATATAATGGCTATTAAATCAACTAATGAAAACATGATTTTAATCTTAGAATACATACATTGGTTATTTTTGTATCACCTTGGTGTAATGATGGTAACCTCTCATGTGTGACTTGAGGTTCCTTGTTCTGTATGTAGTGAAAGGGAAAGACTACTTCTAACTCTCATATATTTGTAGTGACCCACAAGGTAGTTAATGTTGGAACCAATTTAGTGCTTCCCCATCTAGCGACCTTGGAAATAATTGTAGTAGAGTAAACTTATTAGTGACATGTTCCATGGTTTTTTATTAATCCTGAAGGTGCAAGTATGGGTCTCCATTCCCATCAAATGTAGGTAACATTGGCATATAAAAGTTGGGTGGGAACCTTGTATTGCATATTATATATGGAAGAGGATTGCCATGGACAAATTTGACATCAACTCAATATTGATATGTTGCATTCTCCAATGTGAGATGTTGTACTTAGTGTTGTAAATAACACGTGGCATACATCAAGGAAATTAACACTTGTGAAGGTATATTATCATCATTAATGGGTTCATTTAATGCTTGAATTTTTTAATTTATCTTAGCCATTGGTATATTGCATTTGGAATCTTTTTTAAGGAGGGTTGATTTTCTCTCTATAACCTTTGGAGGTGTGACACCTGGGACCTAGTTAGAGGGAAATGAACTATCACCCTAATTTAGTCTAGGTTGAGAAATAGGTTCTACTATAGTAAGGGGTGTTGTAGGAGATTATTTGGTATCTTTTATTTTTTTAATTTGTAAATAAGTATCACATTCTAATTGATTAGAAGATACTTTATTATCATGTGAATGTAAGTAATGTAAACAATGAACATAAGAATGTGTGTGTGTGTGTGTGTGTGTGTGTGTGTGTGTGTGTGTGTGTGTGTGTGTGTGTGTGTGTGTGTGTGTGATTACATGTGAACTAGATTTTTTTTAAACAAGAGAAATAGGTGAAGTAAGAAGAGAACTAGAAGGTGTAGACTTGATGTCTTATTCATCATAATCATAGTAATCAACATTATCCCAAGGTTCATCAAAATTAGAGTTTAGAGAGAGAGAGAGAGAGAGAGAGAGAGAGAGAGAGAGAGAGAGAGAGAGAGAGAGAGAGAGAGAGAGAGAGAGAGAGAGAGAGAGAGAGAGAGAGAGAGAGAGAGAGAGAGAGAGAGAGAGAGAGAGAGGATTTTAAATTATTAATGTATATTAGGTGTTATAAGAGTAAACATAATGTAGATTAGTTTTTTCTTATTCTGAATGATAAAAATCAAGCATAAATATAGACTAGGACTAAACATTCTTTCCTAAGAACTAGGGATAACATAACATAATAAGAACGATCACAAAATAGAGATAAAAATAATGCATGTAATTTAACTCCTTTGTCAATTTTGATGGTTAATTTTTGGCATAAGGATGTTAGTTCCCCATATATGATGATTAAAATCTTTTATAAATTCCCTTGCATGGTGGTATCATCTCTCCAATGGTCACTTATGGTTTGGTTTGAATCTTGGCATAAGATGGGCATTATAACAATACTCTCGAAGGCTTCTTGAAGCTATTAGAGTAGAATAACCTTATACATAAAATCTTGTTAGCATATAGTGTGGGCACTTGTATTTATATCTATAAGAACTAAATCTTACCATAGGGAGGTTAGGTTAAATTATAAGTTAGGTTGAGTCTAAATTAACCTAGGTTAACTCAGTCTAAATGTGGGTTAAGTCAAAACACTCATGAAATCTTGACACCTTAGTTTTAGATATTTTTGAGGCATGGAAACTCACTTTAAATATTTATGAGGTTGCAATTCATATTTTTGGAATATTTAAGAATTAATAAATCACTTCATTATCTCCTTTGACTGTTGACTATATTTGGATAAATTTTTTTTTTGGTAAATGAAGTTCACTAATTTAATTTAGAATTTTATTTAGGCAAGTTAATTAAGTTTTGTAATGTAATTAATCTTGATTAATGATTTTTGGATTTTGGGAATTTTTTAAAATGTTATGAACTAATAGCTTAATAGGCCAAAAGTGTCAAATTACTAGGTTGTAATTTGACTAGGGTTGAAGCTAAACTAGGTTATTAGTGCATAGATAGTAATATACCAAATATGATTCCCTCATTAAATTTATAGTTAATTAAATCCCATATGCAGATGTAATTTAGAAATTAAGGTAATTTTAAGGCTTAAATTGTGCCATTTGATATAAATTGAACTGACTCCTCGTTTAGGCATGAAAGTAGCCAAAATTTAGTGTCTATAGTTTTCCCCTACTTGAGAAGGCATTGTGAGACACATGCATAATAAAGTATTTTCAAAGAATTCAAAAGTAATTAATATAAATAGTTCATGCCCCAATGGGTGGTTAGTAATCCCTTGATGCCCCCTCAAAGGAGCAAGTAGCAAACTAAAATCATCAAATATTCTCACAAAATGAAGAAAATAACTCAATCTATCAATAACGGGAGTGGGATTACTAAATTGGCTAAAGGTTTTTATAATCAGTAATGGAAATAGAGTCACCAATTTTCCAAAAGGTAATTATAATTAGTAACAAAAGGTGTGACATTAGTTTGGCAAAAGGTGGTTATAAGTAGTGGCACATATAGTCACCTCAATAGGGTGCTGAGATGGATATTGATTTGATCAAAGGTAATTATAATCAGTAAAAAATGGAAACTTATTTTCCCAAATGTAGTTATAATTAAGAATGGAATCTAGCTCACTAATATTCTAAAAGGTAGTTATAATCATTGACAAAATATGAATCATCAATTTTCCCAAACGTAGTTATAATTAGGAATGAAATGCTAGTCACTGATTTCCCCAAAGGTGTTTATATTCAGTAATAAGATGGGAAACACTGAGCTTCCCAAATGTGGTTATAATTATGAATGGAATGTGGATCACTAATTTTCCCAAAGGTGGTTATAATTAGTGACGAAATGGGAAACACTGATTTTCTCAAAGGTGGTTATAATCAAGAAAATAATACATGTCACTATTTTTCCCAAAGGTGGTTATAATAAATGATGAATTGGGAAACAATAATTTTCCAAAAGGCAATTATAATCAAGAAAAAAAATTCTGATTACTAATTTTTTGAAAGGTTTTTATAATCAGCGGCTCAAGGATTTACCTTAGAATGGGGGATAGAGATGGTTAAAAAATAATGATTTTCCCAAAGGTGGTTATAATCATTAGCACGGGACTCAAAAATAATAATTTTCCCATAGTTTTTTCTAATCATTAAATTGATCATAAAAGAATGATTTACCTAAAGGTGGTTATAATCATTCACATGTTCAAATTGAGTGATTTAAAAAATGTTTACCCTAGAAAGGTAGAATATGTAATTGATCAATTGAAAAAATAATTTTTCATAATAGGAAAAATTGCAAAGGGTAGCTTATTTGAAAAATATGTAAAATAGATTTATGATGAGATTTCAAAGGGTAATAACATAGTTCTAACCTAGATATAAGGTCAAATATGCACGTTCAAACAAACACAAGTATATGTAGAAAAATAGTTTTGTTAAATGGGTCTTAGGGGAGGCCCAAAACTATATTATATTTATAATATGATTAAAAAAGGCATGTACGATCAAATAGTGCACAAAATGAACAAAAAATGTGAAAAATACACTTCTTAGAGTGTGCAAAATGAACTGTAGGCCTTGGGGGGTAAAAATTATTATTTTTAGCTATATATTCACCCCTAGGGTGAAAATAATTCATTTTAACCTTATCCTTATTAAGAATTTGATCTATAATTTTTTGAGTATTAAACTAATTAAAAATGGCCTACAGAGGAGCTTGGCTTCACATTTTAGATTGGGTGAGGGAACACATGTGGCCACCACATGATGGACCACTAGTAAGTAATTTCATCTTTATCATTAATTCTCATTTTGATACATTTATTACATATTATAGGATGAAAATGATGAAATCACCATTTGTATTTTAGGGCAAACAATGGCTTCACCTAGGAAAATGGTGACTTTGAACAAAGTCACCATTCTTAGAAATGGTGGCAAAATGCTAAAAATGGGGTAAAAATCACTAAAATGGTGATTTTGACCATTTTAGGTGAATTTACAATTGTCATGAAAATGAAAATGGTGTTTTAACTTAAAAATGTGTATAATCACCTAAATGATAACTTTGACCTGGGGAAAATAATAGTTTTGCCTTGGAGCCAAAAATAATTTATTTATGGACCTGAAAGGGGTTTAACCTATGGAAGTGGGTCAATTATTCTTTACAAGCTAGTATGAGGATGAATTAGATATATATAGTTAGGATGACACTAACTTTTTTTATTATAGGAGTGATTAGATGTTCAGACTTATCACTAAAGATGGTCACATTGTCTGTAGATCCTAAATATTTGGGCTGAGGACATGGTTGGATTTTATAGATATTGAATCTACATGACATGGCATATATGTTAATTATCTCTGATGATCAAGCTAACTTAAGTACATTATCTAAGAGATAACATAGTGAGATTTCCACCTTTCACTTGCATACTGGAGAGGTTACTATTAAACTTGAGTATACCTAGTGTATCCTTAAGTTACTACTGTATGAAGGATGATTATTTTGGGCACCACTAACATAATAGTAGGCAATTTTTTATAACCTATGAAACTATCAAGGTATCACCATGTTTCAAGGGAAGGTCAATATAGACCTTATTGAGACCTATACAAACATTTAACTAGATTATTTTCCTATTAGGGATCCATCATCTCCAACTCTCATTGATTAGGAAGTTGTTGTCCTTATGGTTATTGTTAGTGACATCTTAATTCTTGACAAGAGTGTCCAATATTTACATACAAGATTGGGTGGCATACTTAGGAGTATGCTAGAGGATTATACATGTTTTTCCCTAGGACCAAATATCCAAACATAACTATATAGATATTTGCATATGATAGTGTAATAAGGTGGGCATAACATTAGGGCTTGCATGATTTTTATGGTCTAGGTATGGAAACATATCTTGATTGATCTACTAGTTGAGATGTGTAGAGTATAATATCTCAAGGATATAATAACATATAGTTGGGATTAGATAGGATTTAATATATGTGTTCACAAGGGGGACATCCTATTCTATCATCATATATTTGATGACTTGACAACATAGTTTTTCATTTGTAGGTCGTATCTTGAATATCAACTACAATAGTTTATGGATGATGGTGCATGGTTTTTATGACCACCAGATGTTTTTTGATTAGGAAGAGGTCCCACATTATAGAGGAATACAAACCTTATCAAGTATTTAGGTAGTAGGACCACACATAGGTAGTACCTAAGGGGTTGAGAAGGTTTGATCGCATTACATAAGATATCAGTCAAGATACTCCTATGATATAAAGGACTGAGGCCACAACAAGATATATCAAGATACCATGGGTTACCTAGGCTTGTATAGAAGGAGTTAAGGATATATGGGTCACTCTAGTTTATATACATTAGTGGATATAGGTTTTCCTTTCGAGGTTGATAGTCATAATATTATTAAATGCTAGGTGTCCATGGACATCAAGGAGATGGAGGTTAAGACCTTGAGTGATAGTGGTAATACTAAGAAAAATAGTGGTGTTAAGGTTGGGGATGATGATGATAATGGAATATTTGATGGAGGAGACAATAGTGGAGATGGATATGGAGATGGAGACAATAGTTTAGATTTTATGATACTTGATCCTATCTTAGTAAGAATTATAGTGGTATAGGTTGCCTTAGGCTAAGTAGGGCCTTTGGGCACATATGTAGATTTATGCTAGGTAGGGCCTTATAACATGGCTATGGTAGGTAGGTATAATGACTTGATAAATTATGATATCATTTCTTAGGTACAAGAGATTATAGGGTTACAACAATAGGTGACTAATTTATAAATCACCTTAGATATATAAGATGATTATGCGACACTACTTCAATTGAAGATATCTTAGATGAAGGCCAAGATAAATAGGTTGGTTTTGGTTTAGGGATAACACACCACTAAGAGAGATTGGGCCGTCAGTGAGTAGGATTATGCATTTGCCACTATGGATGGAATCATATGAGAGAGAGAGTTATAGCTTAGAGAGCCATTACACATGTTAAATTCTCATAGATGGTTAGGGAGTAACTTCAATAAAAGGATGAGGAATCATATTATAGTCAAGACTATGATTCTAACTTGCCCAGGGATCAATAGATTATTACATTTGAGATTTGGGATCTATAGAGGATAATGAGCATATCTCATCCATCTTGGACTAGGACTCATGTTATAGGTGTCTTAGGCTAGTCTGATCATCAACCATGGCAACCACCAGGGCCATTAGGGCCACCAAGGCCTCCTCCAACTACAAGTCCAATGGAAAAATAGATTTGATCATAGGGACCTTGGCATTTTGGCATAGTTGTGGCATATGCCATTGTACTCATTATATTGGCATACTGATGTATTTTTGAGACACCATTGTGATACGTATATACCCTCTATATATATGAAATTTGAGATTCATTAACATTCAATTTTAGGTCCTTTTACACTAATGTACACATTTATGATATTCCTATTATTTATATATATATATATATGATGCCATGATTATTATCTTATTTATCTCATATTTAGCATTATTTAACATTGTTTAGCATTATAGATTTTTAATATTGTTGATGTTTATGCTTATGTATGCTCTATTCATCTATTGCTTATGCCATGTTTATGAGATGTTTTATCTTTTGATTATGTTAAATGAATCATATGTAAGATTATTCAAAAATGTATGCATATATAAACACATAATAAATCATTGTTACACTTGATTATTACTCATGGATTCCAACATGTGCTCAGGTAGTTGGCTAGTTTTGATATATTAGAGAAGTAATACCATTGAATTTCTATGATAGACTCTACGTGCACATTTTTTATTTAGATTTTGATATCATGTATGATAGTTATGGACAAATAGTATAACAATATATATCTTAAACATAGAAAACTTAATTTAAATATAAATATAAACAACCTAAGATAAGATATGGATAATCAAATCCCAAGTTTAAATATAATAAATAAACCAAATGTAAGACAAAAGATAAAAATTGACAACCTAATTAAATGAAATGGATAGTCAAAATTTAAGTGAAAACAAAATGTAATAATCTTATGACAATCGAGAAATAAAAAGGCTAAAAATAAATAATAGAAGAATCAAATAAAATAACGTAAAAGATAAAAATAAACAAAGCAAATGAATAAATAAAAATAAACAAACAAACTAAACACCAATAAATAATAATAAACAAACAAAAAAACACTAATGAAAAAAAACCAAAAACCAAAAACAACAACAAAACACCAATAAATATAACAAAAAAACACCAATAAAAACAAAAAATAAAACATCAATAAATAAAACATTGTCAAACAAATAAAACAACACACAAACACATAACTAAATCAATCAATCAATAACAATAAATAATCAAAAATCAACAACAAACAACAACAAAAACAAATAGACAATAAACAAGAACAAACAATCAACAATTAACAAAGAAAACACCAACAAACAAAAACAAACAAACAAATAAACACAATACAAATAGATAATATAAATAATACATAATTAAAAAAACAAACAAATATATAAAAATAAATAAACAAACAAAATTATAAACATATATAATATAAAAAATAAACAATCTAAAGTAAAGAAAAGTTCAAGAAATAAACTAATCTAAACACATAAAAACAAACAAAGATAAAGAAATAATAATACACAATTAATGGTTAATCACAATGTTAGTACAAATAGAAAAAAATGTTCATGCATGTGTAATAGAGGTGTTACTCCTAGTGATAAGGTGACCCCTAAGCTAGGTAGTAATGACACAGGTAAAATAACATAGGAACAAAAGACAAACGGTTTCTTCTATGCTATAGGGAAACAATGAAACAAACATAAGACATCAAACATTTCCCCTAGGCTATAGGAGACAAAAAAACAAAACAAACAAAATGGGGGGAATATAAGAAAAATAAGGGTTAGATAAGTTGATTCTAGACGCGCTAGACAAGTGGACACCTACATAATTCTATAGACACAAGGTCTAATGTGAACTTTAGATTAGATGTAGTTCTCCCAAGATATGGGATAGAAGAAAATGGATGATAAGAAAACATGATTGACTTGTAGAGGAAAATATGAATTATCTTGTAAAATGGTGATTGAGTAATAAAAATAGGTGATGATATTTCACAATCATGAAAACATCAACACAAATAAATCATGCAAACAGGAGAGTATGGTGTAGGCTAAAACCACACTAGAAGTTAAGAGATGAGTATCAAAAAATGAACAAAATTGGTAATTCATAGTGTCTACTACATCTAAGGCATGGAATGAGTATAAGTTCCTAAAATGGCAAGAGCATATAAATATAAGTTCTCATAAAATGGTGAGAGCGTAGGAAAATTTAAGTGGTCATTAATGCATCAAAATCAAATTCACAATGCTCATAACATGAACTTGCAAAATGGAGAGAGTGTATGGCTAAGGCCAATAAACATGGGGAAACTAAATTATAAGTGGTTACTTATTAATTAGCTAATAATCCTAATATCATTAAGGTAAATAAGTGGTCTAAAAATAAATAAAGGTGAGATTCAGCTAACTTGAGATAGCCCATGTATCCAAATTTTACTTACATAGTCTGTGTAGACCTTAGGTTGATGAAATTATCTGAGAAATGGGAGGAAAAAGACCAAGGTGGTTTATAATGAATCTGAATACATGAGATGGGCCATCCTAAAAAAATGATGGATTTATATCTCACATGGAAATTCTAATCCCATTTTCATGATTTTATGATTTTTAGGATTTTTTAGAGGTCTTATGTAAATGTTTAAGGGTTTTTGAAACTGTTGCAAGTGTTTATTAAATTTTCTATGCATCTCAAATTGATTGATAATTATGAGAAACATAATGATCTAATTCACAAAATGGTGATAACATGGCTTAGGTTTATCATAGAATAGCGAGAGCATTCAAACTTGAATTACTCATAAAATGGTGAGAGTGTGGAAAATGGGTGACTAAGTTGACCTCAACATGAATTGATTACTACCTACATAGTCCCATAAGACCTTAAGTCACTATAGTTATGCCTACACAAAAGGTTTCTGACTAAGTACCAACATGTTTCAATCATAAGTGTTAGTAACCCAAGTTGTACCCTCTTGAAGAAGACTATTCAAATCAACCTCAAACATTGACTAACATGAGATTGAATTATAGGTTGTGGTATAACTATATTCTAGGTATAAACTCTATATTATGGGTATATCTCCCTTGATATATCACTTAATTTATTCCTCTAAGACCTAATTCTATTGGGATGAAAAGAATAAAGATGAAAGCTTATAAAAAACCTACACTAAAAGTGGTGATGTACCAATACTTGACTATCCTCTCTTGACTATTATTTAGATACACTTGCAAATTTAATGAAGGATAACAACTACTCATACCTATTAAAAAAGTCATAGGCATGAATATTTCATATGAAGGTCAAGTGGAAAGTATGCAACTTGAAGACTAAGGATATCAGTCTGCACAAGACACTATTAGCCCATCAACACTTCAAGGACACTACTACCTATCAACACTTCATAAAAACTTCATAAAAACTTAATATAATGACAATATAACATTAGGTGCATGAAAGGACCTATAAAATATATTTAAACTCATACATTATTCAAATTAACTATCTCAATACACACTAACATTAAAAAAAAAGATCTATAATTATTCTTCTTATTGTTTCAAGAGATAAGGTGTAATTTTTATAGAATCTTACTACACCCAAACAAAAGATGAGAAAAAAGAGATAAGTTCCTCAATATATATAATGTTAATTAGAGATAAAATAAGAATCTAGGTGTAGTGGAGGCCATGAAGAGACCAAGGTGGCCATATGATAGTTACAGTAGTCACAATTACTCCTTTTATGCATTGATGTTCTTTAATTACTCCCTTTTGGCATTGAGTTGGGGTATTTAAGAGTGAATAAATATTCAATTACCTTAATCTAAGGCTTTAACACACCCAAAATGGTCCATCATTCCTCTAGTGTTAGTTACAAAGTGCAAATTAGGTGCAATTAGGCTTCCAAGAGGCATTGAGCAACCTTCCTTCAATATGCATGTTGAATTAGATTTGAAACTACCTCCATTCCTTCATATTGACCATAAGGAGTGTATAGTGTGTCCTTAAATTAGTTACATGGAATAAATAATGTGATTTGACCCTCCTAGCTATCCTTTAATGCTAATTTTCATGCTTCTTGGTTGACCAAGAAGTATAAATAGGCCAATTAGGCCTAGTCATCTGAATATAGGTATTCTCCTATCATAAAATCCTATATCAAACCTTAGGATCATATGAACCATAATTTTACAATATTAAACAAGTGTTTTACACTATGATTCAAATCTTCAAAACATTTCACCCCTGTAACCTTGATTTACTTAGGTAACTAGACCACTTTCTCTCTCATGTCTACAGACTGGTTGTTTAGAAGTCAGTTGTAAAGGTATTCTTAGGTAGATAAATGAACTCTTATAGATTTAGAGAGGTATAAAAGCTATCAAGCTAAAACTTCCCATGGTTTAGAAATCTTGACTAGGTCTTGCATCTTATTTGCCACTTAAAAATCTATAACTTACGATTTTTAGAGGTGTCTATACCACATATGTATAATCAAGTACCATAAGCATGGCTTCCTCTAAGTTTAAAACATGTTTCAGGTGTTTCTCAAGTGTTTTTTATATGTATAGATGCATCTCTCACTAAATCTCTCCAATTAGGTCTTTATTAGGGTTTTATAGGGGTTTAAGAGTGCTTAGGACTCTTAGTGATGGTTCATAAAGGCTAGGGCCTAAACCTCTAAAACAATTGCACTAAATTTAATTTTACAAACCCTTTTACCTCTCTTAAAGTTCTTGGCCTCCCATGTAGAGTCTCCATATAATTTTTAGCATTTAAAAATTCTCATCGAGTGAGAAACATGCCTTCTAAATAGTCTTTAGGTCTTTGCAGGCCAAAAGGGCTAGCTGCAGTAGTGTTCCTATGGTTTAATGTGATCAAAAAGTTCTTAAATATCAGGATTACTTTATCCATTAAGGTTTAAGGTACCCTTAATTATCAATTTTCTCTTTTACCCACCTTGTAGTGGCATTTCTCTAGAGGAGGTGTCAAACCAGTCTATCTAAACACATGAATCTTTTGTTTTGGACCTAACCTTGGGGTTTTAACTCAAGTCTACATTGTTTTCAACCTGTAGATCACCTCAAAGGTTCCATGGAATAAAAATATTGGATTGATTAAGTTTTTTGACCTATGATGAATGCATATAACTCTTAATATCAACATCTAGTTCTATTTATTAGTAAAATGAGTCCTCTAGGTCTCTATAGATTCCTATTAGAAGTCTATTTAGAAAATTTAGGACCCATACTCTCTCCTTAACCCCATGATACACACAAACACTTTCCATTTATTTTTTGTTAGGTTCAAAGTATCCTTTTCAATCTTGTTTCATACATTCTGATCCTTACACATGTTAATTAGTGGGTCATCATGATGTTCATAAGACTTGAGGGGAACTTTAAGACCATTTTAGAATCAAACTACCCCATCTAGATGCATTTTGGATAAAGAGTTCACCATTAGGTACTATCTAGGGTTTAAGAATGGTTTAGGATGTGCACCATCTTAATGATGGTCCATAGAGTATGGATGTCTAAACTCAAAATAATTTCCATGAACTTGTAGTTAATTGACCCCTTCATCTTCCCTTAATAGCTTAGGCTTCCATACAAAATGTGTGTGGAGTGAGGAGTGTTGAAAGGTGATCCTCACACTTTTTTCCGACCAATTTATTAGGTTAACTTATTGTGGATCATTCATAAATCTGATCCCCTTAATAAATATTAATATTTTATGGATTTTGAGTCTATAGGGGTACTTAAATTTCCCCTAGATCCCTAAGCTTGAGCCCCCTTGTGGTGGAGTGTATGAATAATTAAAGGTACAAATTGAGCTGGCTATGTTGGGATTTATGACTTTAGTAGGGTTTAGAGACAATTATAACCCTTTTCTTTCTTCCATTCACTTGAAACTTCCTTATTAGGACCTAAAACACTCTTTCAAATCCTTCATGGCCATCAACCTTGTTATAAGGACTTAGATATTCTTCAAGATTACATTAGGGTTTAAAACTAGGATTGAGGTCTATCTTATTTAGCTTACCCACAAGGGTATTTGATTAGAGCCCTATATGTTTCTTATCTTAGAGATTGTATGAATACCTTCACCATCATCTTATATTGCTTAAAAACTACTTGTGAATGTTAGTCTAACAACAAGCCCTTTGAAACATCAAGTCACTTACCTAGCCCAAGAATTGACTATCAGTAGACTGAGCTAGGTCTGAGATAAAATAATGGGTATACCCACTAGTTTTATAACCTAAATGGTATCATGTATGCTTTATCCACTCATAATGACCATTTATATTGAATTTGAAAGCTTGGTCTTACCTACAGAGACCTCAAACAATAATTTTACCCTGAATAGATATAGGGTGCCTTCAAGTTTGAGAGATTAGCATCATGAAGGGGTTATGAGAAAACCTTTGTAACTTATCTATTATAAATCTTATGAATTAGGATTTTGATCACGTGACTTAGGATTAATGACCATTTACGTAGTATTTTTCCAACATCCTTTTATTTACATACATTTTCCTTTTTAGGCTTAGGGTTTATGCCCATTTAGGCCTGTGTTGGATGTCATTTGCCTTTGGTGGGGTGGAAATGATGTCTTATCACTTCCTATGGTTTGAATATTTACCCTTATCTCAAGTAGAATGTAGATCATGATACACATTGATAGTGTTGTAAGCTCTTCTACACCCTTAACCATTGACATGTCTAGATATATGTGTAATCGACTTATGGCTTAAATAACCCTTGTACATATTAAGTTACATTTATTTATGAATTAATATACTTATTAGGTCATCCTATGGGTGAAATATGGCCTTTTTATACTATATATAAGAGGTAGGTTTAGCTATTCATAATCATATTTGAGTATCATTCTTATTGAAAGCATTTGGGAGGTTTCCCCCTCAAAGTAGCTTATCTATTATTCATATTTTCTTATATATTTCCAAAATAATTGTGATATAATTATATATATTTGATTATTTAGTGAATTAATATTATTTCAAGTGGTATCAAAGTGTCGATTTGGGCCATAATCAGGTCAAAAACCCTAGATCTTGAAATTTGGATATATCTTGCAAATAGGCTCAAATTTCTCTTCAATGTTTTTTATGGAGTCTCAAAATAATTCAAGTAAGTTTCCATTAAAATTTAATCTGATTTGGATATAGTTTTCAAAATTTATCTCCATTTTAGTGGTTTTTATAAATTTTTTCTATAGCTCACAATTTGTATATTTTTTCAATTTTTTTATATTTTTGGAAACCATGGAAAAAATTAGTTTGGGTCTACTTTTTGATATTTGTGTTTTGAGGCCTATATATTTAAAAAATTTAGTGGTAAAATTTGGGTCAATGGGGCAAAATAAGGTTCACCATCAAGCCTATCTATGGCTGGTCCTAACACTTATAGATGGGGGAAAGGGAAAGACACCCCTAAAACTCCTTTAGGGAATGACATGGATTCTAAATCATCTGATATGATTTATTAATTCCATTGTAATCTACATGGATTAATGAAAAAGGATGTCCAAGTCCAAACTCAAATATCAACAATACAAGTGGAGCTTAATGACATGAACAATCAGGTGCATCAAATCATGACATAATTGGCTATGATTTCATCTCATTTACCACTAAACAACCCTCTATTTTTCCTTTTGGTCCTCCTCCTCTTAATACTAGAATTTCCATTACAAGGGTAAAATTGATGTTATCACTAGTATATTTGTGCAAGTTTGATGGTAAGGATCCACTAACTTGGATTACTCAAATTGAAAATCTATTTGATTTACACCAAAATCCTAGCTCTCAAAAAGTGGTTATGGCATGTCTATATCTATAACCTAAGCCATTAATTTAGTATCATTAGTTTTGTACTCAAAGGAAGAATATTGGTGCTCTTATTACATTGTTAGTATTCTCTAATGAACTAATGTCTCAGTATTGGGATAATGTTTTTGAAAACTACTTTAACCAATTATCCATACTTTGAAAAAAAAGAATAGTGTTAATATTCATCAATTTCAAAATCTATCGTTACATGTGGGGGATATCACTAAAGAAAATATGACTAACCTTTTTTTGGGTGGACTAAAAGATAGTATTCAATTGGAGGTTCATATGTTTAACCCTGCAAATATATCTAAAGCTATATCAAAGGCATGCTTCATAAAAGAAGAAAAGATGATCAAACATCATCCTTTCACTACTAATTAGGAACTCACCTTCCCAAATCCATCACAACCTCAACCTACTAGATTGACATCATAATAATATAGGAGAATAATGTCAAAGGGTTGTGTTACAGTTGTGACAATAAATGGAGTAAAGGTCATAGATGTGTTGGAAAATATGTTATTGTACATTGAAGGGGCTGATGAGGATGAAGAAGATGAGGAGGAATTTATTCAGGGTTTTGAAGGACCCAAGGATGACACTATAGATTCTCAACCTACTATCTCCTTCCATACCCTTATAGGTATTTTTACTCCTCAGACTCTTAAGGCTGTGGGTTTTATTAAGAAACAAAAGGTCATAGTGTTAATTGACTCAGGTAGTACACATAAATTCATCAATAGTAAGTTGGTTGCTCATTTGAATTATTGCATCTACCCAACCCTAGAATTTCAAGTCATGATTGTTGATGGTGGTACATTTAATTGTTATAAAAAATGCCCACCACTTAATTGTTGTAAAAAATGCCATAGTATTAAGTTAGCAATGGGGGACTATTTGCTAGACTATCCTATGTTTGTAATTCCTATGGGTGGGACTGACATTATTTTGGGAGTATAATGGCTCACCACATTAGGTACTATCGAGATGGATTTCCATGAACTATTCATGAATTTTTATTTTGGAGGCAAGCTAGTGGAACTATGGGGATTAAGATTTAAATCTCCACAAATGGTCAGTTCACATTAAATGATCGAGATGCTAGAAAAAGGTGCTAAAGGATTTGTAGCATGCTTGTTTTCCATTGATGTTTAACAAACTAAGGAGTCTACTCATTATGAGTTACAACAAATATTGAATGAGTAATAAGTTGTTTTTAGACCCATGCCAAAAGGTCTTCCTCCTAGTCATAATCATGATCATGCCATCAGACTCATTCCTGGAAGTACACCACCCAACATCAGACCATACATATATCCTTATGTCTAGAAGAGTGAAATTGAAAAAATGGTAGAAAAGTTGTTGGAGGTAGGTAGCATTCACCATAGCTAAAGTGAATATTCTTATCCAGTGGTCATGGTAGGAAAGAAGGATGAAACTTGGAGGATGTGCCCAAATTATAAAGAGCTCAACAAGTTCAATATCAAAGATAAGTTTCCTATTCTTGTAATTGATGATTACATGGTGTTATTTATTTTACCAAATTAGATCTTCACTCTAGGTATCATCAAATCTAGATCCATGAGGAAGACATTCCTAAAATATCCTTTCATACTCAGGCAGGCCATTATGAATTTTTTGTCATGCCTTTTGGTCTCACCAATGCACCATCCACCTTCTAGAGTTTGATGAATACAATTTTTAGGCCATTTTTGAGAAAGTTTGTACTTAGGTTTTTTGATGACATCCTTATTTATAGTAAAAATTGTTAAGACCACTTGCATCATGTGAAATAGGTACTCACAGTTTTTGAGCAACATCGGTTTTAGGCTAAACCATACAAATGTGCTTTTAGAGTTTAGGAAGTGGAACATTTGGGTCATATTGTATGACATTAGGGAGTAAAAGTTAATCCTAAAAAATCCAAACCATCATGGAGTGGTATATTCCCAAGGCACTTAAGAAACTAAGGGGATTTATGGGGATAACTAGTTATTATCATAGGTTTGTCCAAATCTATGGTAGTATTGCATCACTAATCACTTATTTATTGAAGAAAGACTCCTTCTAATGGACTAATATAACTATCAAGGCATTTTAGCAACTAAAAATGGCTTTGTGCACCACCCCAATATTGGCTAATCCAATTTTTCTAATTTTTTAATGGTTGAATGTGATGCATCTGGATATGGTATGGGTGTAGTACTCATGCAAGAGGGTAGGCCCATTTCCTTTGAAATTCATCAACTAAAGGGTAAAAATTAGATCAAACCCATCTATGAGAAAGAGATGATGGATATTCTACAAGAATTCAAACAATAGATACCTTATCTATTGGGTCACCACTTTCAGATTAAGACTAATCATGATAGCCTTGAATATTTTATGAAACATCAATTATCCTCTAAAGAACAACAAAAATGGGTGACAAAAATTTTAGGTTTTGATTTTGAAATATTCTAGAAGAAAGGAAAAGAAAATGTGGTGGCAGATGCACTAACTAGGCGAGATGAACCAATTGAGGCATTATTATGTGTTATGACCATTTGGTAGGTAGACTAACTAAAAGAAGCAAGGGCAGAATGGGATAATGATAGTATTACCCATGCATTGATTCAAACTCTATAGTATGGTTCTAATGGGATTGAAAAGTTTACATGGAAGGGGAATGCATTATGGTATAAAGATAGATTATATCTGTGTCAAAATTCTCTTCTCAAATAAAAAATCCTTCAAGAACTTCATGCATCTCCACTTGGTGGTCATTTAGGATTTTTGAAAACCTATCATAGAGTCAAGAAGGATTTTTTTTTGAAAGGACTCAAGGGGTATATATAGAAATATGTGGTCGAATATATGGTTTATGAATAAAATAAAGGTGAAAACATTAAAACCCTAGGTCTTTTACAACCCTTATCCATCCCTAGTCAATGATGGGAAGAGGTATTTATGGATTTCATTATTGGGTTACCATGATCTAAAGGTAGAAATGTTATCATGGTTATTGTGGATAAACTCATAAATTATGCTATTTTTTTTTCTTTATCTAAACCATTGGTGTCCATTACAGTAGCTTCTACCTTCCTCAATATAATTTATAAATTGCATGGTACTCCCAAGATTATTTTTAGTGATCAAGATTCCATATTCACTAGTAATTTTTGGAAAAAATTATTTGCATGTTTCAAAACCCAATTGGCTCATAACTCATCTTATTATCCTCAATCTAATGGATAAATTGAGGTAGTCAGTGAGTGTTTGGAAGGGTACCTTCATTATTTTGTGTCAGATAAATGGGTTCAATGGCTTCCCTTGGTTGAATGGTGGTATAATACTTTAGTGCATATTTCATCCAAAATGTTTCCTTTTATGGCATTTCATGGATACCATCCTCTATCCCTCACTTCACCCATGAAGACCCACCTAAAGGTATGTGTAGTAGAGGAACACCTTCAACATTAATAGGAAGTCCTTGCTATCTTGCATGAAAATTTATCTTTGGATAAAAATTGCATGAAGCAACAAGTAAATCAACATAGGGGTGAGAAGCATTTTAAAATTGGTGATTGGGTGTTTTTTCACTTGTATCCATATAAGCAAATATCCTTAAAGCAACAAAAAAAAGGATAATAAGTTATCTCTCAAGTATTATGACCCTTATCAAATCTTCCAAAAAATTTGTAGTGTGGCTTATAAGATGAAATTTCCTCTATCCACTCACATTCATCTAATATTTCATGTATCTTGCATTAAGGATTTCATTGGATAGAGAGTTACCACTCAAATTGAGTTACCAGAATTAGATGAGGAAGGGAGGGTTATTCTTCATTTTAAAGTGGTCCTTCAAACATGCAGTAAGCATCTATGATCCAAAATAATTATTGAGTATTTGATCAAATGAAATAATCTGCCTTCTGAAGATGCTACCTAGGAATATGAATCATTCATGCAACAACATCCAAGATTTCTTCAATGTTGAGGACAACATTATTTTGAAGGGGAAGGGCATGTTATGACCTTAACCATTGCCATGTCTACGGATATTTGTAGTTGACTTATGGTTTGTATAACCTTTTTTTCATATTATTTTACATTTATTTATGCATTTATATACTTATTAGGTTAGAATATGGGTGACACATGGCCTTGTTAGACTATATATAGTAGGTAGGGTTAGTTATTCATAATCATATTTGGGTATTAATTATTATTGAAATCATTTAGGAGGTTTCCCCCTCAAAGTGGCTTATCTATTATTTATATTTTATGATATATTTCCATATAATTGTGATATACTTTTATATATCTTCTTATTTGGTGAATTAATATCATTCCAAGCTCTTTCTTACACATGTTGACTGTCTATAGGGAGGTCTGAGCAACAAGTTCCTATGAGAAGAAAGATACTTGTAGTTATTTAAAACCTTTGTAATCCATTTCATATCCTCATTTATCTCCTTGAGTTATCTATTATCTCAATCATACCACTTCTTATGTGCATGAGTGGTACACACATAGTGCTCTTGAAGGTTCTTGCTCAATAGGATAAAAATGTTTTCTTATAGGTGATCATTTGCTTCTTCAACAAGGTGTATAACCTATATAGATCCATACTACTATGATATTATGGTTTTTTATGGTCCCAAGGGGTATTCAACCCTAATTTATACATTTTAGGTTTGGAAAGAGGGGTGGATGAGTTTACGAAGATGACTGTGGAGCGGTATGGAGTTTGATTATAGAATGGAAGGTTAAAACACAGTGAAATGTCAGTGAAGACAACATGAAATGGTAGAGGTCTGAACATGACATGAAATGAAGTATGGAAACCTACCAAAGATAACCCACAAGGAATTTGGAGACCATAATATGCATACTTATCAAAACATAACACTTTGGAGGTAGGAAAAGGGCATACATAGTCAAAAAGTAAAACCTAGGAATCTTTAAGGAACCTCAACATTAGCTAAGAAACCTTAACTTCTGCTAAAGTAACTATAGAATATTTGGAGACAAGTAGGTGTTTTAAAGGCTTGTGGGATATCATGGAGGTTAAACAACTTGCTCATAAGGATATGATGATTACTTATTATGAATTCAACACTCCACTTCATGTTCTTGATTTGTGTATGAAAGATCTAAGGGCACCATTGAACAACACATAATACTTCCATATAGTGAACTCTAGATGTATATGTACTCACTCCTTAAAGACACCTTAAGAGGATAAGAGACTGATGTGAACATGAACCTGTATTAAATAGGTATAGGAAAGGATATAACATTCAATTGATCCTTAAATATTGTCAACTTTATCTGGTTAGAGCAATCAACACTCCACTTACCCTCCAAATCTACCTATAGACTGTAGACCTTGCTAGTCTATATGTTTGTTAATTTCATAATCTCACATGTGTGGGCCAAACATTGAAGGATCCATGAGAAATTCTATCAAGACATGAGGAATTAGGAATAACCATTGGTTTAGCCAAAGAAACCAAAAATCTATCAAAACCAATTTTTTCCATTTGGTTTGTGAAGACATGAATGATGCTTAGACCCCTTTATTTCTTAAAGAATTTTTATAGAGATTAAGGAGAAAATCCTAAAACCAATACCCATGAATGAAAGGTAACCAAGTCTACCTCTTCTGGCCAATATCTTGGGTCTTCAGTCTCTCTCTTTCATATGGTCTGAGCGTAAATCTGAAGTGGTCTTCAAACTTGCCAATAAGCTTGATGGGAAGGTGGATTATTTTTGATGTCATAAAGCATTAAAACACTTTGGTTTCTTCCACACATGCCATTATTAAATTTCTCTTGTAGATCCCTAACTCCACCTGAGTCAATCTATATTATACAGATCCATACCATTCATAAAACCTCTAAAACCTATAACTTCCATACATTTTCTCATGTTTCAAACCAAAATACATTGTTAATGGGCATGATGGAGGGAAATTAGGAGTCAAATTATGTATTAAAGTCTAAAATATGAGTTAGGGAAGTTGGAAAGGCATAATTTGGCATGTGTGAGGCCCATTAGAGGTAATTTAGTGTTAAACTTTGTCAAAATGGGTTCAATAGTGCATGAAATAGCTTAATAATGTCCTAATGAAGTCCATGAAAGACCTTGAAGGCATTTATGGTGGTTTAATGGCCCATCAAGGTCAAATAAGGTCTAATTATGGTGAAAAATCTTGCCTTTAGGATATATTCATAACCTTAAAAAGACACAAAGAATGGATATCATACCAATAAGTATGAGGAGAAATTTATAACCTATTAAAGACTTTAATTGGGTTGTGATACACTTCATAATTTTATCACAATCTTGAAAATGGATCATAGCTTTCATGATTGAGTAGATCCGAGGCGTTCATCATTCTTCACTAGTTGCCTTATTAGCTCACCTCTACCATGGCACCTTTGAATGTTAAGGCCTTATAAAGACCAACCAAAGACATTTTATACATGTTAAAACATTATCAAAACACTTAATACAAGTTGAAACATGAGGCAATGGGGAACATAAAGTATCGTATAACATGAGAAGATAGTGATCTTGTTTGAACAACCTAATCCCATGAGGGTGAATGGAAACCATGAGAACTAATGGTGAATCAGGACTCTAAGACTTTAGCTTGACCTCTTTATAGGTTTAAGACTACAAAATGGTAAATAATAAGTAAATATAAAGAAAAATGGTAAAAATAATGTCAAGGTGATGCAGTAATGCATGGTAAAATTGTTATTCCTAATTTTCCCATATGTAGTTATAATTAGGAAATAATAACAAAGGGTTAGCGGGAATAATTTTTCCATAGGAAGTTATAATTACTAGCATGAAGTGGGAATGTAACAATAAATAAAGGATGGCATTTCCAAGACCATCATACTACTTTCATATACTTCCATTAAAACATTTGATTCTAAAACAACTACTGGAATTGAATCTATCATCAACTAATGGATATGCCTGAAGTAAAAATGAATTAAAACCAAGGCCAAACATGATAGGAAGGGTTAGGTAAAAATAAGTAGATGTCAAAGGGTTAAAGAAATGAAATAATGGCAATGGGGCATAGTACAAAGACTGGGTATAATGTGGCATAACTAGATGATCCTTATAGATAATAATCTAAGTCCCTCAAGTGTAAAAACATTTGAGGTGCATGATGTTCATTGGATTTTTAATTTCATATCCCTCTAGTGTGGTGATCTTGTATTCTCCAAAACTATATTTGGAAACAAATACATACATATTTAACTAGTTTGGTTCAAACTTCCCTTTTTTCTTGGTTTCAACATTTACATTTTTTATTCTCTTTTAACACAAGGTCACCAAACTCAAATTCATGATGCTTAATGTGCATATTGTATTGGCCTTTTAATTTGTTTTTATATGACTAATCACTATTCAAAGTGGTCAAGGATTTTATATCAATTAGGTATATCTATTTCAAGTGAGATACTATGTAGTCTTTATCCTCTATGATGTGTTGCAACTAGATTCAAAGATAAGGCAACTCGACCTCAATGGGAAGAATGACCTAAGTTTCATAAATGAGTGAATAAGGTGTAGATATTATTAGAGTATTGAATGTGGTACGGTATCCATAGAGGGTGTTAAATATTTGTAAAATCCAATTATGATAATCATCATTGACAATCTTCTTTAAAATATTGATAATGGTTTTATTAGAAGCCTTAGGTAGCCACTACCTTGTGGGTAGTAACTATTGACAATCTTGACCTTACATGTCAAGTTATCACTCCTATAACTTGAAACTTTACTTGTCATGTAATTTTCCATGATTTTTATTATTTTTTATTTTAATGTCTTTTAAATGGTCATCCAAAACTTTTATTAGTAGATTTTAAGATAATTTTGATGAATATAAGGTATTGATCATCATGGCCATGTACTTGTCTAGACACCTCTTAAACTATTTTAAGTTGTTTCAAGTGATGAAATGAGACCATATAATATTTATATGACTCATTTATTATGTCAAAGCCATGTCATGCTTTAAAATTGATTAAACTAGTTGGTGATATGTTTGACTAACTTTAAAACCTTGTTGACTACATTTTGGATCACTTTATGGCTTTTAGAGTAGGTTTTTCAGGTTAATAAAAGTATATTAGAAAAATAAGGTCATATTTTACCTATTAAGACATTAAATAGTCTAATTAATGCCTTTTTAGTAGTTTCATTAGGTTTCTCAAGTGATTATGGTAGTTTTAGTGCCAAAAAGGCCTATTTTGAGGTTGTCCATAGAATTATTCAAGGTAAAATTGACCTAAAGGAATATTAAGGAAATTATTTGTTCATAAAAACATTATATACATGTTTTTTAGTGAGTTTAAAGTGTTAAAGTTCAAAAAACTAGTTTATCTCTCTTATCGACTTCCTTGGCAGGGTTAGAAAGGCCATCTATTTTTACTTAGTACAGTTAATAGAGAGATATTTAGGTAAAAATATATTGGTTAATGAGAGGGACCATAATGAAATTAAATTTAGTTTCATTATTTTTCAAATTAATTCCCCCATATTTTTTAATAATCACTAAGAGTGTAAGGGTGTCATTATGTCGTCGTCATCGATACAAGGTCCAAGTTTGTCTCTATTTATTCACTTCAGAGATAGATGGATAAAAATGGTTATAAGTGTATGATTTTATGATCAAATAGGAAATTTTTAATGGTGTATTAATGAGATAATTTGTATTTATAATTATTATTTTGATAGGAAACTGATTGCCTAACTTGATTGATAAAGTTGGTAGTTTTCAAGCATGTTTGATATATAAGCTGATTATATTCATATTTAGGAGTTTTCAAGTTTATGTTTCAGTTATAATACACCTATTTAATTAAAAATAAATGAAAAAGTACCAATTTATTGAATAGGGTGTTTGTTTAGGTAGCTTGAGTGAAATAGGGCCTTCCACAAGGTACAATTATAGGTTTAATGGGTTTCTAAATGTGTGAAAGTATCTTATTGAGGTTAGCATGATATTGAAAGATTTATAAATCATGATAATTTTTGGATTTAATCTTTATAATAAAATATAAATAAAATTATTATATTATGTTCTTTGAAATCTCAATAACACTTATAGGATTAATGAGTAGGTTAGAAGGACATCATGGTATGTGACAGGAGCTATGAGGAGTCATAAAGATAAAGAAGTTTGGTTTGAGACCTTGAGGTTGTTTTTCAAATGTTCATAAGGTATTAAATATTCCTAATAACACTATGAGAAAATAATATCTCTTTGGAGCCTCAAATGCATAAATAACACAATCAAGACTATGTATTACTATATTACCAAATGTTAAGAGATCTAAAAGACTATGCATTTCTTAAGAATGTGCTATGAAGGTGTTAGATGGGAAGTCATAGATGCTATAAAAACTATGTTAATATGAGATTTCTCATAATTTATCCAAGGTAAAATTCATAAGCATGAAAGAAGACCTTAAAACCCATTTTAGTAAAAATTAAGGTAAATTAGTAGTTTTTAAGGCAAATTTTATGTTTTGCTTTCCATGTTTATCAAGTTCCTTGAATACTTCTGCAAGTGGATGAAAGGTATATTAGAATCATTAAATATTCTTGGAATAATGATTATCACATCACAAACCATGTCATATGTTCTTATTTTGTCTGTATAATGAGTTAAATATGTACCTACAACAATCATAATTATGAATTTTTAAGGAAGCATCACGTTGTATTTATGTGGATTGGTGGTTTTAACTAAGAACTCAAATTATATACATGATAACCATTTGATTTTATCGGAGTAATTATATAATTGATATATAATTTTGTATCTACATTCCACTAAACACTAAAATCACTACCTACAACCATACATTTTAAGCACATTCAAGTTATCCATGCAATATGAACTTGTGAAGATGAAGAAGGTGCAATGTGAAATTGGGAGATGGATGAGTAAAGTATAATAATGAATTTATTGAGGAGTAAATGAGATAATCACACCCAATTTAGGTAAATTGACTTTCAATCTATAGTCAAGTACAAATGTGTACTTATAACCATGTTCAGTCATAGTTAGCTAGATGGCTTTCATGTGTCAGATGAATAAAGTTTTGTGTGAGAGAAAGAAGTTAAATTATGAAAAATTAATAAGGTTTTAATAATATATATGTTTAATACCTATTAAATACCATAATTATATCCAATTTATTTACTCATGTGTATGAACTCTAAAATAACCACCTATAGTCAGCTTAAGGGGTCCAAATTGAGTTTTAAAGATAATAATATTTCAAGAGTGCAATGATGAGGTTGAATTTGTTATGGAGATGTAATTTAAAATGATTTTTTAAATTAATAATGTTATAAAGGAAATTTTTAAGTAATAAAATCCTCAAAGGTTACTCACAGGCCTATTGAACCTACAATTAGTAAGGTGAAGACACACTCAACCCATGCACAATGAATGGGATGTCTTATGTAAGTGGTAAAGGTGAAGGTTTAGATTAATTTAAAATATTATATGGAGTTTCTAATGGTTTTAATTACCTATTAAATTTATTTTTTTTGTCACATTACTCCATATATAAGCTAAGGAGCAGTAAATGCACACCTACAACTAGCGTAAGACTACATACAATCTTTCTGATTAATGAGAATGTTGGGAAGGGTTATAATTGTGATGATAAGAGTGTGTTAGGGATGAATTTTAATGATATTTGAGATTAATTAATTTAATATATTTCCATTAGAAGATTCTAATAAGGTTAGGATCAATGGAATAATGCTTATCCTAACTAACATAGTCTTTTAGTGACCTACAGGCTCTTTCACAAGCACAGTGAATAAAATGTCTTTTTAACCAAATATTTAAGTATTATAGTGAATATGGAGTATATATGACCTTTATTAATATATTTATCAAGTTTTCATCATGATAGGAGGAGATATACTTAGGGAATATTCCTCTAGGGTTAACAAGTTCTTTTTACATAAAAACCTTCAATGGTGATAATTAAAGGTTGTGGAACTATTTGAGAGGTAATTATTTTGAAAATAATTATTAATCATTTAATATATATTTAAAAACATGTTTATATATTCTTTTGATATGAAAATGTGTTTTGAGGTCTTAGGACCCAAACTAACCTTTCTCATCCTTTGCATATATAATCACCAGACCAAGAGGCAAATTTCCATAGATTAAAACTAATTTTAGGAGATGTATGGTAATTTTATGTTTATAAATGTGTTTTATGGGGTCCCATTATTAAATAATATGACATTGGTTTAGTCATTTGGTCCTGCAACTTTATGAACAATCAAGTAGATGACATATAACCTTATTTTGCTTAAGAAGGAAATTGAAGAGGTTAGTTTGTTTGTTGAAAAAAATCATGAGGATATAAATGTGAAAAAAATAACATAGGATATTTTATATGGGACCCCATACTAAAAAATATTGGCATTGGTTTTTGGAATCGACCCTTGTCTTTTATATAACATTGTTAAGAACTTAAACCTCTTAAAACCCTTCTTAAACCTAGGAACTGACCTGATAGAAAAGATGTGATTTATAATGCCTTAAAATTAAATAATTTCACTTCAAAATTATCCTACTGATACTCAAAAATCTCCATAGATTCACTTTTATGTGTTTATTCAAATGTATAAGTATGGTACCATACAGTACAAGGTAATATATGTAGTTTAAATCTCCTTTTACAAGGTATAGGTAGTAGAGTGACATATAGATTTTTTAAAGAGGATTATGGGGAATAAATATAGGTTAAATAACCATAAAAACTCTTATTCATGTCCCTTAAGTTGGTAAACGGTCCCTGTAAGGTGGCTAGTAGCTCAAAAGGTGAGAGAACTTGGTTTTACAAGCTAAGAATTAATGGTGAAGGCCTATTAGTGAAATAAAAGACATAAATATTTAGGTATGAGTTTTTTTAAGGTTTTAAATGTCTAATTAAGTCATTTTAAGTCACAAAAACCTATAACTTTCATGAAAAACATCTCAAACAACCCTTGAAGCATACACAAGCATATAAGATTACCAATGAACATTTCATAGTTTTCCCATCTACACAACATCTCAAAATTTTTAATTTGTAATGGAGGATTATCTTAGGATATGTAAATTAAATAAAACAATTTTAGTTTGTTTCACATGTGTGGGTGGTCATTTGGGCCAAATATCTATTTATAGGCCTAGGAGGCCTAACTAGGCCTAACTAGAGAGAGAAATTATAGAAAAGAGATACTTGCACTTGGAGTTGGGTCATGAAATTTGATATGAAGATGTAAGAGGATATAGGGTCATCAAAATTTTCTCATTTTTATAATTTATTCATACATTCTTAAGGACAAGGAGCTTTACTAGTTTTTAGGGTTATAAGGAATGAGTAAAAAAGTAAGAAAATGGAACACAATGGCATCTTTAGGAGGGTTTGATGGCTCCAAGTGAATTATTTTAGGTATTAATTAATGTTTAAAATACATCCATGTAATATATTTTATTGATTCAAATTTAAACCCAATTTTCTCTCTCCTACACCTCTTTACTTAAGGAGTTAAGTGATCAAAGCACTAAATTGATGCATAAAATTTCTTCAAAAGGATTTATTGATGCTTCTATTTCCCTCATATGAATAATAAAGTAGAAAAAATTCATAGGTTTAATTGTAATAAATATTCAAAGTTTGAAAAGGTCTCAAACCCTAATAAGACCTTCTTTCGTTCATATGCCTAGCAAAGAGACAAAGTCAAACAAGCACCAATGAGACTTATAATAGCCTAATTAATGTGGACAGACCTCATGAATTTATTAGGATAATATTTAAATGGAGAATAAATAAATAATTAAAGTCCTATTTTCAAGGAGGAAGACTCATTATTTAAATAAGGATATACGACCTAATATATAGGGTGAGCAAGTAAGGATATAGGCACCTTCAAAGTGGTCAAGCTTGACCAATAAATGATGAAGAAATTTTAAATTCTCCTTAACAAATGATACTCTACCTTTACACCACCCTAATTACATGAAGTGAAAGGAGATATTGTAGGAAACACTATGTATCACTTGATGGGTTGGAGACCAAGCTAGTCATCCCTATTTTAGGGCTGATTTTCTATTTGTAATATATATTTTAGTAATTTATTATCACTCTTTTTCTTTGTATATTCTTAAAAGTCAAAAAAAAATTATACTCACTTCTTGAAGAAATAAGAGTCTCTTTTCCTCCATTTTCAAGTTTTGTGTGAAGTGTATGGTGATTGCCATTGATATAACATTGTGAATCTTTAGTTTTCATATGTTATTATCTATTTTTGGTACCTTAATATAGTATATTTGAATTTTTTAAGGTCATAATAAGTGTCAAGATAAATCTTAGTCTAAGTTTGGATGTGAATTCAATACCTTTTCATTCTTTTCATAGAAAGAGTGGGTTTGCCAAGTCCTTTGCATGAAATAATGTTGTATAAGTCATACCTAAAGTGAAGAGAATGTGTGAAAGCTTATTACATTCTTAAGAGTGTCAATTTAAATAATAATTTGTCATATACATTGGTGCATCACCTTTAGTCCAAGTTTTCATTTAAATTCTAGTACAAATAGTATCCCTTTCACACTTTTCATAGTTAGAAATTAGTAGTAGTAGGAGTAAGATAAATTTTATTGATTGAATAATGGGAACCATCCCTATATATAAATATTATCTCACTTCCAAAGTAACCCACACTTAGGAAATATTCCATCATTTTTTTAGGAGTGAAAAGTAACACATATTCTCACAAGGGTTGCACTCTTGATTGACAATAGTTTTTGGCATGCCTAATGGAACACATAATCCTTGGAATATCTAATGTTTGGATTTGGAGAAAGGAATTTTAAGGATTAATGAGACTCATCATCATTTAAACCAAAGGATTCCTTAAGTTTTCTAAATTCTTAGGAACAGGGTAGCACAACCTTCATACCAAAGGTTACCACCAGATCATCTAGCAAAGGTATTCCTTTTGAATTCATTAAGTTTCCTTCTCATTATTATAAAATAAAAATATTTATAAATAGAAATCCATATCCCATATATTTTTTCAATATCCTCAATAACCCGTTATTCTAGATAGTTCAATTCTAAATATCCAAATGGTTGTGCTTAGGAAGCAGGTGTTTATCTCATTCAATAGAGGAAACCCAATAAATATTGTGTAGTATGATGATATAAAATATGTAGCTAACCTTTTTTCATTTCCATATTTTTTTTAGTGAACATAGCTATTAAACTATTTATTGTATCCTTCAAAGGAAAATCATTAAAGTGGTATAAAAATCTTCCATTGAATTTTATTACTTCCTAGAATGACTTAAGTGCAACCTTTTATAGGTAGTTTGAGTACAAATCTAACCACATGTGCCTAATTAAATAACTCAACATCATAAATAGGGTTCCCCATGAGTTCATGATAGACTTTAACCTTAGATTCTAAAAGACATGGACTAGGATAACTCTAATGATTAGGCCATCTCTAGAGTATGCCTTTCTACATTATCTATGATCTCTTAATTCAGACATTAGTGCCATGATTCAATCAATGATTTAAAATAATTTACTATATGCATATGAACTGGCAATTAGAGTAGAGAACAATTTGATACAGGTTGGAAAATTAACACCTTGACCTCCTATTCCATTTTTCCTTAAACACAACCAATAACATCCCCTAAATCTCTTCCTATGGCTCCCATTCCAACCCCCCAAGCACATGTTTCATCACTTCTTAGCCAATCAAATGAGATTAGAGAGCTCAAAGGAGTGTTTAAATCCTTTGGGAATTAAATTATCCAATTGAGCAGGTATTAATACTAAGAAAATAAGACTTACCAAGCACCTAATCAACCTACTTATCAACATTTTAGAGATAATATACCTCCCTATTAAGACTTTAGAGAACATATACCTTCATATCAAGATCTAGAAGCTATCATATAGTCCAAGTCTTATGAAATAGATGATCCTAATACTCATTTTCATCAAAATCTATTGTTCATGGGCCAACACAAAATAATATGATGTCAAATTTAGGTTGATAACCATCTAATTAGAATTATATATCGAATTAGACCTTAGTCAAATAATCCATGGTGATGCCTCAAATGAATTATGAAGAGGATTATCTTTAATAAATTCAACATAGCGATGGAATGGTACAACAAGATAAAGGGAATCATGGAAAAGGGAATCTAGATTCAACTTTTGTGAATTGGTAACTTGGTGACCATGTAGCCTTGAATAAAGTTGACTCTAGTACTTCAAACAATGTGGTTGAAGATATAACTAGAGTAAATAAAAAATAATTTAAGACACTAAGGACGTGAATCATGTTTCAAGAATAAATCATATTATTTCTAAATATGTCAATAATCATTTTTATACCCCAACATCATAAAAAAAATATAAACATAGAGGTTTACAAGTCTCATCAAGTAACATAAGTACAAGACCATTCGATTGTGCAAAGAGGGAAGCCAAAGGTAAGTAAAATTCCAATAAATATATTTGATCATATGAAGAGGTAAAATATTATTATGAGCATGTGGGATTCCTTATCCATCCCAAGATAAAAATACATTCTAATACATGAGCTTTCAATCCTCAATTTGTCACCAAAACTAATTGAGAAAGAAAGCATAGTTTTGGCAAATTTAGATCAACCAATAAGACAAAAAGTGAAGAAAGTACCTAAGGATGTAAAAATGGGTAGAGATAAGTTAAAAAATTGAAAAAAAAACTCCATTTTATCTCTCTTTGATTTTAGGCAATACCTTATTTCATAATTCTATGGTAAACAATAGAGCTAGTAGTATTGTCAAACCTAACTAGATTGCAAACAAGCTTGGTTTGGTATATGAACCAAACACCAAAGGGGTATATAAAATAGATGGATCAATAAAAAATATAGTTTTCATGATAAAATAATTTAAACTAACATTTCATGCTATCCCAAATGTGACTATTCATTAGGATGTAGTGGTGGTGGACTTACCTCCCTATTATACCATGTGTTTGCCTAGAGATTTCTCATCAAACATTAGTGGTTACTTATCAGCTAGTTAGACCTATTTTATGTTCAAAAAAAGGTATGGTACTAAGTTAAATATTAATTTTTATCCTATTTCACACTTTCAATTGGAGCCTTATATGCCACATTTTGTGAACATAAACTGTGTTATTTTGGATGATTTGGAACAATCTAGTGAAGTAGAAGCCAATTCACCTCTTGAGGGAGTTTATAATATTTTAATTAATGAATTGTACTAAATATTTAATTATCATGATCCTTATAAAATTATTTAATATGAGGGACTTGTTGTCTATTTCTTTCAATAAAATAATGCACAAATTCTAGCTATAGTGAATGAAGATGAGTTAAAGGATGGTCTTTGGCAGCTCTACTTTGATGGGTCAAGGAAAATGCATGGTAATAGGGATGAAATGATTCTTATATAACCTAAAAAATAAATTATTTTTTTATATTAAATTTAAATTTATCTCTTTAAATAATGTAACAAAATATGAGGCTCTAGTCCATAGTTTACAATGGGCTATGAAGATGGGAATCAATATTTTAAAGGATTTTGGTGATAGTGAACTTGTAGTTCACCAGGTGAGAGGAATGAATATATGTAATAATTCCTTTCTTAGATATTAAAATAATATATTTTGGCACATCATTGAGTATTTTAAAGCTTTTGATATTTAATCAGTGCCAAGAGAAAACAACAAACATGAAGATAGATTGGCTGCCATAGGAGCTTAGTTCAGTATTATAGTTGATGTGAGGATTGAGAAAAATTAGTCACATAAAAATATTATGGTGAGGCATTATATCCCTAATAATAATGAGAAATGGAATTTTTTGAAGATGATAATAATATTGTTCACTTCTTCCAAGAAGAGGCTGAATTTTCTTCTAGGAATCAGTCAAAGCTCTTGCAATAGTATGGGGATCAAATTTTTAAACTTAAGTAGAATAATCTACCAAAATGATTGGTTACTCTTAAAAATATCTTCATTAGAGATGATGAGATGAGGAGAGAGAAGTATTCATTATCAACTAAGGAAGAACACTATGTTAATGTTTAGATAGTAGCTAGAAAGAGTCTTAAATTGGGTAAAGTTTGTAATTTATAACAAAAAAAACCATTCATTAATTTATGGAGGGAGTTTTCTGATTTATTTTCATGATATTATATTTATTTGAAGATATTTTATCCAAGTTTATCTCAATACACCATTAAACTAGAGGCTGAAATAGAGTTGGTTAGATAAAGGCAAAGACACATCAATCCAAAACTTGAGACTTTAATGATAATTGAGCTTCATAAGCTCATAAAATCATCCATCAATTTCCTAATCAAGCACTCTATTTGGGTGGAAAACCTTGTTCTAGTAAGGAATAATAATTGAGGAATTAGACTTTGTATATATTTCCATGATTTAAACAAGGCTTATCTCAAATATTATTACCCATTACCATCCATAGAGATAATATTGCAGTTGGTATTAGGTTCAGAGAGGTTCTCAATTTTTGATGGGTATAATGGATACAACTAGATTCTTCTTAAGGAAGAAGATAAATATAAGAGAAACTTAACTACAAAGTGGGGGACCTTTGCCTATATTAAAATTCCATTTGTTTTTTCTCATGTTAGATCAACCTTTCAAAGAGCCATGGATATGGCATTCCAAGCTATAATCAATATGTTTGTTCTTTTCTACTTAGATGACATTATTGTATTTTAAAAGGGTGCAAGGGAACACATTTTTCACCTCAAGGAAGTTTTTAAAATATGTAGATGATTTGGGGTTAAACTTCTCAAACATGCAGTTTCCAAGCATGGTTTAAGCATTGATCCTAAAAGGATAGACTCCATACTCACTTTATCTTTGCCTTAACATAAAAAGACATTGCAAATATTTCTAGGCAAGATCAATTTTATAAGGAGATACATTTCTAATTTTATAACTTTCACAAAGCCCCTTACAACCATGCTTAAGAATAATAAAAAAAAATTTGTCTAAAGATGGAATTTTTGGTGCACCTAGATGTATCAACAGGTTCATATAGTGTCTACAAAACACTTCTCATTTTTGGATTCATAGAATCCATTACATGAGTTTCTAGTTGTGATAATACTATTATCTTTGGTGGAATAGAGTTAGAGAAAGTTGACTATTTCACAAATTTATAATAGTTGGTGTTTGGGAGTCACCATGGCTCAATAGTTAATCTTTGATTTTGAAGATTATCTATGCTATTTAAATTTAATTATGCTCAAAACTAAGTCTAAATATAAACCAAGATGAATATTTAAAATGAATCTAATCTAAGGTGAATTGATAAAAAGGAGTAAATAGAAGGTTAGGGTAGAAAAGAGAGGTGTTGTTGATATTTATTTCAAACATTATGATAAAGTTCCAATTTCATCTAAACATGTATTTAACCAATGTGAAAATGAAGTAGCATAAGATAAAATCCTACCACAAATTAGGCAAACATCTAAGGAAAGGATGAAAAAATGTAAATAAGAACAATATTTACTTTAAGAATTTTACCCCTATAAGAAAATAACATTAGCATAGATGTAAGAAGAGCAAAGAAAGAGAAATAAACCTAAGAAATTTCAACTAATCTAGAATTAACACAAATTATCAACTCTACATTTAAATATGCACATCAAAAATTCACAAGAACCATTCAAATCTGAAGATAAGATCAAACAAACGAGAAAGAAACCATGATAACAATTCACATAAGAAAATGTGGATAAAATTTACATTATTCCTTGATTATATTAAATTTCTCAGAAGTTACAAATAGTTTTTTGGCTCCAAAAACTCTCTCTCCTTTGAAATTGGCAATACGTCTTTATATAGTTAGTTCATGAGGTATGTTAATTAGTAATGATAAATTACATTTGTATATGTGTATAGGATAAATATCCTTTCTATTAAATTCTAGAATGAATGACCTTTTCTAATATACTAAACTATAGAAAATGTATTTTACAAGCTATACATGCCTTTACAAAAAGAATATTCCTTTTCCAAAATATACAATGCTAATTACAAGAGAATATTCCTAATCTAACTAAATTTAGGAAGTTGGTGCTGTTACAACCTTATGCCTTCCTTAAAGGATATTCATTATATATTGTTGATCGTTGATCAATTGGAGGTCAATAATGGGTCTCATGAACAACTCAGGTTATTGAGAGCTTTTAGCTCTTTCTAAGGTCTACTTGATGCTCCTAGCATCTCCTATCTTCCCTATAAATGACAATAGTAGGCCCATTTTATTCTTATTACAAACCCCTATATTTTTTTGGCCTTGGTTCTTTAATTGCTATATGAATTGAGAAGTTATATGCTTGAACTCTTCATCAGTGATAAGGCCCAAAGGACTAAGTGGGGTGGGATATTTGATTAAGTTGTCCAATATATGTAACATATTATCTTTGTGTTATTTGAGGTCCTTGGAAATGCCCTCCATTTAATTAGACCAAATTCTTAGGGCTTTTGATTTTGTCCATCAATATAACCATAACCATATTTAAATGGACTAGGTTGACTGTATTGAATTTATGGACTTGATTCTTGGTCAAGGCTTTGATCAGTCTTTCAATTGATAGCTTAAAGCCTTCCATTAGCCAAATTGGCATGTAGCCATGGAATCTTGATTACTTATTTCCTCTTTTTTGATTTTGACTGACTTTAAGGAATTGAATAAGTAAATCATGGTGTCCTCAAATAGATTGAATCTATCTTCTTAGATTAAGAAGATGGAAATCTCTTCTAATTTTTTTTTTTGTTACATCATGCCTTTTATGACAACCTAAAATTGATCAAATTGTGCTTGAACTAGCTTCAATGGGTCTTCTTTAAAGATAGGAATCTCACTAGGCCTATATCTTTTCACTAAAGTCAAACCAGTGAATGGTTCCACTATTTGAAAGGTGAATTCCTTTCTAGAAATCATGACATTCTTTTCTATCCCTCTTTCCAAGATGGTGGTCTCTAGATTAAATTTAACCTAAACTAATGATGGAGTCACTTTTGGAGTTGGGGTTTCTATTTGTGCTCCACTTGATGCTCCTAGGTCAGTCATTCTTTTCTCATCTTCCTTTTGTGGATCTACAATCCATGGCTTAAGTTCTTAATGTATAGTGATGTTGATAGATTTTGTTATTATCCAAATATGGTGAAAAGTAGGAACTTTCTAAAATTTGCCATAATGGTTGTGAATTTGTTTAAATTGCTCATTAGTGGTCTACACATCAGTTTTGGATTGAATTCTTCTTGCATAGATGATAATTTAACTCTCTTAGGCTTGATTATGATTAATATAGGGTTAAATTAGGGATTTAACATGTGATAAGGCTCTTATAAAGGTATTCTTATTGATTTAATGGTACTGTCTAGTTCAAATGGCAAGCTTCATGACATCCCTATGGCATTTTCATGGCACTTTGCTCATTAATATTTAAAAAGTGACCATTGTCTTTTAAAAATTCCACCTTGATATCTCACCATTCATCTCATTTGCACATATCAATCACCCTCTATCAATCTCAAGCTGAGAACTCTAATGTTATTAGCTTCTTGCTACATTGCCTATGGTTATGACACTTGTCACTTCCATATTTGCTTTGAGATTTGTTTAAATGTCAACATTGATATCATACCATTGATCACAATTTCATAGATCAATCATGTTCCATTGATCTTGATCTACTTAATTATGCCTCCTACTCCATTTAATGTTGATCAAAATGTACACACTCATCTGCATGCCATCAATCTTTGAAATATGATTGATATTTAATTTATGGCTCATGGATATGTCATGTGTCACCTTTTCATTCATCCTCAAAGATTTTAGCTTTTCAACCTTCATCATGCACCATCAGATCTTGATTGGATCAATCAATGAGCTCCATTAGATCTTGATCTACAAGGTCAAAAACCATTGGTTGATAAGTGTTCTTTGCCTATGAATGTGACACTTGTCACCCTCTCACTTATCCCAGGGCTCTGTTAAAGTCTTGACTCAATATGTGCCATTAGATCAATCTTGCTTGAGCAAATGCATATCATTGATCTTTGCAAGATGTTAAAACTTTAGCTTAGGGATGGGGCTTTGAATTTTCAAATTTATTCTCACACCATTGGATCTTCATCACTTGAGAAAACTTAGACCATTGATCTTGGAGATGAATATAATATTTAAGTGAGGCTTGGGAAAATAAAGAACTTAGCATAAAGTTTTTAGACTATGGTTTTATTTCATGTTAATAAACATGAGTAAGACCTTAGGGTAAACATTTTAAGATAAGTTTTAGACAATTCTCATTCCAAACAGACTCTATTTGACCTACAACCTAAAACATAGATATCCAATTTTAGCAAATTTAAGTGATATGAAACCAAAATCATGAAAGAATATACTAAATAAACCAATTGAGGGTGATCTTGAAATAAAGAATTAACTAAAAACATGCCAAAGGTACTCTAATTAAGTAAATTTTCAATTTTAAGGTAGAAATTTTCACAATTTAAAACAAGGGTCCCCATTTTTCAAAGGTGGGGGTATGTTGACCTCAACAAATGGTGACTTCTGGGAGAATATAGTAATATGTTAGAATTTAGAGACTTTGGTTTATACTAATAACTAGGTACTTATTATGCTTGATCAGGCACCATTATTAAGATTAGTTCATGGTTATAATAAATCTTATACATGAAAAAATAAGATCAAACATGAAGACGTAACCATGTTGTGTGTGTGATTTGATTCCACTTATTGATTGCCATATGATTTAGAGAACAAATTATAGCTTCATGACCCTAACCATTAATATTGACTTACAACATATTTGGATTTTCATTAAGAACCTTGATTTAACTCAGGTCTTAGCTTGGGCATTACTCTACTACTAGCCAAGTATCTATATCCCTGACAAGGATACCTTTTACTTCATTCAAGGCCTTGCTCCACTATCAACCAAACATCTATAGCCCCAATGCAGATTACCATAATAACCTCCACCTAACAAGTCTTTTAATTTTTTTATAATAAAACTTTTAGTTTTGTATTTTTAGATATTGTGACTTTATAACAAAGGTTGAAAACTAGATTAGCTAGGTTTTGGTATTTGGTCAAATGTTTGATCTTCATACAATCATCCTTAGATGTCAAATTTATCCGAGGAAATTAATATTTTTTTAAGTGTAAACATGGATTTGTCCTAATAATTCAATATTAAACCCCATATGTGCATTCCTTCTTAGAACCAAACATATTATTTCTCTAAAATCATGTTTATTTCAAGTCTAAAGAAAAATAAAGAAGGATAGGGATAAGTGATTAGAATGAACCCAAATTGGTTTGTGCAATGTATTTAGAAATTATGAGCACTCCTCTTTGGCTAGGGAGGACTACCTATAGATAATAAAACACTACCACAAAAATATCTATTAGTAGATATATGAGTGGGCTGCCAAGCTATGCACTTGTTCCAAGAATTGTCAAACTTCCTTAGGGATGAAAACTGACTTTTTAGAAAGAAAAGAGTAATAAATAGCAAAGAGAGAGGAAAAGAGAGAGTAAAAGTGAGATATATTACCATTTTTCACAACTTGAGTGTAGTAGAGAGTAATAGAGTGCAGGTGGTATATTCAGTTTGTATTTTGGAAGTTGTTTAGGTAGGGTTTAGAGAGGTTACTAAAAATCCATAGTTACTAATGTTGATTAAGTTATCGAGGTTAGTGAGCAAGTGTGACCGATATCAGTTGGGTGACTGATGTTGATAGGGGTAATAATTTCCTAAGAACTTATAAAAGGCTTTTCTAGGTTTGGGAAATAGTTTTGGTTAGGTCTAAAAGGTTGGGGAGAGTTACGAGAGAGAGATTATTATTTGGATGGGTCTAGTTAGAGGGTTGGTGTGTTAGAACAAGGGGAAACAAGCAAGGAAGCTTTATAACTCTTTCATGAGAGTTCAATCAAGAATGATAAAATGATAAATAATAGATATAAAGTGATTATAAAGTAACTACTTAAGGAATTAAAAAATAAGTGATGTACTTAGTTGAAGAGGTGATTTAAGAATAAGTATTAAATTGATGGCTCCTATAAGGCTTGTTAAACCAATGCCTTGAATATAGAAAACAAACATGTGTTGTTGGTTCTCAAGATCTTGGTTCATATTCTAGATTGAGTTTTACAAGGTAAATAATAAGCCAAGATGTTGAAAGTTGGATGCCAAAAGCCTATATGTTAATACAAATGAGTTTTCTTGATTTCTACTGACCCGAACATTAGTTTGGAGTTTAGCTTAAGTAGCCGACGTTAGTGATCCCATCGATGTCAATCATGGGTTGACCAATGTCGATGGCATGAGAATATGTTAAAGGGTTATTTTTAGCCTATTTTATGTTCTTTCTCATGCCAAGTGTGGTATCTATTAGGAAATTGTAGAAATGGGAGGTTAAGAAGGATGTAGTTGGTTAGAAATTTATTTTTGGGGTAAGAACAAGTCATGGGTAGTTAGGATAAGGGGACTAAGTCTTAAGCTGACTCAAAGGGTAAGAATTAGTCTTAGGATGAGGTGGCTAGGTAAGGTGGCATAAGTGGTTTTTAATTAACTTAATTAAATATTTTAAATTAATTAAATGTGTGAGGGGTAAAATCATGGGTTAGGAAGGCTAATTATTATTATTGAAAAGGGGCTCAAGGTGGGTTTTGACACAAGGAGTTATGCATGTGTGTGATATAATTTTGGTGTCTACATTTTCCCGTTTTTTGTCTTGTAATTTGCACTAACAAGTTGGAAGACAAAAATATGAGTTAGATGCTCTAGGTATTGGATGAAGTATCCCCCCTCAAAATGAGAACTGATAAAGGAGAGATCAGAATCAGGTATCAGTTTGATAAGAAGTGAATTGGGTGAGTGGATGAGAACATAGTATTGCTACTTGTATTTATACTACTATGACCTATAATAAATAAAATCAAGAATAGTAAGGTGGAGGAGGACTCAGATAGAAATAACCAAATCATATTTTATAAGTGATAGCTGATAGGGTCAAAAAAATTAGAGTTGTAGCTTTAATGGTCCATGTGTGTTAGGTATCCAAGGTAGGAAGTGCCCTTGGGAAACACAAAAGGTTATAGGTGAAATGACTAGATTAGTCACCATCTAAAACACCTAATATACATGCATGTGTACAATATCTAGCTATATTGGGATATCATAAGAAATAAAGACAAGCAATGCAAGGTTGGTTTAAAAGGTTCAATGATTAAGGATATATTCATGATATCTAGTTAAAGTCATTATGGGTGGACATTTAAGTGATCTTTAAGGATGATTGTTGTGGTTGGGGAGATATATTTGATCTTTAAGTTGGTTACAGTGGTCAAAGAGATATATTTGATCTCCAAGTTTCCCTAGATTAGGGGTAGAGTCTAAAGGGTTATGTTTGTTGGTGTAAACTCTAATTCAAGGGTGATGACATTGGTTATGTCATCGATATTGATAGGAAATAGTGCCAATGTCAATGGCTGAGGTCAAGGATGTCAACATTGATGGGTGACCAAACTTGATAAAAAGGGGTATGGCAGCCCACTATAACTCATTTACAATATTTGAGTGGAAAGAAAAAGAGATCTAAGTATTGGTGAGATGGTAGACCTAGGAGGGGACCTAACTAGAGGTGTACCACCACAAGTGTTATCTATTCCAGCCTACAAGAGATAGAGAGATGAGTTAAGATCTCCTTCGAGTTGACTTTGAATTTAAGTTTTTTAATTTGCTATTTTAGGCTAAATTTGAAGTTTGGGGGGAAAGAATGCTATTAGATGGGTAGGAAATGAGGTGAGGGTAGGTTTAGATGAATTTAGGAGGGGTTTGGGGGTAGTTTTTAGGTTAAAATTTAAAGTTGGGAGATAGGTTGTTTAGCCCTAGGGATGAACTAGTCATCGATGTCAGTGGGGTCCATTAACATCGACTCACATGGTGCCAATGTCAGTGAGTTCTACTGATGTTAACCAACATAAAGCATCAATGTTGGCATATAAAATTGATGTTGGTAACCTTGAAAAACCAAAAATAAGAGAAAAGGTCAATTTTAGATCCCTAATTTAAGTACTCAATGAACTTAATGGCTGAGCTAGCCTTATAAGACCTTGTGTTGACTGAGTGCTACCTATATAGCCTAGTTGAGGGCCTTAGGCTAATGTAGTTCTCACAATGTGTAGGGAAAAAATATAAGGTATGGGTAAAAGTGTGTTAGGGGAAATGGTTAAGAAAAGATAGCTTAAAATAGGATAGGGGACCTAAGGCTTAAAAGATAGGTCATAGGATCAAAAGTTAGGAATATAAGCCATGAGGCCTAGAGTTGTGATAGGCAGTTGGGCTTAGGGTGGAGAGAGAGGTAGTGAGACTTAGGGTAGAGATGGGAGAGTAGGTTAGATAGTTAGGTGGATATATGGCTAAGCTAACCTCAAAAGACCTCATGTCAACCAAGTGATACCTACATATCCCAATTGAGGGCTTTAGGCCAATGTAGTTCTCCTAGAGAGAAGGGAAAAAAGTAGTGGTAGGTTATATTAGAAAGTATGTGACTTGAGGTGTGTGTGTATGGATGTAGGCTAGGTAGGAATTGACACTAAGGGATCACCTACCTATGCTACTGATGTGGATGAAGAGGGATATCACCTTAGATGAGTGGGAGAACATGGTATCCATAGGTTTAGGGGGAGTGTGTAAATATTTTAGAGTTTCATAGGATGTGAGTTTGATGATAGCATTTATTGAGAGGTGGGATCACACCACGAACACATTTTATTTATTAACCAAAGAGTTTATAGTGACATAAGAGGATGTGTATAGGATTTTATGATTTCCACTCCATGGTGAGGAGCTCTTCTCATGTTTGATAGAGGAGTATGATATTCACATGGTGACATTGTTTGGAGATCATGTTAGTGAGGTGACCTATCACTCAATGAGCTTTTCCTATGAGCTGTTGTATACTACTACTGAGGAGAAGCATCGGTTGAGCATCTTGATAATGATAGGGATTATAGTGTATGCACTACTAGATATAAATGGCGGGATATTTCTTATTATGTTAATAGGTTTTTTAGTATAGATAGTTGAGTAGTAGATCGTATTTGCATGGGAACTAGATTTTATGGCATAATTATATAGAGAGATGTGGGGGTTGAGACTATGATGATGATATAATTTATGTGTCAAGAATTTACTCTATTGTTGGGCATATGAGCATATCATGGTGACATGACCATTGGGTTACCTACCATGATTATAACCAGTTCTAGGTCAAGAGGCCACCACCAGATTTATAAAGAGTGATGAGAAAGAGATGCAACTCTACAGGCTTGGGATGCAGTGATATAGGCATAAGATGTAGTAGTATAGGCCTGAGATGTGGTAGTATAGGCTCAAGATGTAGTTCAAGAACAAATATTGGTTTTATATGGATAAATGGTGACATTACAGGGCTAGGATAGGACATTGTAGGGATAGGTTGGGGTATTACAAGGTAAGATTATGCCACTGATAGTAGAGAGGGATATTTTGAAAGTAGTAGGTTAATCTACTCCTCCTCCTCCACCACAAGGACCAATATAGGGGCCTTCAATAGGTGTGATGGGACCACTATAGACTATATCTCTAGTGAGGTATAACACTACCATTGATGAGATTGCTTATTATGAGAGGGACATCAGGGAGTTCCCATAGATTTAGAGTTATTCTAAATTTAGAGAGTAAGAGAGATCAATGACACCTACCACAACTTCTAGCTCACACAGACGTAGATAGGAAGAGAGTGCTAATGAAATTACTTCTTAATGACCATGCATATAGCCTCAAATATTCTGAGTTCTAGATATTGTTATTGTTATATATGTTTTATACACACCAGCCTACAAGATGAAGATGAGAGATGTATATTTTGAGAGAGAGATGATATTGTTAAGATCTATTGATGTACATTCATGTTGAGCAATGTGTGTGTGTGTGTGTGTGTGTGTGTGTGTGTGTGTGTGTGTGTGTGTGTGTGTGTGTGTGTGTGTGTGTGTGTGTGTGTGTGTGTGTGTGTGTGTGTGTGTGTGTGTGTGTGTGTGTGTGTGTGTGATTATGATTTTTAGATGCATTTATTATGATAGTGATGATGATGTTTATGGTTATATTGTGTTAATGGTATGCTAATGTTGAGCATGTTAGTTGAGTTAGACTAGCATTTCCCATATATGTGATGGTATATGCATAGTTGATTTGTTAGCTTCATCTTAGAATTTTTCCATATTTATGATGGTGTATGCTCAAAATAGATAAACTTTTTATGTTATTATTTGTATGAAGTTTTCATCTTAGTAGAGAGATTGATATGCGATTGGAATAGGAAATAAAGAGGTAGAATGCTCGTGTACTGGCAAAGACCATAATCATAACATAAATAGGTTTAGGAATATGATCCTATTTCATGTTTTACATCATTTGACCATTTTTTTTGTTATAGAAACATTGTGTTCACCTTGTGTTAAGTGATTTCAAAGTCCCTTGAATGAGTATGAGGGGAAAATGGTAAAATGAGTGAAAGTGATTGGGTAGTGTAACCTTCAACGTGTGGATGATATGCCCTTGTTGTGGGTGATTTGAGAGATACTATAGGCAAGTACATGACTTAAATATTTTTTTTGTGTGTGTAAGTTGATCAATGTGAGAAGTCTAAAATGGGATTTTATTTGTGTTGAGGTTGTATAAAACTGATCAATATGAGAATCTTTTTTTAATTTCCCTTGATAACAAAGCTTGGCCTAGCCATCCTTCAAGGGAGTAGTTAAAGCATTTGTTTTTGAGTTTAAATAACTATACTTCAAGGGAATAGTCTATTTATAGTATCAGAGAGAAGGTATGTAACTCTCCTTCAAGGGAGCAGTCTACATTGAGAATCATGACCTGATAGATTATAACTTGTCTACATATCCCATTTTTTCTTACTTTTAGTGATGGAAAAGACTATAGAGGCTTAGGGGTTTTCCACTTTGAGGGAAAAACCATAGCACTTCATAGGTTAACTAAGTGTGTATGAGTAAGGGTTAAGAAGAAGGGAGTTGAATGTAATAGGGGTGCTCAAGGGATGAGCTCAAGTTAAACATGAAGTGAAGCGTCACTTGATTAACAAAAGAATGGTCATAGGTGTAAGGCATTTAAAGGATTGGGTTATGACTTTCCTTCGAGAGAAGATAAGTGATAAATACCTGAGCCATACTTTTGAGTTATGATGTAGGGTCCAAGCCAATTAGGAACAAACTTACCCCATTTAATTTTCTCCATGTTCGTCACATGTTGATTTTCTTTTAAGACAAGATCTCCAATATTAAAATATTTCTCCTTGAGGTTTTTATTGTAAGCATTTTTGATATGCTCTTGATATATTTGGAGGTGGTTGAGGGCTATGAGATGGTACTCATAAAAAAACTTGAGTTGAACTAAAAATTCTTGGCAAAAGTCATTGTTAGTAAGTATGTCTTTTAGATAAATCTGAAGAGAAGGAATCTGAACCTCAAGAGGTAAAATAACCTCCATCTCATAGACTAAGGAAAAAGGCATAACACCCGTATAGGTTCTAATGCTAGTGTGGTAAGCCCATAAAGCAAAGGGAATGTGTGTGTGCCAATCCTTTCCCATATCATTGACTACCTTCATGAGAATTTTGGTTAATGTTTTATTAGAAGCTTTTGCTTATCCATTTGCTTGTGGATAGTATGATGATGAGAAGCTTAATTTGATTTCAAAGCTATCACAAAGACTTTAGATAGTCTTGTTTTTAAAATATTAGTAGTTATCTATTATAATTTTATGTGGGACACCAAAATGATAGATGATGTGATGGTTGATAAAGTCAACAATTTTCTTAGTCTTAGTGGTGATGAGAGGAATGGTCTCAACCCACTTGGTGAAGTATTTAGTGGTAGTAATGATAGAACGACAATAGAGGGATGAATGAGGGTTAATCTCAATGATTAGATCTAAGCCCCATTAGGAGAAGGGCTAGAAGTCTTTGGCAACTTGTAATGCATGACTTGGAGCATCAAGGAGGTTAGTGTGTTGTTGATATTTGAATGTAATGTTAAATGTAATCACCACATTATTGATAGAGTGTTGGCCAATAATAGCTGAGTCAAAGGATACGCTTGGGAACTAAATGACCATTGAAATCTCCACAAAAAATCCCATTATGGACTTCCTTAATAGTGAAGGGAGTCTTAGTACTAGTGAGGCATCTAAGGAGGGTACCATCAAAACCTTTCTTGTAGAGAAGTCCACCTAGTATAGTATAACAAGTGGCATGTTTTAGGAAGGCACGTCTCCCATTATTATAGAGATCAGAAGGGGTAATAGAAAAGGAAAGATAGTCCATGATTTGCTTATACCATAAGTCATGTGGGTTGTATGTTACATTTTTGATAAAAAGGATGTTAGTTGATATATAGGAGGGTAATGTTAAGTGATGCATGGTGAAATAGATTTTCAAGGAAGAGGGTGAAGAGGGTATGTGTGAAGCAAGTGAAGCCATTGCATTAGCAAACTTGTTTGTAGATCGAGGAATAGTTTGTAAGATATAGGAGTCAAATGATCCCAATAGCATATCTACATGATGTTTATACCATTGTAAAATTTTATTTTTGCATAGGTAGGAACCATTAACTTGATTAACCACTAGTTGAGAATCACCAAAAATGGTTATTGATTTGATACCCAAGAAGATAGCCATTTGAATCTCTAAGATCAAGGCCTCATATTTAGACATATTATTAGTACATTCAAAATATAGTGTAAATGACAAAGGCATAAGCTCACCATCTAGAGGAATAATAATGACCCCCACACCCCCACCATATCGACATTTAGACCCATCAAAGAAAATCATCATTTGATAGGAGATGTCATTAGTGGAGAGTGTTGTGATGGATTGATTAGAGAATTTGAGGTTTGAAGGTTGGTTTTTAGGTAAGGTGTAGTAGCTAACTAGTTATCGATCATTTTCCCCTTGATATAATTTTGTTGAATAAACTCTAAGTCAAATTTAGCAAGGAATATGAGCCACTAAGCTACATGTTGGTTGTGATATGGATTGGAATGCATGCATTTAGGGGTTCAGTATGGGTGACCACATAGTTTTTATGATTTAGGAGGTAATGATAGATCTTGGAGGCTAAAAAGACCAATGTGAGGCAAAGATTTTTGGTATAGGTATATTGAGTATCATAATCAATAAGTGTATGGATTATGTAGTAAACTACTTGATATTGATTAGCACACAGAGAATGGTATGTTGCAGAGATGTAAAGGTAGAAAGGCTGATTTTCCTTAAGTGGAATAAGAATTGGTGGGGAAAGGAGTTACTATTTGAGTATGTCAAAATCTTCATGGCAATCTGTACTCCAATGGAAGGAGACATATTTTTTGAGGAGATGGTGAAAGGGTTGGCAATGGTCTGACAAGAAGGAGATGAAGTGGTAGATTAACTAAAGCTTGCCTTGAAAGCTGTAGAGTTATTTGATATTAGTAGGTGGAGGCATCTCTAGTATTGCTTGAACCTTAGCAAATTCAAATTCAATACCATGGAGAGAAATGATAAAGCCTAAGAGATTACTAAAAAGGACACCAAAGACACATTTTTTTAGGTTTAGTCAAATGTTATATTAGAGGATATGACTAAATATGATTTTGAGAATTGCTAAGTGATCTTGGCAAAGTTTAGACTTTTTGAGTAAGTCATCTATGTATTCTTCCATAATTTTATGTAGGAGATCATGGAAGATGTAAGTCATAGTGCATTGGTAAGTGGCACTAGTGTTCTTCAGACCGAAAGGCATGACCCAATAATAGAAAGTCCCCCATAGGGTAATGAAATTTATTTTGTGTTGATCCTTAGGAGTAACTAAGATTTGATTATATCTTGAGAACCCATCCATAAGTGATAGCATCTCATGGCTAGTTGTTAGATCATCAAGTTGGTTGATACTTGGCAATGGGAAGTCATCTTTTGGACACACAAGGTTTATGTCATAGTAGTTGGTGCAAATACAAATTATTTGAATCAATTTTGTGATAAGAGCAATATTAGAAACCCATTATGGGTAGTCGATGGGTTGGATAAATTTAATAGAAAGGAGGTGTTGGAGCTCTTCTTTGATAAGGAGAATAATATGAGAATGCATTTTGTGAAGTTTTTGCTTAACATATTTAACATCTCGATTGGTGACAATGTTATGGGTGATCATAAAGGGGTCAATTCTAGGCATGTCATTATAAGACCAAGAAAAGGCTTTTCTATGGTTATTAAGAAATGTGACATAATTATCTTGCTCAGAGGAATCCAAAGATTGACCAATCTTGAGGACATGAGGGTTATCATGAGAGGGTAAATTAATGTCAACGGTTTATTCATTTAACACAGCTTGTGTTTTAGATGGGAGTGATCATTGGATATAGGAATCATCTACACCCATGTATGTGAGAATAACATCATCATATTGATATTGGATAGTGTTAATAGTGGGAGAGTCTTCATCGATCATTTCAAGATGAATGAAAGGAAGGGACCTTGTTTCCTTTCCTTGGTAATAAGTGACAAGCCTCGAATGGATGGCATTTATTAAAAAAAAATTAGGAGGTATAGATACCTCTAATTTGATAGGTGATGGTGGAGAAGAAGGTGGATAAGGAGAGACTAGATCTTCAATAATTGGTACATGAGAAGTTTTAGTGAGTTTAGTTAGTTTGTCATAACCCACTCCATGCCTCTTTTTGGCATTTTTAATGGTTTTGCTAGTGGGATATTCAATGGGCATATAGACAACCTGCTCATAATGACCCAAACCAAATCCTTTCCAGGCACACCTATAAAGATAGGTGTGAGCAAACCTAGGCCTTTTTAATAAAGAGAAGTCATAGATAAATGGTTATAGTGAAGAGGATGGATTGTCAAAAGTGGGAGCCTGATCAATTTCCCCATATATGAAATGAGTTTGAAGGTTAGGGGGGCCATAAGGGATAATCATCCCAATAAAAGGATCATAATTTAGGTGTATATGAAGCTTTCCATACTCTTGTGGAGTATGGAACATGTTGATTGCTAACAAATTATATTCTCTAAGTGACAAACATTTAAAATTTTCCTCCATGGGATCTTTTTTAGGAATTTGTGTTGCTGATATCTGTGTAACCAGGGTAGTGGAGCTTGTGAAAGCTTTAAAAATATCATGTAGAGAAGATGATGTCTTTAATGGAATGAGAACATCATTGGGACTATAAGTCATGTTGCATGTTTTAAACAAAGGTGGGTCAGTGGGTATAACATGCACTTACCCATTATGTTAAAAATTAACATAGAGGTGCAAAGTTGACATAGAGGTGCATGTATCCAAGGTTGTTCGAGTCATATTTTATATTAGAACTCTCCTTATACAACATATAAGAGCTTAGGAATTATGTGGGGACTTACACATATATGTAAGACAATAGTGCCCACCATATTAGTTGTGGTATCGTTAAAGGAGTAGATCACCACATCGGTTTGAGACATGCAATTGTTAGGATGACCTAGCTATTTGTAGGCATGGGTGGAAATAATATTAATACTAGATCTTCCATTGATCATGACTCTTTTGACATGAGTTTGATCAATATATTTGATAATAAAAGGGTAGAATATTGATCTTCAGAGTGTTGAAGTGGAATTTCCAAATTAATGAAGGAAATCAAGGAGATAGAATTAAGAGAGCTGACCAAAGATGCAAGAGGTTGGGGATCATTAGGTTTTACATCAAACACTTGCAAGACACTAATCAAATCTTGATGGTGTTGGGGTGAGTTTTAGATTAACTCATAAAAGGACATTTTCATAAGATTTTGGTGAAGCTATTTAACCATCAAGCTTTGAATAACATCTGAAGATGTTGGTTTTAGGATACCCAAGATAGAAATCTTAGGATTTGGTGGAGGATTGTCTTTGGAAAAGGGGTGATCCCAAGGAGCAATGACCTTTTCTTGACCTTTATCCTTTTGATTTTATGACCATGTGGCCCCATTAACTATGTTTTTAATTTGAAACATAGGTGATGGAGGTGGCAAAAGGGTTATGAAAATATCTTTGGATTTGACTTTAGGTGGAACAATATGAGGCATTGTGGATGCCAGAGGTGGAATAACATGAAGGTTAATAGGAATATCAACAAAGAGAGTGTCAACATCAAAGTATTACTGAATGACTACTGTGCGAGCTTTATAACTCTCAATATCATGTCTATGTGAATGATGATATAGACACACTTGTGTATCATTAAAATAAGATGGCTTTAGTATAAAAGGGCTATAAGGATTAATGGGATGAAGAGTTATGAAAGATTACAACAACTAATGTAGGAAAAAGCTCTGAGAGCCTGTGAGTGGGCTAGAACTTGTTATAGTAATAGGAGTAGACACCTTCTTTTGTTCAGGAGTCATAGGGGTGATTTTGTATGGTTCCTTATTTGGTGGTGGTGGAGTTATGTGTTTTGCTAACACTTTCTTGGTGTTAGGTATCATGGTGTTAGATGTGAAAGGCCTACCAAGTGGTAAAAGTAGTAGTGGAGGTAACTTAGCCTTTTGTTTCACTTAGATCATCGATACTCCAACTAAAGTAGAGGGGTGTAGTGTCAAAATTGATGGTAAAGTTGAGGGTTGAAGAGGGAAAAATTAGTGAGATCTAGGAAGATTAACATTTTTTTGTAGTTTAGGCCATGAAGCTCCAACTCATGGTTAGAGAGTTAGATCTAATTTCACCTATGGATGAATTAGATTAGAGATGGGAGATATGCCTAAAGACTTGATCTACTTTAATGTGGTAGATTCTTATGAGGGTGAGGGTTCTGACATAGATGGATGAGCTTCTGGTGATTTTGGTGAAGAAGTTATGGCTTTGTCAAAGACCTTGGGGTAAAGGGTAGTGAGAGGGTTGATGTTAAAGGTCAACACTCATGTAAGATAAGGATTTTCAAGTCAGTCCCAAAATGCTGCATGATCTAGCTTCATGGAGTCAATAATTTTTAAACTTTTTACTAATCATGAGAAGGGTTTAGATGAAATTGATCTAGGCCTTACAGTTGACTCTTTAAAAGGCTAAGATGATTGAGAAAGAGGGAAATTGTTAGTCTCTACTACCTTGGGCCAAAGATGAGAAAGAGCTAAAATAGAGTATTCTTCTATACAAATAGGATAAGAGGCATGGTCTTCCATGAGTGAAGGAGAGGTAGGCGAATAGGGTTACTCAAGGGGGTAAATCATAGGTATAATTTATTCCTCAATATGTGGGTGAGGAATAGGTAAAGTATGATCCTCCATAGGTAAAAAAAGTGGTAAAAGTGGTAGAATTGGATTAGGCACAATAGGTCTCTTGTCTAATGTAACTGTAGATAACATTGACTCTTCTAAGTGTAAAGGTGGAGTGGATGGGGTATTACTCTCTATCAGTGGATGTAATGCAGGCAAAGAGGGTTCCTTAAGAGGGTATAACACAAGAATGATGTTCCCTCAACATGTGGTTTTAGAACATGTAAAATATGGTCTTAAAATAGTAATAAGATAGGTAACATTAGTGCAAAAGGAACTAGAAATATAGGATCCTCTGATGGTAAAAGGAGTGGTAAAGGAGGCTCTTCCTCATGCAAGAGTGGAATGGGTGAAATAGGCTCTTCTACTTGAGGATAAATACTAGGAAAAATAAATGCCACTGACTATGGGGGAGGAGTCGATAAAATGGGTACCTCCTATTATGGGAGAGGTTGAACTAGAGATTAAAGAAAAACCATATTAATCATACAGATATTATGATCACATGAGTTAGTCATGTTCTGAATAATATTTTGATTGGGTGAATGGTTAGGAAAAGGATGTTTAAACACATTCATATTTTGATTAGCAGGCACATTAAGATTATCCAAGATGAGATCACCCCTATTAAGCATGTCTTGAAATTTTTTATTGAATGTTTTATAGTTATTAGAATTGTGGCCTTTAACTTAATGGTAGCTGCAAAACTCATCCTCCTTATACCAAGTTGGAATAGGATGGGAGGGGTCAAACTATATAAGAGGTTTGATTTGAGGAAGGGTTATGACACTTTTTTGCAATATTTTTTCCAAAATGGAAGTATATGACTCCCTAATGGGAGTGTATTATCTTTGTTTATACCATTGTTGGAATTGCTTGATCGAATTGTGGGAAGTTGATGAATTAGGTTGGTTTGTGGTTGTGGACTAAGTTGATTTAATGACCACAATGATGATGGATCATTTTGACTTTTAGTTATAATGAGAAGTTTTAGAAGAAGAGTCATTCAATTTGGAATTAGAATTATTACTATGCAACTTGACTCTACCTTCGTCTATATCCTGAATCTCAAGTTTTTGTGCCATTGTAAAGGTCTCATCAAATGTGTAGAAAGTTTGTACTCAGAGTGTGGATGAAATGTGCTTAGCACATGCCCTCAAGAAAAGATCAATAATCTTAGGTTGGGGTAAGGAGAAGGAGAGTTGATTGATCAAGCCTCTCCACTGAGCGACAAAATCTACAATATACTTGTCATCAAATTGTATAATAGAATAAAGGTCTATAATCAAAACCTTTTTAGAAATGTTAATAGAGAAATGGTCTAGGAATATTTGTGTGAGTTGGTTAAATGAGAAAAGGGAGTGTAGAGTTATAGAGCTATACCAATCTAGGGTATCACCCAAAAGAGATATAGGTAAAGTGTGAAGTAATAACATATCATCATGCTTTAATAAATATCAAGCATGTCTAAATGATTGAAAATGTCATTATGGGTCCTTGATACTCCAAAAATGAGTAAATTTCGGGAGTTCCCATTGGCTTGAAAAAGGGTGAATAGGCATAGAAGCATGGATGGGTTCATTGCATATCTAATCATAAGATAACACATTCCTTAAACCTAAAACAGTGCCTCTAGATTAGACATATTATCCATCAACATCTTAATGAGGTCTAGAGGGGGATTGGTTTTGGAGATACCCCATAAGTTATAGTGAACTTGATAGAAAGTAGAGGGAGTATATAACATAACTTGCTGAGGTTATGTTGCCACAACATAAGGATAATGAGTCATAGGCTGGGGAGTAGAAACAAAAGGGGCTTGTCTCATTAGGTTAGAGACTATGCTTTGGTCGGATGTTTTTATTATAGGTTAGGTTATTGGCATGGTTATACTAGGTGAAGGGTGAGTTTTAACTCAGGTAATTATAGGTGCAAGAGTATATGGAATAGGTACCACCAAATTCTAAAATGGGTAAGACTTAACTAAGCTACTTGTTGTTGTGAAAGTAGGGAAGTCATGTCAGGGTTTAGGTGAGATTGGGTAGTTGGTGTTGCTAAAATTTGGACATTATTTATGGTTGGGTTATTGTCAAAGAATTGGTTTGAGTAACCATGGGGAAAATAGTGGAGATAGATGAAAATGGAGTTGTCTCCATTAGAGAGGTTGGCATACCATATAGTCGGTCACCCAAAGAATTGTGGGTTCAGCTCATGGCAATGTAATGCTGAAGGGCTACCACATTGAAATCAATAAATTTAGAAAAATCTTGATATCCTTTAGGCACAATGGGAATTTGGTTGGGGCTGGGAGTATGCTCTGTATTTAAAGTATGCTCTATGAAAAAATCAACAACAAGAGGGGAAGGTGGAAGTGGTTTCTAGCTTGCATAATCAACAATAATTTTGGCTTGGGCTCATGTCAATACCATGCAAGAAGAAGTATAAATAGTAATAATACTCTATATTAGTGATAAAATAAGGAAAAACCAAGTTTAGGTGTAGGTAAGTAGGTTATTTTAGCTTGCTATTTTGAGAAAACTAAAATTATACAGTCACCGACATCGTTCGCTTGACCAATGTCAATGGTCAAAGTCTATCGATGTTAGTGGAATTAACTAATGTCGATCGCTATGATATCTTAGGAGGTGGAAAATCCAACATTTTAGAAACCTAGAGGTAGAATCTAGGTTAAATAGAGGATATAAGAGGTCTATTTGAGAAGAAAGAACACATTAAAAAATTGATATAATAGGTTATACAACCTGAGTATTAAAAATAGTGTTGATTTTGTGAAATAATGGAAAAATGTCCTTACCAACTCCCAAATATAAAAGGCAAAAAAAGAACATACATCCACTAATTATTAACTCCCAGTGATTAATTTTAGTCTTGTGTTGGCTTATACCTTAATTAGATCATGAGAAGAGTTTGGTTGATAAAGGTAATAAAAATCAATGTAGAGCTAATTTCAGGTTAGTTTTAGTGATCAAGAGGAAATCTATGTTAGACCAAGTACATGACTTGTTATAAGAGCTTGTTCCCCACACTTCATGGACTTGAAGCCAAGCCAGGCCACTTAGCAAAAATATACCTTCTACCTAGAGTTTATACTCTACTAGAAGATGGAGTGGGTTCTCCCCTTGGTGGTGAAATCCAAGTATGATAGCTGAGCAGGGTAAGGAGATCGAATAGGTGATGAAATCAAGTAGGGTAAGGAGATCCACTAGGTGATGAAATCCCAATGGGACTTATCTCTGGTGAGTTTATATGTTTTTTTTATCAGTGTGATCTAGTTGTGTAACATATGTGCACTAACATTCATTCATAATGCTTGTAATTAACTTGGTGAGCTACTTTGTAGCAAGCAAACAATGAAGCGCAGTAAGTTTTAAACTCAAATCTAAAATATTTAGATTCAAATGAAAACAATGATGAAATAGGAGTAGAGAATGAAATTCACTAACCTAATATGCATATAAGAAATAAATAAAGAAGATATTCTTTTAACTTTTAATAAAAATGATAAATTGCTTTTAGAGGCAAGAAGAAAAGAAGAGTGGCTAGGAATAAGAAATTTAAGTTTATTTCACTTAAAAAGAAAATAAAATGTTGAATATTTCGCTTTGAGGGAGAAAAGGAGAAAGTGTAAGAAATGAAATTTTCACTATAATTCACCTATATGAATGCTTAAAATAAGGAATGCACCCAAGGAAAACTCTAGGTTCCCACTGGGTATGTTAGAAATGTTTCTCTAAAATTGTGTCTATTTCAAGTCTAAAGAAAACTAGAGAAGAAGGATAGGGATAGGTGATTAGAATGAACCTAGATTAGTTTGTCAACCATATCCAAACATTGTGAGCACTCCTCTTTGGCTGGGGAGGACTACCTATAGGTAAGAAAGCACTACCACAAAAATATCTATTAGTAGCTATATGAGTGGGATGCTAAGCTACATTCTTGTTCAAAGAAGTGTCAAACTTCTTTAAGGATGACAGTCTACTTTTGAGAAAAAAATAGTAATAGATAGTAAAGAGAGAGGAAAAGAGAGATACATTACTTTTGTTCACAACCTGAGTGTAGTATATATTAATAGAGTGAATGTGGTATATTCATTTTGTATTTTGGAAGTTGTCTAGCAAGGTTTTAGAGAGTTTACTAAAAATCCATAGTTGCTGATGTTGATTAGGCTGTTGAGGTCGATGAGCAAGTGTGACTAATATCAGTTGGGAAATCAATGTTGGTAGGGGAAATAATTTATTAGAAACTTGTATAAGTATTTTTTGGGCCATGGAAATGGTTTTGGTTAGGTCTGGAAGGTTGGGGAGAGTTACGAGAGCGAGAATATTATTTGGATGAGTCTGTTAAGAGGTTTGGTATGTTGGAACAAGGGGAAATAAGTGGGGAAGATTTATAACTCCTTCATAAGAGTTTGATCAGGAATGCATAAAATAATAAATAATATATATAAAGTGATTATAATGTAACCTTTTAAATACTTACATAATAAGTGATGTACTTAGTTGAAGAGGTGATTGAACGATAAGTGTTGAATGGATGGATCCTATAAAGCTTGTCGAACCAATGCCTTGAATAGAGAAAACAAGCATGTGCTACTAGTTCTCAAGAGCTTGGTTCATTGTCTGTATTAACTTTTGAAAGGTATAAGTAAGCCAAGATGTGGAAAGTTGGATGCCAAAAACTTGTATGCAAATACAAATGAGTTTTCTTGATTTTTATTGACATGAACATTAGTTTGGATTTTATCTTAAGTAACCAACGTCGGTGATCCCACCAATGTCAACCATGGGTTGAACAATGTTGGTGGTATGAGAATAGGTAAAAGGGATATTTTTATCCTATTTTCTATTCTTTCTCATGCCAAGTGTGGTATCCATTAGGAAACAATAGAAATGGGAGGTTAAGAAGGATGTAGTTGGTTAGGAATTTATATTTTGGGTAAGAACAAGTTATGGGTAGTTAGGATAAGGGGATTAAGTCTTGAGGTGACTCAGAGGGTAATAATTAGTCTTATGATGAGGTGGCTAGGTAAGGTGGCAGAAGTGGTTTTTAATTAACTTAATTAAATTTTTTAAATTAATTAAATGTGTGAGGGGTAAAAGCATGGGTTAGGAAGGCTAATTATTATTATTGAAAAGGGGCTCAAGGGCAGTTTTGACAGAGGTAGTTACACACATTTGCAATATAATTTTGGTGTCTACACATATACCAAAACAAGGTTTAGAATATTAAGGAACAATTAACATAATTTTTAGTCTTTACTAGTTTCTCTAAACTATAATTATTAAGCTCATGTTTTAATAATCTATGATCAACCAATGCTAAGAAGACATACCTAAACTATGATGTTTCTTTTGAGCACCTAAATGTATTTTGTGCTAAGAATTTTATTAGAGACTTATTTAGAGTAAGGACCAAAGCATAGAAAGGGAACCACAAAAAATGTAAAGAAAATAAGGAAATAAATATATACAAACAATATGTACAAACAAAGGACAAGAAGGAATGAAACATGAAAGAAACTAATCTAAATCCTACCTACACTAACTCTAACTATTCTTAAAATTCATTCCATGAAGACTCTAGGTGGGGTAATAAATAAATAGTGCTTGAGGTATTGCCCATTGGTTGGCAATGTAAACTCTATCGCTTGCAAGTCTTTTTGTTTGAAGGTGTTATCCCCCAAGATATCAACAATCTAATATGGGACAATCCACAAAGGTGTGAGATTCCCATGCTTTCCTTTTGGTTATGAGGTTATATCCCAAATAAGAACCATGTCTCCTTGTATAAACACCTTTATCTTTGAATATTTGTCAAACCACCTCTTGACTATGGTTTGGTGTCTTCTAAAATTTTCAAAAGCTCCTCTTGTATCCTCCATCTGTATGATGTCTAACAACCTTAAAATTTCAAATTCTTGATCCTCCTCCATGTACTCTTACATGAAACTATAGGTTGGTAGCTTGAGTGTTATGGGTAATATACATTATTGACCATATACCAATAATAATGGTGATGCTTTGAGAGCTTGTTTGACTCTTGTTTTATCTACCTAGAGGACATATTTGAGTAACTTGTGCCATGATCTTGGTTTATTAGTTAAGAACTTCTTTATGATTTTCATCAATTTATTATTCATTGATTTAGACACTCCATTACCTTGAGGGTAATGGTATGATGAGAGCTTGAGAAAAATGTTGTTTTCATATGCCCATTTTGTCATCTTAATGGATATAAAGGTAGATCCATTATCATGTACTAGAGAGACTAGCATTTTAAAGGTTGTGCATATGTTTTCTTCTAAGAAATTGATCACCTCTTTAGTCTTACATTGCTTGGTTTACACTACTTTAGTCCATTTTTTTAGTAATTAGTAACATGCAAAATATGCTTGTGACCATATAAGGAATTGGGGTTGATGACCCCCATAAAATTTAGCCCCCATTGGGCAAAGGCTTTATCAATCATTATTAGCTTTAATGGCATGGCTACCTTGGGCTCTTTAGTGTTGAAGATTTGACATGAGTGGAATTATCTCACATGCTTGGGAGCATCTTTGAATATAGTGAGTCAGTAGTAACCAACCCTAAGAATCGTATGGACTGTACACCTTCTAGCTAGATGTCTACTTCCAAGTTTTTCATGGAAAGTGCTTAAGATCTGAGTCACCTCTTCCTTGGAAACATGTTTTAGGTAAATACCTTTAATGTTATTCCTGTATAACACTCCATCATTAATCAAAAAATAAGTTGCCTTGAGCTTAAAAAATCTCTTTTGCTCTCTACTCAACCCTGTAGGATAATAGCCATTGAATAGTAAATGAAATAGAGGATCATACCAATCATTGGATTGAAAGTTTTGTTGATCAACCTACATAATACACAGTTTGGGATTGGTGTTAGTAATGAAATGAATTACACCTTTTCATCTTACCAACTTTGCATTTTTCATCTCTAGATCATATTCTTGGAGAATAGACATCAACTTACCTTTGTTTTACCCAAGTTCACATTGACTAAACATGAGCCTAGTGGTAGGGTCTGGTAGTATTTCATGTACATTATTTCTAATGATATAATGCCTTCATTTCTTTACTACCTTTACCAGAGCACATGATTATTTGTCAATAAGAGAATACTTCAATTCACAATTTTTAAATTTAGTACTCATGAAAGCAATATGATGATCATATCCATCTATCTTCTGAGTTAGGACAGTCATAATTATGTGGTTATAAGCAAAAGAGTAAATAACTCTTTAGTAAAGTTTGGACTTATCATCACAAGGGCCTTTATAGTTTTCTCTTTGATTTCCTTGAAGGCATTCTTTGTCTCTTCATTCCAAGTGATCTTAGAATATTTATTCAACATGTCATTCAAAAGTCTCACTATTTCTTCAAAACTAAAAATAAATTTCCTCACAAAGTTTATTTTACCAAAGAAAGACTTTTGTTCCTTCTTATTATTATGGGGTTTTATCTTTGCTATTGAATTTACTCTATCTAGGTCTATAGAGATCCCCTTCGTATTTATAACATGTCCCAATAATTTCCCCTTAATTACACAATAAATGCTCTTCTTTGGGTTGAGAGAAATTCAATACCTTATACACCTTTCAAATAATTGTTGTAAGTGCATGATATGATATTCCCTATTTTTTGAAAATATAGTCAGGTCATCCATAATAAATAATAATGTAGTTACTTATGAGGCCTTGGAATGCATGATCCATTTCTCTTTGAAAGGTCACACCTATATTTATCGATCCAAAGGGCATTCTCTTGTAGTCAAAAGTGCCCCACTTAATATTAAATTTAGTCCTCATTTTGTCTTCTTTTTTCACTAGCACTTGATTATACCCTAAAAATACATCAAGAAAAGACATCATAGTAGAACCAAAAACAATATAGATTACTTGGTCAAGAGAAGGTAGGGGTAATAATCTTTTTTAGATGATCTATTTAGATTTATAAAATAAATGGACAATGACTATTTCCATTTTTATTCCTGACTTGTACTAAGTTAGCTACCCAAGTGGAGTGCGTAATGGTAAACACTATCTTAACATCTAGTAACTTATTAACCTCTTTGTATATCATTGGTTTTAGGATAGAATTGATTGGCCTTTGTTTTTGCCTAAATGTCTTGTAGGCTTCCTTTTGAGGTATGCTGTGGGTTATGACCCTAGGATCAAAGATCTTTAAATCATCATAACTATCGTACTACATCCTTATAATTGGTTATAAAATATTTGACTCTCTCAATTTTAGTGATTTTGCAAGCTATACTAATGTTCTCCAGCTAAGGTTAACCTTTAGAACCTAGGTCCATTACATTATAGTCCTTCCCATCTACTTTATGAATCTTGATAGTCTCAGCTAGTTTGTCTAAATCATATAGTCTCTCTAAGGCTATCATCCCCTTGGGGATCTTATTGTCACTGAATTGATAACCTTGTCATCAAGTTTGCCTTCAACTTTGTCATCATAAAGGGTATTTTCACTAGATTAATAAATGATATGAGTCTTGAATACTCATGAGCTAGTCATGAATTTTATGATATGTCGATCATCACTGAATACTTATAAATTTTTGACATTATATAGCACCGAGGGACATGGAACTAGTTCAATGGTAAGGCTTTGTAACTTGTAACCTTGATTGGGCATAAGGTTGGTTGTAGCTGAAGTGAGTTCATCAAAAACCTTGTTTTCCTTCCTAGGGATTGACATAATGTTGAAAGCATCAAAACATTCAATTAAGTCCCAAACTCTAAAGATATATTTCTTAAGATATGATAACTTGCATTGATATTTACTCTTGACTTGATTAGCTACTAGTTTAGAATCACCAAAAACTAATAGTTCCTTGACCTTGTGTTTGATTACAAATTGTAATCCAAGAACAAGTGCTTCATACTCTATGATATTATTAGTGCATGGGAATTGGAGTTTGTAATAGGAATTGTAATATTTATCAATGGGATTGATTAATACCACTCCTACTCTAGAACCTAATTTTCATCTATCACCATCAAAATATAACTTCTATAATATAGGAATAGCATGAGAAGTTTTAGAGTTACATACCTTTATGGTGTCAAGAGTGTAAAAACCTAGATTTTTGGTTAATTATGTTGACCCTCTCATTGGTTGCATTATACTTGATGATCATATGCTTCATCTTGGGTTCCCCTTCTATCTTGAACTAATTTGGAACTCCTTTCTAGGGTAACCACATGCGTAAATAGTCAGTTGACATATAACCATTCAAATATTTGGTCCAATCTCTACTTAGCAGCATCCCATATGCATCAAGAATATATACCACTTGTATGTCAATTAATTATAGGATCCTTGGTTTAAAAGCAATTTTCATGTGAACATTTAACAATTCACTAATAATTTTAACTGTTGATTTATCTAATTGAGTTACAAATCTATCATATTTAATTAGAGTCAAACCCAATTGTTCACAAATACCCTTAGGCATGATGTTTGAATATACACATGAATCTATCAATAAATTGTGTAAATTCTTACCATAGATGCTAACTATAAGCAGGAATGGTGGAACCTCTACCTTATTTTTGTGTATTATAATGTTAGAATGTGAATTTTTTTGAGACTTACTAGTGTTCTTGGATAAATATTCCAACAATAGATCCCTTAGTTTTATGATCTAAGTCAGCTCATGTAAAGTAATGTTATCTTTGATTTTTTTCATGTCCTCCACTAAATTATATCTAGTCATATTAGAAGAATTAGATGTATCAACATTGGGTTTAGATATACTTCCGTTAAGAGGCTCTAGATTGTTATCTGATGTAGTATCAAGAGGAGTGTCAAAATTATTTGGTGGAGTTGAGTTAGTCAAAGGTTGTTTCTACTCTAAGTTCATTAGAGGATAGGTCTTATTAAAATATTTATGGAAAGCATGAATCTCTTCAAGGATATCCTCAAGATCATTCTCATCTTGAAATTAGAACTCAAATGTCTCCACCATGAGAGTTGAATCACTAGATTTAGATGACATCAAAGAACTTGAGGTACCTACACCATTGTATTTATTAGGTACAACTTCAAAAGTGTCTAACTCTTCTTGAAATGCTTCAAAAGCATTGAAAAATTATTGACAATCTAATTTACCATGCTTAAAGTACAATAAACTCTACAATAATCAAGTGAAGCTACATCACCAAGATTTATATCAGGCACAATCTTATTAATAGATGAATCATTATTATGGATGTTATTGTTATTATTTTGAAATATATTTGAAGGCCTATTAAACCTTTGGAAAGATAAGTTCCTATTAGAATTTTCCCCTGTATTACTAACTTGCTTTTGCAGTTGAATGAAATCAGTGCTTAAATTTTAAACCATCTTCAAGATAGAATCATTATCATTCTTGGGTTATTAAAAATTATGAATTTGATTATTGCTACTAGATTTAGGCATCAAATCTCTCTAGTCTTGTGGATGAGACCCATTGCTAGAGTTGTTCAAGAATCCTAGGTTTTGTCCAGGATGTGTATGGTTCAAAGGCAATTGGTTCATAACTATAATTTGATTTAAGGCAAACATATTTTGATTGTAATTGGGAATTACATTTAGAATAGGCATATTTGGATTAATGTTGTGAATATTGTATGGGCTTTATGTTTGTATTTGGTCATTAATGATCATAACTTCAACATAAGCTAGGGCTAGTGTATTAATGATCTAAATAGATCTTTTGAGAAACATAGAAGTCATGGAATCCAAGGAATTCTTGTATATATATAAGTCTAAATCCTCATTAGGTCTATAAGGAGATATGGTTTTGTTAAAAAGTTTTTGGAATCTAGCATTAAATTCTCTTATGGGCTTATTTGAGTCTCTTTTGACTATGGTAAATTGTTAGTACATGACACATGGACTAATGATTTTTACAAACTAATCAATGAAGTAATTATTAAAATAATTCTAGCTAGCTATGTAGTTCTTAGGGAGGTTAAGGAAACATTCATATGCAACATCTTTTAAAGTAAATGGAAATAATTTGCATGCTACATCTTCATGAAAAACATTCAAATATCTTAAAGAAACTTTGAATCTTTTAATGTGTTCTTCAATAGTTAAAACACCATTAGGACTAAAAGTAGGCAAATAATTTTTAAGATTACAAGGAAGGTCATGTACCACACCTAATATATGGATTGAATAACCACCTAGCCAAGCCATACCTTAGTAGGGATTGAACACAGGAGCACCCTGGATTGGTGAAGTTGGTTGAGACTTTGAAAGTTTAAGCTTACCTTTGTATCACTTAGATATCTTATGAACTTCTAATACAAGAATAAGAACCCTTGTATTTAAACATGACCTAGTCTTTACCCTTGGAAATTATAGTTTGAGAGCTTTGAACCCTATTTGAAATACAATGTGTAACATTATCTTTACAAAGAATGATGATCAAACTTGCACATTAAGTAAATTTTGCACAAATATGTATAAAGAATGAAAAAATAAATCAATATTTAACTAAATTAGCTCAAAAATGTATCTAAACACATAAATATGAATGATCTTTACACGTTTCAACCTCAAATAAACTCAAAATTTTAGATAAACAATCAATCTTTAAACATAATAGTTATTACTAACCACAAACACCTTGGATTCCAAAATCTTAAGCTATCTTTACATAATTAAACACTAAAATTCAAAGAACATCTATCTTTGTCTAAATAAGCATAAAGACTAGTCTAAAACCTTTAAGATCAATGATCTTTACACAAATATGCTAAAGGAAACATGAATATGTAAATAATACATCAATATTTGAGCACAATTCACTAAAATTAGTAAAGATGTTATAAATTTTCAAAGATTTAACTAGCCCTCCTTCTAGTGTTATTTTTCATGTATTGATGCACTTAGATGTATTAGTAGGTTCATATAGTGCTTAAAAAACAATTATCATTTTTGGATTCATAGAATCCATTGCATGAGTTGATGGTTGTGATAATCCTATTATCCTTGGTGGAATAGAGGTAGAACAGGGTGACTATTTAAAAAATTTATATTAGTTGGTGGTTGGGAGCCATTGTGGCTCAATATTTAATCTTTGATTTTAAATATGATTTATGATATTTAAAGTAAATTATGCTCAAAACTAAGTCTAAAGCTAAACCAAGATGAATATTCAAAATGAAGCTAATCTAAGGTGAATTGATAAAAAGGAGTAAAGGGAATGTTAGGGTAGAAAAGAGAGGTGATGTTGATATTTGTTTCAAACATTATGGCAAAGTTCCAATTTCATATGAACATGCATTTAACCAATGTGCAACATGAAGTAGCATAAGATCAATCCTACCACACATTAGGCAAACATCTAAAGAAAGTATGAAAAGATGCAAATAAGAACAAGATTTATTTTAGAATTTTACCCCTACAAGTAAATAGTATTAGCCTAGATGAAAGAAGAACAAAGAAAGTGAAATAAACCTAAGAAATTTCAACTAATGAAGCATTAGAAAAAAATATCAACTCTGAATTTAAATATGCACATATAGAATTCACAAGAACCATTAAAATCTAAAGATAAGATCAAAAAAATGAGAGAGAAACCATGATAGAAATTCACACAAGAAAATGTGGATAAACTTTAAAGAATTCCTTGCTTATATTAATTTTCTCAAAAGTTATAAATAGTTTTTTGGATCCAAAAAATATATCTCCTTTGAAATTGGCAATACCTCTTTATATAGATAATTCATGAGGTATGTCAGTTAATAATGACAAATTACATTTGTACATGTGTATAGGATGGTTGTCCTTTCTATTACATTCTAGAATGAATGGCCTTTTCTAATATATTGACCTATAGGAAACATAATTTACAAGTTGTACATGATTGTAAAAAAAGAATATTCCTTTTCCAAAATATACAATGCTAGTTACAAAAGAATATTCCTAATCCAACTAACTTTGGGACCCTAGTATTGTTGCAGCCTTCTGCCTTACTTGTAGGATCTTCATTCTATATTCTTTCTCATTGATAAGCTAGAGGTCAACAATGGGTCTCATGAAAATCTTAGGTTACTAAGATCTTTAATCTCTTTTCAAAGCCTGCTTGATGCTTCTAGCATCTCTTATCTTCTCCTTAGATGACAATAGTAGACCCATGATCTTTTTATTACCAGCCTCTATCCTTCATTGGCCTTAGTACCTTACTTGCTACATGAATTGAAAAATTTTATACTTAAACTCTTCATCATTGATAAGGCCAAAATGAATAAGTAATTTGGGTTATTTAATTAAGTTATCCAATATGTAAATCATCTTATCTTCTTACTATTGAGGTGCTTGTAAATGTCCTCCATCTACTTGGACTAATTGCTTAGGGCTTTTGATTTTGTCCACCAATATAGCCATAGCCATATTTATATGGGTTAGGCTAACTATCCTAAATTCATGGACTTGATTCTTGGTCAAGGATTTGAACAAGTCTTTTAATTGATAGCTTAAATCCTGCCATTTGCTAACTTGGTCTGTAGCCATGGAATTTTGCTTACTTATTTTGTTTAGTTCTAACTAACTTTAAGGAATTGAATAAGTCAATCATGGTGTCCTTAAATAGCTTGAATTTGTCTTTTTGGATTGACAAGATGGTAGTCTCTTCTAAATTTTTCTATTATTGTATCATAGCTTTGATGAAAACCTATAATTGATAAAATGGTGCTTGAGCTATATTCAATGGGTTTTCTTTAAAGATAGGAACCTCACCAGACCTCTATCCTTCCACTAGAGTCAAACTAGTGAATGGTTCCACTTTTGAAAGGTGAATTCCTTTCCAGTAATCATGGCCTTCTTTTTTGTCCCTCTTTCTAAGATGGTCATCTCTGGATTAAATATAACCCCCACTAATGATGGAGTTAATTTTGGAGTTAGGGTTTCTATTTATGCTCCACCTAATGCTTTTGGGGTAGTCATTATTTTCTCATCTTACTTTTGTGGAGCCAAAATCCATGGATTAAGCTCTTCATGCATAGTGATGTCGATATAATTTGTTATTACCCAAAGATGGTTTATAGTAGGGACTTTCTACAATTTTCCATATTGGCCATGACTTTATTCAAATTGATCACTAGTGGCCTGCACTTTGGTTTTAGATTGAATTATTCTTACATAGATTATAATTTAACTCTCTTAGGATTGATTATGATCAATACAGGATTGAATTAAGGATTTATTACATAATAGGGTTCTTCTGAAGGTCTTTTTATTGCTTTAATAGAAGTTGTTAGTTCAAATGGTGAGCTTTATGACATCCCTATGGAATTTTTATCATCAATATTTAATAAGTGACCATTGTCTTTTGAAAATTCCACCTTGATCTTGCACCATTTATCTCAATTGCATGGATTAGTCTCTCGATCTAAGAACTCAAATGCTATTGACTACTTGTTATGTTTCCCATGGTTATGACACTTGTCACTTCCATATTCACTTTGAGCTTTATTGAAATGTCTACATTAATCTCATACTGTTGATCTCATTTTCATAGATCAATCACACTCCATCAATCTTGATCTACTTAATTATGCCTCCTTATTACCATGAATTACTTCCATAGATGGATGAAGGTAGCAACTTTAAAGGAAGCAAACAAATCTAATGTATTAGATTTTTATGAAGGTTTGTTTACAATATTTGGTGTTCCATCCACTATCATTTTAAATAATTCCATTGCTTTTATGGGAGTTAATATCAATCAATGGGCTATTCAACATGGTGTATACCTCAATACTTCATCAAATTACTACCTAGAAGGAAATGTCCTTATCGAGTCCACCAACAAGAACTTGATGAAGATCATAAAAAGGGACATTGAATATAATTAGAGATCATGGAATTTTAATTTAAAGTTAGATATATGGGTTGATAGGATAACATAGAAAAAGTCTACAACCAATTTGCCATACAAGTTGGTTTATGGTAAGGAAGCAAGGTTTCCCATTTCACTTGATTTTCCTGATTTAGAACTAATGCACTAGTTGAAGTTATTAGAGAATGAATGAATGGAGGTAAGGTATGCTAAGCTTATGTATCTATAATAAATTATAAATCAATCCATGTTATGTATGGAAATTCATCAAGCACAAGTGAAGAGAGCCTTTGATAATGGATCATCTTCAAGAGTTTAAAAGAGGGAGACTTGGTTCTCAAATGAGATGAAGAAAGAGATAAACCAAGAAGGCACACCAATTTTGACTCCCTTTGGAGTAACCCATACACAATCTCCATCTATAAATCCCACAATGCTTTTTAATTTGCTAGTATGGATGGTGAGGAGATTCCAATCTTGATCAATGGGATACATCTAAAAAATTAATATTGAGAGACAAGTTCTTTGTACATAGTTATTTAGTTTATTTTCCTCCAACTATTGTCATAAAAAAGTATTTTTATTATATTTTATTTCAAATAAGTGCTTTTCTTAAACATGTGTCTTGTTAGATTGTTTCCCTTATTTCACGTGTCTGCTTTCCTTATTTTGAAAGAGAAAAAGTTATCTTGTTTCAAGTCAAGAGTTTTGTAGTAATTAATAATATATATTAGTGTTAATTTTGGGATGTGAATTATGTTCCAATCATACCTCTTATTGTTCCTAAAAATTTCAATTATCTAGATCTTAAGCATAGGAGACATGTTTCCTAGTTGAGTCACCAAAATGTTGAAAATTTTGACCTCATAGGTCAAATTATCACTCTTATAACTTGAAATTTTGATTCCCATGTTATTTGACCTATTGGCCATTATGTTTTTCTTGTAATGTATTTGAAATGGTCATCAAAAACCTTGATTAGCAAAGTTTAAGGTAAATTTGATGAATTTAAGGTTTAGATAATCATGATCATGTGCTTATCTAGCCACCTCTTGACCTATTTTAAGTTGTTTCAAGTGATGAAAGGATCCCATAGAATCTTGATAAGTCTCATGGTCTATGTAAAGGTCATGCCATATTTTACAATTTATCAAACTAGTTGCTGATATGTTTGACTAACTTCATAACCTAGTTGACTGTATTTTGGATCACTTTGTGGCTTTTGTAGCAATTTTTGCATGTTAATGGTAGTATAATATCATAATAATATAATTAATGCCTTTTTTAATAGTTTTATCATGTTTCTCAAGTGATTCTAGCAATTTTAGTGCCATAAGGGCCTATTTTGAGGTTATCCATATAGTTATTCAAGGTAAAATTAACATAAATGAATCTTAAAGACCTTATTTAGTCATGAAAATGTATAATACATGGTTTATAAGTATTTTTAGGTGTCAAACTGCATAAAACTAGTTTATCTCTCTTATCAGCTTACAAGGCAGCTCTAGGAAGGCCATTTATTTTTACTCAGTACAGTCAAGAAAGAGAGAGTCAAGTCCAAAGCTCTTGGGAAATGATAGGTAACATAATTAAATTTAATTTAGTTTCATTTTTTATCATATTCATTCCCCCATATTTATGAACAACCACTAAGAGTGTAAGGAGGTGTAGTCATATAAAATGTAAAAAGTGGTAACTTGAGTATGGCTTGTGATACCCAACCCATAGGTCCTTATTGATTATTATCATGACCATACTAAACACATTTTAATTGATTCCAAATCATATGTAGCCTTATAAATAGTGATTCTACCTCCTCTAGGTAGCATTTCTAGTGATGATTCCATCCCCCTGGGTCCCGTTCCTTTAGGTTAATAGTACCCAACTTGGACTATAGTGCCAGACCCTAGGGTGTCCATTTCCAGTGCTCCTATCCAAGTGAATTTTTACCACCAATGATAATTTCCTTTCAGTTCTTATCCTCCTTATTGTCATCTTAATGTGAATATATTCATCCTATGCCCAATAGATCCCTATAAAATCCTATTTAAAGTTCATTTAGAAGGGATTGACAAATATCACAAAGTAAGAAAGAATACAAGAAAGAATACTCAAGAATATTTCCCTATTTTCTACTTAAATCCATATAATATAGCCATAATATTATTCAAACCTGTACACCAGTCCCTAGCCATCTCAATCACACCTAGTTTTAACATTTTGCATCTTCATACACAATATTACATAAAGCACATAAAATGAGAGAAATATATATGGCTTGATCCCTCTTCAGAGTATTTGTATTTAGGAAACATGCCCACACAAGGGGTGTGGATACATGTTCAATGAATCTTACACACACTAATCCCCCCTCCCCTCTTTCTCAAAGTTTGTCAAAGCATAATGGAGTCTAGGGTTTGAAGACTAAATCATCTCTATAATTAGTTTCACAGACAGCTAACATACAAAAATTCATAATCAAGTTCACACAAAGAAAGTGGACAAAACCAAAAAATCTCTAGCCTCTAGGACAATAGTGGTAGAAGAGGAATATAATGTTAGACAACAGGGTGTCTGATTTTAGTGCTCCTATCTAGATAACAAAAAACCTAGATTTTCTAGAAATAGAGATGCCTATTAAGTATATTTATAATTTTGTCATCAATAGTTTAATTTAGAATCAATAGTTTTAGTAAAATTTTTATCAAAGAATCTAGATATAAGGGGCATCATGTGTGGCATGATGACTCTGACTTCTAGTTTTAGATTAGGTAGTTGGTATAACTTCTAGATCATAATCCATGTTTTAGACACTAGCAATTGAGGGCAATGTGCATGACACATTTGACTTATTTTATTTTTGAGAGTACATTACCTAGGTATTCTTATTAGTTTCACTCCTTATACTATCTATAGGTGTTTGGCATAATTTTTGAGTGGCTTTTATATAATATTATTTCCTATTTTTAGAGTGGTTTTTATACAATCCTAATCTCCACCTTTTTAGAGTGACAAAAAGTGGCCTAGTTTCTATCACACATTCAACTATCCACTCCAAATTGTAATATTATAAAACATTCATGGGCTTTAGAAACCATCTCATATGACACACATTTCATACTGGTATTAGTTCATAGCTTTACTTCATGAGGGAATGATGGAGCCCAAAGACTAGCTAGCTTTTGTATTCTTGAGCCACCTACTCATAAGGATTAGACACATGGTCCAAACATTGATTAACATGTGTACGATAACATAGCTTCACTAGTAGGTGAAAATGGAGCCAAAGGGCCAAACTTTGAATTCTTACACCACTCTTAGAGAATTGAGCAATCAAATCCATTCATGGTATTACTCTTCGTATAATGCATACTTAGCATTACTCAACATCATCTAACATCACTCAAAACCACACCAAGTTTTATATTGGTTCACATACTCAATGAGGTGTATTCATTATTTTTTTCCCTCTCTCTCTTACCTATATTTATACATTATTATTTTAGATACAAAATATCTAATAAAAATTGATATACTCTTTATTTTCGATCATAGATTTATACTTCCTGATGTGATCTCTCTATGCACACCTAACATCACATAGTTTTATGAGCTTCACCCTTACAGGTAAGTTTAGGTACACTTTATAATTTTCCTTTATCTTATTATTTCACTTTGTTGCATCACTAAAATAAAGGGGGGGGAATTTAGTCATATAAAATTGGTAATTTGAGTGTGGCTTGTGATACCCAACCCATAGGTCCCTATTTCTTACTCTCATGACCCTCCTAGGAACATTTTAATTGATTACCAATCATCCATAGCCTTCTAGATAGTGATTTCACCTCCTCTAAGTAGAATTTCTAGTGATGATTCCATCCCCATGGGTCATGTTCCTTTAGGACAATAGTGCTCAACTTGGACTATAGCACTGGACCCTAAGGTGTCTATTTATGGTGCTCCTTTCCAAGTGTATTTTTACCACTAATGGTAATTTAATTCTAGTTATTATCCTCTTTCTTATTAGCCTAATGTGAATACATTTAACCCATGATAAATATATCCTTATAAAATCCCATTCAAAGTTTGTTTAGAAGGGGTTGAAAAATATCTCAAAGAAAGCAAGAATACAAGTAAGACTACTCAATCATATTTTCCTATTCTTTGCATACAACCATAAGATTATTCAAACCCTTACAAAGTCCCTAAACACCTCAAGCACATCTAGTTTTAAAAAATTTCATCTTCATACACACTATTACATAAAGCACATTGAGTGGGAGAACTACATATGGCTTGATCCCTCTTCAGAGTATTGGTATGTAGGCAATGTGCCCATACAAGGGGTGTAGATACACATTCAGTACATCTTACAAATAATAATCCCCTTTATTTCTCAAATTTTGTCAAAACATAATGCAGTATGGGTTTAAAGACTAAATTAGCTCTACAAGGAGTTTTTTAGACATCCATCATCCAAAATTTCATAGTTAGAGACAATGAACAAACCCCATAAAACTCAGGCCTCTAGGATAATAATGGTAGAAGAGGAATATAGCATCAAACCCTAGGGTGTCTTATTTTAGTGCCCTAATAATTTTAAAAAATGAAAGCCAAAACCTAATTTATGAAATTATCTGAGTCCTACATAGTGAATTTTAGACCCTATTTCAACCATCTCAATCTGTTTTTAGCTAAGTCTTATTTTTTCCACATCTATTACTATTTTTACAATGGTTTAAATTGAAATTTAATTATAAAAAATTGTAAAATAAATATTTAAATATTATTTACTAATTTAATTAACTTAGACCCTTAACTAAATTATGAATAATACACCAATATCCTAAAACTATTAAATTAGGGGGTCATTATATCCTAATCATCCAAATAGGGTCCAGGTTTGTCTCTATTTATTCAATTAAAAGCTCAATGGATAAAAATGGTTATATAAGGATTATTCCATGGTAATATATGACATTTTTCATGGTGAAATAATCAAATACTTTGTATTGATAATGATTCTTTTGATAGGAAACTAGTTACATGTCTTGATTAATAAGGTTGGCATTTTTCAAGCATGTTTGATATATACACTGAGTATATTCATCTTCAAAGGTTTTAAGTTTTATGTTTCAGTTATGATAAAAATATTTCATGAAAAATAAAGGATCATGTACCTTCATCTTTAAGAGGCTCTTTTTTGAGGTAGCTTTAGTGAAATAGGTCGTTCTACAAGGTATAGTTATAGGTCTAATGGGTTTTTAAATGCGTGAGAGTATATTAGTGAGGTTAGCATGACATTGGGACATTTATAAAAGATGAGAAATTATAGATTTACGATTTTAATAAAATCTATATAACATTATAATAATATGTTCTCTAAAATCCTAAAATAACACTTGTAGGCCCAATGAGCAGGTTAGAAGGACATCATGGCAGGTGACAGGAGCTATGAGGAGTCGTGAAGACAAAGAAGCTTGTTTTGAGGTATTGAGGTTGCATATAACTTTTATTAAATTATTAGATATTAATAATGAAACTATGATAGAAAAATATCTCTTTGGAGCCTCAAATTCCTAAATAACATAATCAAGACTCTGTATTTTTATATTACCAACTATTAAGAGATCTAAAAGACTATATTTATTAGGAATGTGTTATGAAGGTGTTATATGGATAGTAATGGATGATAGAAAAAGTATAATAATATGAGAATGCTCATAATATCTCAAAATTACAAGTTAGAAGTATGAAAGAATACCTTAAAACCTAGTTTAACATAAATTAAGGTAAATTAGTAGTTTTTAAGGTAACATTTATGTTTTGGTTTTCATGCTTATCAAGTTAATTGAATACTTTTCCAAGTTGATGAAAGTTAGGTTAGATTAATTTAGTTCTATTTACATAATTATTTTCACATTACTAACTACGTAATATTCTCCTCCTCTATCTATACAGTGAGTTGAATATGCACCTACAACAATCATAATTAGGCATTTCAAGGAAAAACATGCTATAGTTATAGAGATTGGTGGTTTTCACTAATAACTCAAATGATATCCATGATAAAAATTTGATTTTATAGGATTTATTTGATAATTGATATGTTATTTTGTATCTATAGTCAAATAAACACTAAAATCACTACCTCCAACCATATATTTTAAGCAAAATCAAGTTTTCTATGCAATATGAACTTGTGAAGATGAAGGTGTAATGTGAAATTGTGAAATGGATGAGTAAGGCATAATAATGACTTGATTGAGGGACAAAGGAGATAAAAAAATCAGAGTGAGTTAAATAAAATTTTATTCTATTATCAAGTACAAATATGCACTTACAACCATGTTCAGTCACGATCAACTAGATGGCTTTCATGTGGTCACTTGAAGAAAGTTGTGTGTGAAAGAAAGAAGTTGAAAGGTGACAATTTCATAAGGTGTTAATAATATAAAATTTTTAGACATAATCAAGACAATAACACTATCCACCTTATTTACTTAGGCCTATGAACTCCAGAATCACCACCTATAGTTAGCTTAAGGTGGCCTAATTAAGATCTAAAGATAATAAAATTTCAAGAATGTAATTATGAGGTTGAATTTGGTATGGGCAGGTAGGTTCATATGATTTTTTAAATTCATAAGGTTAAAAATGAAAATTTTAAGTATGAAACTCCTCAAAGGTTACTCACAAACCTATTGAACCTACAGTTAGCAAGGTTAAAACACAGTGAACCCATGCATAGTGAATGAGAAGTCTTATGTCAATGGGAGAGGTGAAGGGTTATATTAATTAAAAATATGATATGGAGTTTTTAATGGTGTTAATGAAATATTAAATTTATTTTTTCAGTCACATTATTCTATATATAAGTGAAGGAGTATTAAATGCAAACTTACAACCAATGTAAACCTACATGCAATCTTTCCTATGAATGAGAATTCTAGTAGGGTTTATACTTATGATGATAGGAGAGTGTTAGAGATGAATTTTAATGAGATTTTAGACTATTTAATAGAATAAATTCCCATTAAAATAGTCTAATAATGTTAGGCTCAATGGGATAATGCTTAGCCTAACTAAGATAGTCTTTTAGTGACCTACAGGCTCACTCACAAGCATAGTGAAGAAACTATCTTTCTCATCAATGTTGGAAGTATGATAGTGAAAAAGGGAGTGTAGATTATTTTGATGAATATATTTATAAAATTTTAATCATGATAGGAGGAAATAAACTCAGGGAGTATACCTCAAGGTTCAACAAGTTCATTTTGCATAAAAACCCTCAATGTTGAGAATTCAAGGTTTTGGACCTATTTAAGAGGTTAGTATTTTTATTATAATTATGGATAATTTCATATATATTTAAAAACAAATTTATAGATTTGTTTGATATGAAAATGTGTTTTGAGGTTTTAGAACCCAAAATAGCCTTTTTCATCCTTTGCATACATAGTCACCAACCTGAGAGGTAAATTTTACATAGCTTAGAACTACTTAAATGACATATATTGTAGCTTGAGGCTATTAGAAGTGTTTTATGGGGTCCCATTATTCAAACATATGAAATTGTTTCACTCATTTGGTCTTGGAACTCTATGAACAATCAACTAGAAGGTAAATAAGACTATTTTACTTAGGAAGGAGCTTGAAGAGGTATTTTTATTAGCTCAAAACATTCATGATGAGATGTATGGGAACTCAATATTATAGGAGATGATATAGGGGTCTACCTAATAAAAATTATTGGATTTATTATTTGGAATGGACCCCTATCATTTATGAACCATTGTTAAGAACTGAAACCTCTTAAAACCCTTCTTAAACCCTACAACTGACCTGATGGCAAATATATGATTTATAATGCCTCCAAATGAAATAATTTGACTTCTAAATGATCCTATTGATACTAAAAACTCACCTTATCCTCATGTATAGGTGTTTGTTCACATGTATAGGTACAATACCATATAGTATAAGGAAACACATAGTTTAAATATTTTTTGAGAGGTTATAGGTAGTGGAGTGACATTTAAAGCATTTTTAGAGGTGTATGGGGACTTAATAAAGGTTTACTAACCATAAAAAATATTAGAGAGGTCTCTAAAGTTATTATATAGTCATTTTTAGTCACCAAAACCTGTAAGTTTCATGAAAAACATCTCAAACAACCCCTTAAGCATACACAAGCATATATGCTTGTCAATGACCATTTCATGGTTTGCCCATATACACAATAACCCATAAAATTTGGAATGGATGACAATCTAAGGATAGGTAAATTAAATCAAACACTTTTAATAGGTTTTGCATGTGTGGTTGGTCATTTGGGCCAAATCTCTATTTCTAGGCCTAGGATGCCTAATTAGAGAGAGAAATGGTAGAAAAGAGATACTTGAGTACATATATTTTATCAATAAAAATGGTATTTTTGTTTATAATATAATAACATAACTTCTGGCCGATGAACACCATTTATAAACATGAATTTTTAATTGATTTATAGTTATGTTCATATGCAAATAATTTTTGGCTATGATAACACACAACATGCTCTTTTCCCTATTCATCATGATGTGCCAAAAGTGCCCCCAGGGCATTCTTAGTCGCTAAAAACTAAAGAAGTAATGGATTTTTTGGTGTTGGTGGAAAAAAATAGGTGTGTTAGCAAGATATTCTTTAAGTTGATTGAATTCTTTTTGACACTCTTCATTTTAGGAGAATGTAACACCTTTTTAATCAAGTGTGTAAATAGATAGATTTTGTCTATTATTTTTGAAATATAGAATTTGATAGATTGAATTTTTCCCTACAAACTATGAAGATACTTTAAGGTAGATAGTGGTGGAATTTTTTTAATTGCACAAACTTTGACTAGGTTAAATTCAATGCCTCTACAAGAGACAATGAATCCTAAGAATTATTCTTAAGTTACACCAAATGCACATTTCTTCTGATTAAACCTAACATTGCAATCATGAAGTATCTCAAATATTATTCATAGTATGACTAGATGACCAACATAGATCTTTGATTTACCTAGGATATGATTAACATAATCCTTAATAATGTTGTGCATCATGTCATGAAAAATCATTGTCATGGATCTTTTATAAGTGGACCTGGCATTTTTTAGTCAAAAAAACATCACTTGATAATAAAACATTCCCCATGGAGTGGTGAATATTGACTTATGTTGGTCTTATGATGTGATTCTAATTTGATCATACCCTGAAGAGATGTCTATTAGAGAGATCATTTCATAGTTGGTTGTTTAGTCAAATATAATGTTAATATTGGCTAAAAGGAAGTCATATTTTGAGTAGTCTTTATTGATATCTCTAAAATTAGTGAAAATTTTGATACCTTATGATTTATTTATTTTAAATACACTCCAAATATTTGATTGGGCTAATACATTTCATGTCCAAGAGTTTTTCCAACACTTTCTTGACTAAAACAATAATATGAAGTTACATCTTATATAACTTCTATTTAATAGATTTGACATTAGGATTTAGAATGAGATGGTGTACAAATTAAATGGGTTCTAATCTTGGCATGTATGAATAGGCCCATGAAAATATGTTAGTAAATTCCCTCAAAAAGGCTATTAAACTTCATTCTCATCCTCAGTCAGGGACATCCCTAACTTGAACCACTTTGAGTCCTCTAGAGTCCCTATATTCACCTCTAAAGTGTCCTCCACAATAAGTGTATAAAAATCACCTAAAGTAGTCATCAAGGAGTTAAACTAATTGGTAATGACAAAGTATTCTAGACAGATGTGATCATTAAATTCTCCTAATTAGGATGAATCAAAATCTCCTAATGCCAATAATGACCATGAAATAATTACCTCAAGGCACTCTTGAACAATCTATGAAAAACCTTTCCACTCCTCAATACTGATCTTTGATCCATAAATAGGCTTTGGGCTATAGGTCTCTTGTGATTCATAATAAGAGGGGTTATCCATACCTAATGGCATCAAAAATCATTTTTCACTAAGAGAATTTCCTTTCTCTTTAATTTTTCCCTGGTCAGTAAGCACCTCAAAGAGGTTTTCATTTTTAGACCTTAATATTTGATTTTATTTTATTTTTTGGCTAGGGAAGTCCATATGATCTCTAAAATAGGTAGTAGGATCCAATCTAATAGAAAATCCATGCTTGTGGTCTCCAAGAAGAATGTGACTCATCAATCCCTAAAAGTTGTATATGGACTCATAATTTTCAAATTTATCTAATGGAATCATTGACTCTTTTTGGTTGATTTATTTCAAATGTGTAACTTGAAGGGTTAAATTCAAAGGTTAATAAATATGTTTAATGATGTAAATGACATGGGGGTTAAATAAATTTATAGCAACAAGGTCATTATAGATGTTATAATTAGATCCTACATCACTTTCAACATCATCGTAGCTAGTTATTGGTGTCATAATGAGAGTAAGGTATGCAGGGTCACCACCACATGGTTTAAATACAATACCATGGGTTACCTCATACTTGGTCATTAATATTAGTTCAATCATGCCTTATTGATGTATCCATAGGCCTTTGCCTTCATAAACTAAGTGATCCATAATTTGGTTCAGAATAGGATACTTTGTATTTTGATAGCAATCAACAAACTCATCAATGTAGAGACATGAATTATCTACTACTAAGGGGTCCTATTGTAGGCCAAAGACTGATTTGATAATAATGGGTTTGTTTTACTAAGATTTTCCTTTAGTTTCTCACTCTATACAAGTAGTTTTATCCTTAGGTCTCTCATAAGATTCTGGATCTTTTGGAAATTTATCAATATGGAATGCATTATGGGTACTGTATTCTCCAAAATCTTTGTTAGTTATACATAAATGGTTAGAAATGTCTAGTGCAGACATGGTTTAGGTAGAGGTTAAGCCATCTAAGTTAATGTAATTAGCTTTTAGGATTAATTAAATGGATTTTCCTTTTAAGGAACTTTCTCTACTTGATTTAGGCATATGATTCATACAAAATTGGTAATTAAATATTTTATATTCAACCTTGAGGCATTGACAATACTAATATGGCTTAATATCAGCTAGTATAGTAACTTTCATGCCTAAATGTGGAAATTTTATAAACTAATGTAATGCAAAAATTATAGTCCTAATTTCATGGATTCAAGGTCAACTCAATAATATATTGTAAGATAGTTACATGTATAAAACATGGAATAGAGTATCATGGGTCAAATACCTAATGACCACTATCAAGCTAATAGTACCTTGAGATTCCCATTCTTCATTATCATATGCCTTGATAATGATGGTATCTAGATGCAAGTTAGATGTTGTATATTCAAGATGTTTACCAACATTTGAGACATAATGTTGAGACTTAAACCATTATCTATAAGGAAACATTTAACTTTGTGGTTCGTTATATTAACTTTAATGTACATAGGATTATTATATATAGGGCTTAGAGATGACATATCAATTTGGTCAAATGTGAGATGTTGTCTAGGGGCCAAGTGTCCTACCATGGTTTGGAATTTTTTTGGAGTGATATCATCTGGCACAATGGATTATTTCAAATATTCATCCAGAATGACTTTATGGATGTTATACCTAAACAAAAAATCCTTGATGGAAATGTGTGAAAGTATATTTTATGGTTTTTATAAAATATCATAGGACTTCCCATTGATTTTGTTAGTTGATTTATTTATGGTCGCCATGGAAGGTGAATGGGTTCATTTTTAGTATTTGGTTATAGTCTTTTGATAGTGACCCTATCTTGTCAAGTTGCAATTACACAATATCAATATAGTTCTTGGATTTAGTAGTTGGTAGGGTCGGTAATGAGGCTTGGAATGATAATTATCAGATGATATGGAGCCTATTTTTCAAAATAGTTCATAGAATAATCACCAATATAAAGAAGTTGATAGGCATTACTTAATTTATAGGTATTGTTAGATGAAGGTCTAGGTTTGTTGGTAGTTGGTCTAGGGTTAATGGTGATAGTGGAAACATGACCACTTGAAGCATGTCCTAAAACATTATTATAGTTATATAAAATGGCATGATTGTTTCCTTACTTGGTTTGTCATTTTTCCCTTGGTTCTGACCATTCTACTAATGTTTTTGTTGTTGACATTATTATTATTGATTTTATAGTAGATTTCTCTACCATTATTGTTGCTATTATTGGTATTAATGTTAGTTATTTTTATTGTTACATTAGGGAATGGATTATGGTAGATATCTAAGTTATTATTTGTCATATGATTATGGGTGTCTCTTTCTATCTCTCCATTTTCTGGCATGTTATCAATCAAATGATTAGTTTGGATACACCATCTTATGGAATGTCCTCTTATGTGTTGGTACTCACAAAATTTATGTTCTTTGTATCGATTAGGAAAATAAATAACTTTAAGAAATGGCTTTAGTACTAGCTAAACAATCAAATTTGATGGAACCAATATTCAAAATATAAATTCAATAGGCTAACCAAGGTCATTGAATTATCTAGAAATGGGTGGTCTTCTCCATAGAGGAGGGGATTGTATTTTGTGGAAGTTGGTTTTGTGGAGGTCTTGGTTGAATGTATGAATGAGGTGGTTATTAAGTGGGTGGAAGTAGATGGACAACTGATTTTTCACAATCTAAACATTACATGATTCAGTAACCCCATTTAATTAGGTTCTGATTATGGTTCTCACCTTAGTTATGGTTCTCAATATGATAGCCGTGATGTTGATTCTGGATCTAATTAGACAAGGATAGCTTAAATATCCCTTTGTTGACAAGGGATTTATTAATCTATATTCATGTCTCTATAACCTCTTCGAATGTATGACCATATTGTATCTTGAGATGATATAATATATCATTATGTAATCTCTTAATAAATATCATGGCCAGTTTTTTATCTAGCATATTATGAGTAAACCAACTCCCTAGTGCTCTCTAATGTTGAAACTATGTAGTGAAGCTTTCACCAATCTTCTGTTTAGGTTAGATTAAATCCATAATAGTAATACTATGCTTGAGATTATATGAAAAGTGTTGTACAAACTTCTTCAAGAGATAATATAAGCCACATACATAATTCTTTACTAATTTCAAAAATCATTCCAAGGTTTGTCTAGCTAGACTCATTGGAAAGAGTAAATGCAAATATATGTCACTCTATGCCACTTGATAGCAAGCAATAAAGAATTATTTAAAATGCTCTTTAGGGTCATAATTACCTTTGTATTTGTCAAATTTAGGTGATTCATAACCTGATATAAATGGTATTTAAAGATATTCTATGCTGAATGGATAAGAGCATATTTCATCTAGTTTGAATTTTTTTCTTTATTTTCCAATATGTACAACTTGAATTGCGTCTTTCATATGTTACAACTATTGGGAAAGGATTTTAGAAGAACTAGCCTATTAATATTGTGATTGCATGGTCAAAATTGGATTATCTTGACTAGGGTAGGTATACTATGGAATGTTAGTTGAATTAGTCAAATGGCTAGGTATGCATATTTATGCATTGGGATTATAGTATGGATACAAAATATGTTGTTATTAAAGCATAGTCTAATTCAATTGGCTACATAACCCTATCTAGAAAATTTTGGCTATGGTATTATTTTGGCTCTATGTGATGTGTTGGTATTATTTTGTTTAGGAGGGAACTTACAACCTACTTATTGAACCCAATTGCATATATGGAACATGTTATTAACTAGATCCCTACTATTAGAGGTATTGATAGTTGGATAATTGTTACAAGTGTGATACCCATTGGGTGAAAGGAAATTATTGGATAGAACTTGATACCTATAGTACATGAGAACCTTTTTATTGGTTGGATTTTTTTTTAATTGAAACCTGTTGTTGAATAGGTACTAATTATTAGTTAGGAAATTGTTAGGGGTTCTACATCTATTGTTAACAACCTGACACTTTTTGACAAATACGAATACATTGTTTTTTAGGTAACATTTTTTATTATTGTGGTATATTAGTCTATGATTATTATGGTATAAAATTAATTTTCACTTTTTGATGTGGCATAATGTTATACACTTGTTGTGGTGGTAAGCTGGTTTGTTATTAGTTTATTTCCCCTATTGCACACTCAAGGAAGTAAGTAGTTGAGGAATGGACGTTACTTTTTGATTTTGAGAAATAGGAATACCTATCACCTATTATTACAATCCACTCATGGAATTATTTGGATGAATATACTATGTATTTATCAATGGTAAACTAGACTCACTTTGGTTTAAATTAGAATTCACTTGTGTGCTATCTACAATATTTTGAGTGAGGTCTCTTATTTGACAAGTAGTTTTTTCTAGAAAAATAAGGACATTATACATGTCACCAACCAATGTGATTTGGAAAAATGGGTTTATGTTTTAGCTTGGATATCCCAAAAAACTCATTCATTTCCATGTTGATGGATATATATCAACAAGTAGCATGTTAAAAAAAGCCCTTGTGTTAATATTATGATCTAGGTTGAGATAATTTTGGTATGATTGTTGTGCATATTCCATTTATTCATTCATAAGACCTTTAACTTTTGAAATATTATTTTGGTTTTACTGTGGCACTTGACTTAAAGCTGAACTATGACTAGTTGATGCTTATTTGAATGGTTGAAACTGAGATGCATTACTAGGATTTCTATTCAAACTACGTAGACTTTTGTGTGGGAATTTTGGTAGAAACTTGGATCCTAATTAAACAACTCTAATGAGAGCTTAATATATGTATCTAAAAAATGACATTCAAATAAGTATAGATTGTATTTTGTTTGCATTGCTATCATAACATAGTAGGGCTCTTATTTTTGGCTTTGTTCAATGTTAGACATCATTTAAGCAAGGTAATGTGTTGTTTTCTCTAGTTACTATCCTACATAAGGAGGTATAGTCACCACATACTGGGTTAATGGGTCATGCCTTTGTTTAATGTGTGGAATATTATAATATGGATAGGGATCTATCTTATAAGCTATGTTGTTATATAAATCTATAACAAAAGGGTCACTGGTCACAAATTTCTCATAGTTTGAATTATAAATGGTCTTATTATGTGTGTAATGAGGTATGTTTAGATCTATAGATAAGTATCATTAAAAAAGGGTTTAAAGGTAAAAAATATTGATGCCTAAAAGCAAAAAAACTTTGTATCTTTAAAGGAGATCCAAAGGGTAAGACAAATAAACTAGGAAAAGGTAGAATAAAATAAATTCAAAATCGATCTAATAAATGATATTGATTTACCCAAAGGTGGTTATAATCAATAACAAAAGTAACATAAGAGCTCAAAACTCATTTATGGATAAGATTTGAAATTTACCAAAGGTGGTTATAATAAGTGATGAAAGTATCTAGATAAAGTATAACAATTATGAACTAAGATCAAAGGATAACAATGATTTTCCCAAAAATAATTACAATCGTTAGTGTGAAAAATAAGACTAGACTCATAAACAAATAACTCAAACAAGAACTCAAAAATAAACTAAACTAAGGAAATTAGATTAGAAAACACTCAAAAATTGGCTCACTAAGACTCAATATTTGATTCAAAAGAGAATTTTGGATTATTGAAACTAGGACACTTAGAATTTGTAATAACAAACTTCAAACAAGACATGTGGTAACAACTTGGCTCAAAGGACTCTCAAACATGGTAAAAGAGAAACAATAATTACTAGGTCTAAACAAGGGGTCTTTTAGATCAAAGATTGAATCAACCCAAGTAACATAATACAAACATAAAAGGTAGACTACCTAAGCCCAAATTAGATGAGGTTTTTGTTTAAACCTGATTGGTTTAGAATTCTCAATTTGAAAATTTGAGTTTCAAATTTGATGTGAAAAGACTCAAATGTTTTAAGTCAAAAGAGATAGACCAAAATTGATAATATAACCACATGTTTGAAATAATATAGATATAATAATGGTTTTGAACTTGGTTTCAAAAATGATAAGAGTTTTGAATTGATTTAAGCAGCGTAATGATGCTTTTTCAAACAACTATCCTGACAAATGGTTTTGGACTCAATAAATCTAAGGCAAATGTTTGAGACAAAAAATGAAGTGTAATGATTCCCCATTTAAACAAGTGACACACAAATGGTATTGAAATAAATCTATATGTAAAAAAGTATGATATACAATAGATAGAGTATTAACTCTTAGGCTAAAGTGGTGTGAAAAAAATGTGACGTCTTAGAATTATTTTGATGTGAAAATAAAAATAAATAGTTTTATTCTAAAAATGAACATGTAAATAAAATAAAATCTAAATAGAACTAATGGCTCATTTTATATCTAAAATTGACATAGGTGTGAATATATTCTACCAAATTTTCCACTAATATAGCAATGTTTTAGAGGAATTAAGTCATAACTCAAAAATTAAAGTACAAGTTTAAGTAAAGTTTTATGCCCCCCTCTATATCTCAAACATTACTACATGGGATGGACTTAGAGTGAGAAGTACTCAAAATTTGGAAATAAATTTTGTGATAAGTGGGGTTGACTAAAAATTATAAATTTCACATGTACTAAATGGTCCTATGTTTGGCTAACACAAGGGCGTGATCATATCAATTATGTTCATACCTACTAACTTAATATGCAAGGTTCTATTACTTTGCATAGTGAATCCAACCATGTACTTCAAGTAGTAGAGTTTGATGTTTATCAAGACCTGACCCAATTTTTTTTTGGATCATATAGACTAGCCACTTAACCCCTAGAAATCCTAGAATCATGTGTCTAATTTATATACCTCACCATAGATTGGGGTTGGTATGATTCTAGGAGATGAAACCCTAGGTCAATGGACACCTATAAAACTTGTGAGGGAGAAAAGGGATGCTGCTGACAAGCCATATGCAATAAAATAAAATGGAAAAAATTTAGAGGTCATTTCTAGATCACACAAGTCACTTTAAGCTTGGAGAAAACATACACTACATTTTTAATGACAAGACCAAACAAATAAGAAAATAAACTAAGAACTTTTGGTCATGAAGATTCCCTAAAGGGGATGGGGGAGAGCATGCATACAATAGTTTCTAATTTTCCACAAACAAATAAATCTATGAGGTTTAAAATTTAGATAATAACATAAAATAAACATAAATTGAAAAGTATGTTAAAATTTGTTAAGATCTCTATCTAAAATGGATTTTCCTTTTAATATCACTAAATTGAATTGTGATTGAAATTTTGGCCCCTTGGTCTGTTTATACTTTTGAAAAAACTTCAAAAACTAAACTACAAGTGTGATTACGTAGATTTTAAGCACAAAAAAAAGTTTATGTTCATTTTTTGAAATTCTTAAGTACGTCGCACTCTCTCTCTCTCTCTCTCCACCTTAGTTCCTAAAACAAATGCTAGGGGGTTTTCTTGTCTCTAAGCCAAATTTAAAATGAGTAAATAATAATCCATTGTAAGCTTTCAAGTTTTTGGAAAACATAGAGCAAAGCCATCATTTAATAGGGTAAAGAAACTATTTTCCTAAAAAATATAGACATAGAGATCAATTTTAAGAAAACCACCATTTAGCAGGGCAAAGTCACTAGTTAGGTCAGGTGAAGATGCCAAAAATAATAGAAAAATAGGTGAACACTATGTAAATTTACCTAGAAAAGCTGCTATTTAGCAAGGTCAAAGTAATTAGATCCTTAGAATGAAGCCATTATTTAGTAGGTCAAAGACACAGGTTCAAAGCCATCGTTTATACAAATTAAAATAAAAAACAAACATGCAGTTGGTAAATTTTTCATTACATAGGGCAAAGCCATTGATAACTCAAAAAATAGAAAGATCTTAATTTCAAGGCTAAAACTCTAAACTTGAAGAATTAAATGTATTGGTTAGAAAAACTAAAGTTAACATATCATTCTTCCTAGCCATATGGAATGTTTGGTTCCATCAGGTGTGGCATTATGTATCCTAGGTGTTCAAAGAGTAAAAAAAATGTAGATTAGTCCTTTGTTAGTCCAAATGACAGAAATATAACATAACAATACACTAGGACTAAACACTCTTACCTAAGAACTAGGGATAACATAACATAATAAGTAAGATTTTAAAAAAAGATAAAAAATGCATGTAATTTAACTCCTTTATTGAATATGATGCTTACTTGTTGGCATAAGTATGCTAGTGCTTGGTTTATGATAATTAATGTCTTCTAGCAATGCTCTTCGATGATGGTAGCATCTCTTTAATGGTCACATGTGGTTTGGTGTGAATCTTGGCATAAAATGGGCATCATAACAATACTCTCAAAGGATTCTTGAAGGTATTCAAGTAGAATAACCTTACACACATAATATTTTTGGCATATGGTGTATGCACTTGTATTTATATCTCCAAGAACTAATTCTAACCCTAGGGAGGATAGGTTAAATTCTAACTTGGGTTGAATAACCTAGGTTGAGTCAAAATAACCCTAGGTTGAGTCAAAGCACTCATGAAATCTTGACACCTCAGTTTCATATATTTGTGAGGGTGTGACCCATATTTTTGGAATATTTAGGAATTAATAAATTACTTTATTAGCTACTTCAACATTTAACTTCATATTTGGTTAAAAATTATTTTATTGGTAAATGAAATTCATTAATTTTATTTGGAATATTTATTTAGTCAAGTTATTTAAGATTATAAATGTAATTAATCTTAATTAGTGATTTTTGGATTTTGGTAATTGTTTTAATGTTATGAATTAATAGCTTGATAGGCCAAAAGTGTCAAATTATGAGGTATTAATTAGACTAGGGTTGAAATTGAACTAGGTTATTAGTTAATATAGTGTTATATGCCAAATAATCTATCATTGTCACATATATGGATAATTAAATCCCCTATATAGATGAAATTGGGCAAACAAGTGATTTCTAGGCTTAAATTGTGTTACTTTCTAGAAATTGAATAAAATCCTGGTTTAGACATGAAAGTGGAAAAAAATAAGTGTCCACATTTACTACTATCAATATGTCATCATGTGTGGGTGTAATACAATACATGTATTCACTATTTATGTGTGGAATGTATGAATTATTATTAATTTCAATCTTGGAGTCAAGGGTAGAAGAATTAACAATCATGTTTTCATTTTACATATTATAACATGTAGGAAAAGAATTAGAGACATTTAAATTATCAATATATTGTAAGGAATTATTGCATTGAGCTTGGAATGTAATAGAAGGTGATAAAATAATTATATCTACCTTAGTTTGTGCATTTGTAAAAGGTGTAATATCATTGGTACAAGCTTTTTTGAATTTAATTGATAAGGGTAAAGAAGATGCCTTAGTCTTGTCTAATTTACTTGAATCATGAAAAAGTGGATTTTATGTATTGTGCTCATATTGGTTTAATTTGAATATGGAGGTAGTAAAAGTAGTTGAAAATCTAGAATCACATTGGAACAAAGCACTACGAACAAGAGGATATTTTGGAATTATATTGTTAGTTTAATTTTGAGGTGTGAGAGAAGAGGGAGAGGAAAGAGAAGAAGATGTATCTAATATATCCTCATCAACATTTTCATTGCCATGCTCACAGTAATCCTCATATCTATAATTGAAAAAATAGTCATCATCATCATTATAAATGAAATTATAATCATGTTCTAATGTACAATTATGAAAATTTGTCCATTCATTATTATAATTATGAGAAAAATTCATAAATTCATCAATTGGGTAAGGGTAGGAGATTTCTTAGATGGCATTTTAAACTTGCCAAATAAGATAATGTAACTAATGAATAACAAACACACAATAGGTAGAATGTAATATAATATAAGAATATGTGAGACTATGTGTTTTTTAAACCTAAAGTGTAGAATAAATTTGGATTATAAGTGAAACACTAATTACTAGTATTTGGATGTATAACGACCTAGTATATGGATCTAGGGTTTGAATGAGGGTTGTTTTAAAAGTTTTTTAAAATACATTAAATTAATGAAAACCTGATATAAGTTGAATTTGAATGAGTTATGCTATGCCAAAAAATTAGGGAAAAATATAAGTTTGTAACCCTAATTTAGTGGACAAAAATTGGTAAAGGGTAAACCCTAGGCAAAACTAAAGTTTTAAGAAATATTCAAAGTATGTCAGGTTCACCAAATGTTTTAACCTTTTAGGACTTAGTGAATGTAAATCCTATATTTTTAAAGGGTTGAGCATAACAATAATATGGAATGTAAATTAGAAATAATTGATTTAACAAACCTTTCCCAAAATATCAATAATAGAGAGAAAGAACACTTATTTAAAATAAAATAGGTATTTGTGTGTGTTGTACCCAACATTACCCTTTTCTTATTGAATAAATGGGGAGCCAATTTTTTTTATTTGGCCTTATACATTTTAGATTTTGAAGAACAAACAATGGCATTATAAATTTTGGAATAACTTACTAATGACTTTTGGGAGTTTTTATACTATGCATATTTTGGGACTTAGTTTTATTCCAAGAAATTATTTAGGATTTAGAAATAAAAAAATTTGTTTGAGCATTATTTTCAAGAACTTTATTATTTAGAACTTGTGTTTTGGAATTATTCTTCAGAGGTTTTGTTCAAACATTTTGTTCAGAAATTATTTCGATGAACTTGGTGTTCATGACTTATGTTTAAGTTTTATTTTATTCAAAATTCTTCATCATAGTTTGTATGTCAAAATTTTATTTAGATTTTTGTTGGGTACTTTATTTAGACATTTTGATCAAAAAATTGTAATAAAGGACTTGGTTTTTATTTGGACATTTTTGTTTGGGATTTTTGTTTGACACTTTTTGTCAGATATTTTGTTCGATATTTTTCATGAGAAAAGTTGTATGAAATAGTCATCAAAATATTTTATTTTATCTAGAGGTTTTTTTTAGAGCTTTTGATTGGACATTTTTTTCAAACATTATTCTGACAGATTTGGTTTTTGGTCATTTTGTTTTAGCTTTATGTTCAGAGCCTTTGATTCATAATAATTATTGTCTTGGTCATAACACAATACTTGAATCCTGACTCTAGACTCTTGAATAGAGAAAGGCCATTAGACTTATCCAATAAAGCAAAACCACTTCTCAAATCTTACCAAAGAAAGTAACCCACCAATGAAACTAATGAGATTTAAACTATGTAGGTGAAAAAAACATATGAATGTTAGAAATTAGAAGTGAATGAACTTAAATTGAATGAAAATGGTTATATACATGATTTGTATCTATCAATGTATTCATTTCTCATAAGTGAATTCAAACTCAATTACTATTCTATGAATGAGATTCCTAACTACTTATGAATCCATTGAAAGTGAGCAAGAGACCAATGGAAGGGAGTTTTCATGATACATGTAAAAAAAATTTGAGCACACTAGATAATTATAATGACATCATCATCCAAAATATTTAGAGGAAGACATTGACTATCCCCGTTCTCCATCAAATATTTAACATAGTTCATAGACATAATGTATGATGCAACAATATTCAATAATAGATATGATAATTAATTGGAATTATAGGAGGTTATTGATGTTGTGGCTATATTTTCACATGATCAAAATCTATCATTTGTGAAATGACAAATGGTTAAAGACATATTCACTCTTAAGAGATAAAGATTGCACTATGTGGTATCCAATTCAAGGTTATGCCCTACATCAACCTTATTTAGGACTTGTTATTTACTAGGAAGATTACACATGATGCCTTCTTGCACCATATAGATCATTAGATGGTTGTAAATTATCTATACTAGTTTTTAATGCAATATTTGATAAGCATAAGATGTTAACATGAAATAAATAGAATTTAATTGACAAACTATTGAGCTCATGGATTCTTCATAGTGAAACTATGGTCTTGAAAGGAAAGTCTCCCACACCTATTAGTAAATTAAAAATGGTGGTACGTATTGGGATGACCTTATTAAATAGAATATATGGCAGGACCAATACCCATTTCCTTATCCTAGATTAGGTACCTTTACTATATACGATAATGACTAGTGATGGAAATTTTACCCTAGGAGAATCATTAGCTTCAAGTTGAGGGAACAAGTTCTACACAAATCAAAGCAGCCTAACTCAACAAGCCATTTTTAAATGATGTCGTATTTATTAGATGTAGTAATGATCAAAGTCTACAAGTACTTTGGGGAGCTTTAGATCCTAGCCATAGATTTTATAAAGATTCATATTTTTTATTACTATCAATTTATGCATATATATGAATACAAAAGCACATGACATAAATTGTTAAGGACATGTATCCTCAAGTATGGCTGATAATTCATGAGGCCCCGCTACCTAGAATTTCCAAAATCATAGTGGATACGCTAGATCCTTAGGCTGACTACTAGTTGCATCCATATTATACATTAATCATGGTTTATATTCATAAATTCCATGACATAGAACTCCCCAAGTATATACTAGACAAGCTATTAGAGTAAGAAATTACATATCAAATTTGGTGGAGTGTTGAGGAAGGTTTGATTAAATAGAAGAAAAGCACATTCTTTGGATCTCACATGATCATTGGCATAATGTGTTATACCATGAGGAATAATTTTAGGGATGTAGGCAACAAGAAAAATATTATTAATTACCTACCTTGCCACATAGAGATTGGGACCCCATAGATTAGATCCAAAAGCATATCTAAGGCTTTGGTATCACATACCAACATGTACCATATGTCCATGATTTTATATTCATGAATGCAAAGGATGATGCCCAAGTATTTGAAATGACAAAAATTATAGGCCTTAAGGAAGATAATTTAAGGACTATATAATAAGATTCTTCAATTTTAGTTTAAGAAATGCAAACTAGGATTCCACCTCCTAAAGGATGTAGTACTTATAATTTTTGGTATAGTAAACCCTCACAACAAATAGAGATATAAGGGGATCCTTAAAAATAACTTCCATTTCTATTAAAGGCTATTAATAAAGAGATTGGGCTGATTGAGACTGATCCCGAGGGAGCTCTAGGGGATCTAATTGACTTGGATTCCTCTAATGTAGAGGGCCAAGAGCACCAAACTGCATTACCACTACATAAACCTATAATTATACCATAATTGTAGGAGTATACTATGTAAGGGGTAGATATGGAGGAAGCTACAACCTCAATTAACCAAATTTCCTCCTTAGAGACATAGGATAATCATTATTATATGAGGAAGCTAAGGACTTCTCCCTCATAGAGAATCCAATAGTAGATCAACCTTAGGGCAGAACTTCATTTCTTCAACAACAAATAGAGACACAGTAATAACTAGTTGAAAAAGAGGAATTGGAAAGAGCCAAGGCAATAAGCCTTATAACTAATAAAAAGAAGGTTCCAAGTATAAATGACATAATAGGTAAGAAGGATAAGCCTTCAGACCCTACTTCCCTAGTTTACCATTTTTTCCCTATTTATGGTTTAGTTCCTATTAGTATTTTTTCAGGAACTCTATTGCTCACTACAAAATTATAGTATGTCACTTTTACCCATGATGTTTCAATTTCCTCTTATACTATCTTTCAAATCCCTCTCCTCATTCCCAAAGTAGATAAGGATTATTCTACCACTATTATCTCATTTTCCCTCATAGTTTTAGTCACATCCATTATTTACACCATTAATACTCCCTCTAGGACTACCAAAGTCCAAACCATGAAGAATAAAAGGGCCACTATGAAAATTGAAACAACATTAGCCACTTCCCAAATTCATGTCTCTTCCACATATATTAATTTTCCAATACCTTATACTAGTTCATCCCAAGTGAGTATTATAGCATCCTTAGGATATGACAAAATGTGTAAAAAAGTCTTTATAGTCCATCCACTCCCCCAATATAGAGGTCTTGATTGGTATAATATCATCTGGCCCTCCCTTCTTGATATAGTGCTCAAAGGAGTTTTAGATCAACAATCAACAAAAGATCTTGAGGTGTAGGCTTAACTAAAGATGCATAATAAATAGACCCTACCCAGCTAGTGATTCCACCATGGGTAGTTGATCTTAGATCAAAGGCTACACAAAATCCCAATTTCAAAATTATAGAAATACCATCCATAACATCATTATTTTATAATACCTTAAGGAGTATTCAAAGGGTTAGGAAGAGGAAACTAGAGGATGAAGTTGGGAGGCAAATTATTCTTAAAGAAAGATAAGAAATCTATGCTTTATCCAAGAGGAAGAACATGCAGCTGGGGTAGTCCCTCTACATAGAAGATTTCAATCCCTTGGTAAAATATGACAAGGATGCTATGACAGAATTGCATGAAGGGATAAAGATGGCAAGACAAGATGTAGAACATGAATTATAAAAATCAAAGAACAACATAATCTAGTTCATATCCTATCAAGAATTGAGGCTGAAGTGTAATAAGATGCATCAAAATGTTATAATACTCTTGAGGCACATGAACCAATGAGGGACGAATTATCCCCCCATATAGCTCAAACACATGAATTGTTTAATTATTTAAAACAAGATGAGAATAAACTAAAATTATTGAGTTTTTTACACTAATAATAAGTCATATAACCATATAGACCTAATGACACCATTGGAGGCATCAAATACCTCAATTTGGTGGTCATTAAAATGCAAGAATCCAAAGAATGGGTCACACTAGCTAGGGAATTCATGCCAAAATATCAAGATCATGATACACTCATCTTGTAGGTCTTGGATGAATTAAAATTATCAAAGCCAAGGGATGTTATAGACATGTTGATCAGTAAAATCAATTTTGATCAACTCATTCAAGAAGCATCCAAGAATTTTTTGGAGAGTCTACAAGGGTTAGCACTAGAAAATATTTAAATCGAGTTGATTTTTACAAAGAATAAGGTAACTAAAGTTGAAAATTTCAAAATCAACTTCCAAAATATGAAGGTCAAGAATGTAAAACTTCTATATCAAGTTAACATGGTGCATACACCCTCATTACTTAACATAGATATTATAAGGAAATAACATCATGTATGTCACCAATTTTATCTTGATTTTGATGCAAAGATGAAGAAGACTGAGGTTGTAACATCTAACTCAACAACAAAAAAAATAGTGATGACTCTTACAAAGGTTAACACATCCATGTAAACATCTACTCAACCTTAGTTGAAAGGCTAGTTTTGTGCATGCTAATTCAATATAGCGATGTCCATTTTGTACTCATAGTTTTATTATGTTATAACTTAATGTAAAATTTACCTAAATGTTTTTTAAATATGCAAACATTGCTTGAATTTTTAAATTTTGACTTTAGTTTTCAATAAATGCAAGTTAACTCTATGTATATATTGCATATAATTTTGAGACTATAGTTAGAACTAAGGTTCTAACTATGCCATGTAATGAAATTTTGCATGTACTTGGAGGATGAGACAACCCCTTCCCAAGTCTATTTAAACATATGTAATCTAAATTTTTTAGGGGTCAAAAAATTTCTGTAAGAAGAAAAAACAATTTTGATTGTGAGTGAATGTGTTTATGTATTTTCCTTCTAAGATCTATATAATTAGGATCAATCTTTGTTGGTTGTTTGATTTAATAATTCGTAATGTGAAATAGTTTCAAATAGTTCTTTCTTTTCATGATTAAGATACTAGTTTTAGATGTGGAATAGTTATTGAAGGATTATCAATTATATTGACTAGTGGAAATTAAGTTGATTATCTCATTTTTCTAAGTGTGTAGAGGTGATATTGATGATATAGTTTTATATGTATGTGCAAAAACTATCTCCTTATTATGAGTCATAATCTCTTAAGTGAGGGTGAATAACAAATAATCTAAAAGGAGCAACCTTTGATTGAGATCCTTGAGTTTCCTATATCAAAATATCATAAACTACTTGACCATGTCTATATCTATGTGTACAATAGCTATTAACAATAGACATTGGTTATAAAATTAGTTATCCACTTGGAAACTAGCTTAAGAGGTGATTCTTAAAGCCATAGAATCTTTCTTTCCTAATCTACCCTTCCCTCTATTTTTGAGTTTATTTTTGAGATCCACCCACTCTATATTAACAACCATCCAACCACCAACTCACCTAGATTTTAATTTCTTTTAGAAACCATTCATCCATTCATCATCCTTGTTCACAACCTACATGCCTTGCATGCTATTCCATCACCTAGTTGTTAAAATTGCATACCTACAACTTGTTTTCTAGAGTGGAGTTTACTTCCATTGGGATTTTGAAATGTTAGATGCTACCTCATTATGAATTCATGTGCATAAAAACTACATCAACACTCTTTTTGGTACTAGTAGGGCCTTGATGTTCTCTGATAAAAGAGGTTAGTTTATACATGAAGTCACACTAGAGGCACATAGGAGAGTGACTAGATCAAGGTCTTAGACTAGTCTTCTAGTCTCACCCTTTTCAAATCATAGAAGGCCTAGATTTGTATCGACTACCTCTATCAATAATATAGCCAAAACTCCTTACCTAATAAGGAATACTCAGCTTGTTAATCATCCCATGGATCAACCACCTTGATTTCTTGGATCTATTATTTCCATCCTAGAGGATGTACATTACCTACCAAGGAATCTTGAAAAATATCTACTATCCTTCTCTCTCTTAGGAGGAAGAATGAAAGAATAACACACTAAGTCTTTTAAAGCTACATTGAGATTGATGAATGTTATTAATGAATATGTTACATGTAAGATTTTAAATTTTACACTAATGTATGTTTCTTATGATTAGTATCTTAATGTGATAGAGAACTCCATTACTTTTTACAATTCATGTCAAGGTGCTTTTCTTGTAGAATTTGGGCAAGTCACCAACCTTAGTTTGATATACCATCACTTTACTATCCTAAAGAGGTACCCTAATGAGCCAATTAGGGCCTTCAATGAAATATTTTAGAAGATGTACACCTGGTTAATCTTAACATATAATCCAAATGAAGTATTAGTATTAGGGATGTATAATAATGCCTTGGATCCAATTACTATAGTCTTATTATGAATGGCTACTACTATCAATACTTTGGCATTGGTATATGAAAAGGTCATAAACATTGATAAGTGGATTAATCCTCATGTTCAAGGCACACCTAGAGTCAATAATGGCCTCCCAACTTTGAATCCAGTTCCACATGTGAATCATAACATCCCTATATTTAATTAGAATCAGTTATACATGCTACCTCCACTAACATAAAAAATACATCCAAACTATAATTTTTTAAATAACCATATAGAATTCAATGGTTATTAGTAGAATAAACATCTAGCTACATCCTATACTAATGTTTTCTACGGCATTGAATCTACAAAATTAGAGGTGGATGCTATAGAAAAGATGGTTGAGAAGTTAAGAAATGACTTCTTTGGCATGCAAATAAAGATAGGAAATGCTAATGGCCTAAGTGGTAATTATAATTATAGATTTTAGAGGTATAATAGGCCATTCAATAAGACTATTCATAATATATAGCATCCCAAAAAGCCTCCATAAATTAATATAGTATATACACCTCTACCCAACTAGTGTAGATTCCATAATACTTCTCAGCATGGTGAACTTGATTATGTTGAATTTTGTGCAACATTTGAGATATTTCAAAGAGAGGTGGTAACATAAGATTAGATGCATAATCCACTAGAATCCCATCAAGACTCTATCCTTTTAAACACTACTATGATTTTTGAGACTCATTAGTTTCCTTTCCCAAGCAAAGATGACAATGTACTAGAGGATAACACTGAGGAGATTCATGCTTTCCTTCATTCTAGAAAGGTGATTATAGCCTGAGAAATAAGTATCCCTTCATAAATTCTATTCCTCTAAATAACACAACCATTGCACCCAATCCAAAAGTTGATAACAATCCACCTCCCCAAAAATGGAATGATCAACCTCAAAATAAGGAGGAACAAAGTAGAGGGGATAAAACATTGTTGAAGACATGAATAAAATTAAAGAAAACATCACCCTTCATGAATTAGCTTAGATCATTAAATAGAAAGAGATACTATGAAAATCTATCATAGGGAAGGCCCCTATGGAAAAGACAAAAACTCCTATAGAGAAAGTAAAATATTGAAATGCTAATTTCATATATAAAAGCAAGCTAGAGGTACCACATTTTTTGATGACTATCAGGGCATTTGGTAAAAATATTCATAATTGATTAGTCGATTCTAGAGCTTTAGCCACTAGGATGCCTACTTTTATTCTACAAAATATTGGCCTAATTCTATTATCATAAAATAAAATAGTCTCATAATTGGATAAGATAGTGGTACTAGCAATAGGGGAGATCACTAATGTGTGTATTCAAGTATCATTTGAGCCATGAGTCTAGATGACTATCAACATATTTTTAGTAGACATACCTGAAGGCTATAAACTATTCCTGAGTAGGGACTAGGCTAAGATGCTTAATGGATATCTCTCAATAGATTTCTCTCATATTTGACTACCATGGGGAGGAATTTCAAACTAAATCTAGATTGATAAGGAACCAAGGATGAAGTATCTTGTTGATGATTTAAAATTGCACTTGATTCTAATCAACAACAATGGGAAGTTTCAAGATATGGGACTTATGTCTTGAAACAGCCTCCAAATTTTAGAGAAGATGGCTTTTCTTTAAATTGAGTAGATACTGGGAAAAGGGATAGGAATTTAAATCAGAAAAACAATGCAAAAAAGAGAATCTAATCTATGGTGATGTGCCTAAATGTAATTCAACCTTAATTTTGAGCACAATGAGACTATACGTAGGATTCATTTACATTTAAGAGAAAACAAGTGCATGATCAATGTAAAAGATTCAAACAATAGAAATAGAGGCTCACAACATAGACTTCTTTTGCTTAGATATAGAAAATGTCAACAAAGGCATAGGGTTCAATCTTCTTATTTGAATTTTCCAATCACATAAGAGGTGCAAAAACATGTACAATTGTGTAAACCTTCCAACTCAAGAAAATGATACAAAAGCAAATGACATTCTTAATCACAGCTCTATAAAATCTATAGTCTAGACTACTTTTGCAAATGACACAGATAATATCAACAAAGGAATAGGGTTCAATCTTCTTATTTGAATCTTATAGTCATACAAAAGGTTCAGAAACATGTATAATTATATAAACCTTTCAACTCAAGAAAATGAGACAAAAGCAAATGATATTATTTAGCCATAACTCTAGAAAGTCTAAACTTGTTACAATAATTCTCTCTCAAAAGTTCTCTCTGATAATTGATGATCATTCTGGTGATCTCTACACCCTTTTTTATAGCCTTGAATCCACTCTAGATTTTCTACTTGATCCCAATATAATGACCCAAATCAAATCTTCCCTCACTGATCATGTCTAACAAAAGATATCTTATAGATTCTAGAATGCTTTGTCTTTTGGCAGTTCATTGGCTAAAATAGATTGCAAGACACTCCCTTCTCTTGAATGCTAGGTGAAACTTAGCCAATTTCCTCTTATTACTTTAGCAAACACTAAAGGATGACACTTGTCATGTTCCACAATACCTATTGAAGACACACAACACTTTCTACGTAAATTATACTCTTTTGTATCTTTGCTCAACCATGTTCCACCTTTGACACTTGTCGCTATCCACTTTCTCAAAACTTGAATAGCTCAATAGAAATAAGACTCACTACATCTCTTTTAAAAGGGACACTAGGATAGGTGTCAATCTCCACTTCTTCATTAAAAGACACATGGCAATCTCTACTTCTCTTACTTGGGTTATGTGGTGATCTCTGCTGGATGTAATTACTTTTTAGAAACATGTGAAAGATGACACGTGGTGGTCTCCACTACTTGTATTTATACCATAGAAACAATTTGGGTCTCATTTCAAATTTACATGGATAGCGACACCTGGCAGCTTTTGCTCACTTAAGAAGCAAAATTTGGGACCCACCACAGTCTTTGCTATATTAGCGAAGTAAAGATGAAGATAATTTAGACCACAACACATGGTGGCTTCCACTTTCTTTTGCTGGAGTATGTGGTAGCTTTCATCACTTTTAGAAAAGCAACATTGAGGCCTTCCATGACTGCCACTTGGCACTTTCCATGTGATCTTGATACTTAGCTTTTGAAACCTTTCACTGGAAAGATATGAAATGTGGGTGCTGATATGAAACTGCATATGATGACACTTGGCACGTTCTACTAAGCTATTATGAGACACATGGCACACTCTTACCAACTCACAGAACATATAGAAGGTGCCTTAGACTACAACACATGGTAGTTTCTACTGAGAAAGGATGCCTCAGAGGATGACACTTGTCAGCTTCCACTCGACTTCAACACTTAGGCAAAAATGAATCAAAAGGAAAATTGAACCCGTACTCTATATCATGACTTCGCCATCTTAGACCAATGAATGTGAGGACAAAATTTGGTAGCACACAGCTAAAAAATAGAATGCAACATAGAGTAAATTTTTACTCTACAATTACTGGTGACCCTGAGGACTTTTGAGCCTACTAAAAAAGAAACCACAACTCCCGCTTGATCTGAAATTGCTAAAACATAGTTTAACTAAAATATTTCAAATAGATTCCATTTATAGGAATCTCTCTAGGTTTACCTTCCATCATTCCTAACTCAAATGAATTTTGTTGTTTACATGCCTGAATTTTATAAGGGCTAGTCCATAATGCTTCAAACTTAGTGTGTTGACCTGGTTTGGCAGCTCTTGCATCCCATTTTAAAACAATTGAGCCTATTTCAAAATGAGGATTTGAAGTCCTTTTATCAAAATAGTATTTAATTATTTTCTAATGGTTTATCAATGAATCATGTGCTGCATTTCTCTTTTTTTGAAATTCTAGAAGTTTAGCTAATCTAACCTGCATGGGGCCATTTTCTTCAATTTTAATCTACGTGATTAGTTGGAGAATAGGAATCTCCAAGCTTAGGGGAATTACAATAGGTTTCCCATATACCAATTCATATGGGGACATTTTGATCACCTATTTAGTTGTAATTCTATCAGCCCATAGTGCTAAATTAAACACTTTATACCATTCCTTGTGATGATCAACCCCTATTCTTTTGATGAGTCTAATCAGGTTCTTATTAGTTGATTCTGCCAAACCATTACCCTGAGGGTAATAATTAGAAGAAGTTTTTAGATATATTCCATGCTTTAATGCAAATTCAGATACTTTAGACCCTAAAAATGCTTTAGCATTATCTAAAATTATGGTCTGAGGAGCCCCAAAATGAGTAGTGATACTCCCTAGAAAATCTAGGATCACATTTTTTGTTGCTTCTTTAAGTGGGACTGCCTCGGTCCATCTGGTGAAATAATCTATGGCTGTTAAGATCCATTTGTGACCCATGCTAGATAATGGATTTATCATTCCAATGAAGTCAAGACCCCATTGAGCAAAAGGTTCATCTACAATTATAGGACTAAGAGGCATTGTTGCATTCCTTCTCATCCCTACATAATATTGACAAGATTGACATTTTTTAACCAACTGATAACAATCTATTAATAAAGTAGGCTAGAAATAACTTACTTCACTTATCTTTATAGCTATGGTCCTTGTAGAAAAATGTCCACCTGATTCTCCATGATGCATTTCATGTAGTATTTTCTTAGCCTCATCCTTTTCTACACATGTTAACAATTTGCCATTAGAATTTCTTCTGAAAAGAACCTGTTCAATTAAAACAAAATGAACTCTTTGCATCTTATAATATCTTCTTTTATTTTGAGGGAGTTCTCTTGGGTAAATCCCATTTTTCATAAAATGAATCCTATCTGTAACCCAGGATTCCTGATCAACTTTTTGTATTCTCAATACAATTTCTTCTTCTATTTCTGAATTTATCTCTTCAGGAATCATCTTTTCAAGCTCTTGAGTCATATATTGGCACAAACCCCTACCTCTAACTAATTTAGTGGGTTTGACTTCTACATCATATTCCAGGATCTTAGTTATCTAGTTTGCTCTTTTTTTAGTAATTTCCCCTTCCATGATGTATTCTCTAACACTTGGATGTGCTACAAGTATCAAAATTTTACTTCCTGATACTATATGCCTAAACTTCTTAAGAGCTTTTACCATAGCATATGCTTATTTTTTCATAAAGTTATATTTGGTTTCATAGTCTCTAAGAGTCCTGGAGAAAAATGCTATTGGATGCTCTCCCTCCTACTTATCATCCTTCTATGTTAGAATCGCAGCAATACTGAGCTCTCCTCCATATACATACATTACAAAAGGCTTACAAAAATTTGGGTTTTTAAGTAATAGAGCTATTGAGATAGATTTCTTGACCTCTTCAAAGGCTTACCTTCCTTCTGTAGTCCACTTGAAAATTTGGTCTTTTTTCAACAAGAGTGTTATTGGTCTTACTAAGCCTGTAAAGTTAGATATGAACTGACTGACAAAATTATTTTTTCCCAAGAAAGACTGAATTGCTTTCCTATTGACTAGAAGAGGTAATTTCGTTATAGCTACCACTCTTTTTGGGTATATGGAAACTCCTTCTTTAGATACTATGTGTCCTAATAATTTTCCTTGAGGAACAACTAAGATACATTTCTTAGGATTCAAGGATATTCCAAATTCTTGACATTTTTTAAACACAGTTTCTAAATGATCAGCATCATTCTTTGAAAAAATAATAAGATCATCAAGATAAATCAAGATGATTTTATTTATCAGTTCCCCAAATGCAACATCCATAGCTCTCTGAAAAGTGGCTCCAGCATTTGATAGGCTAAATGGCATTTTAGCATATGCAAATGTTCCCCACTTGGTAGTAAAAGCAGTCTTGTGTCGGTCTTCTTTAGCCAACTAAATCTGATTGTATCTAGAGAAACCATCTAACAAAGAGAATCTCTCTGATTTAGCCATAGTTTATAGAATTTGTTCCGTGGATGGCAAGGGATATTGATCCTTCAAAGATGCTTTGTTTAAATCTCTAAAATCTACACAATGTCTTATATCACCATTCTTTTTCCTAACTGGTACTAGATTTGATACCCAGGATGAGTGTTTTATTGGAAAAATTATTTTAAAATCTAAAAGTTTCTGTAACTCATGTACCATTAGAGGCTCAATTCTTAGATTCACTAGCCTTTATTTTTGTCTGACAGGATTAGATCCTTCAGTCAATTCTATTATGTGCTGAATGATGTCTCTAGTATATCCATGAAGGTCCTCATAACTCCAGGCTATGACTCTGTCATATTTTTTACATAATTCAATTGGTCTTTCCTTCGCTTTTTGAGTTGCAAAATTTCCAACTTTTAACTTTTTCCCTTCACTTCTATTTTAGAATAATCTGTTATATTTGCTTGGAACCTTTTCTTCTCTAGGCTTACATCTTCAGGATCAAAAAAACTTTCTAAAGTGATTAAACCTTTGGGAAGCTTATTGTTCTTTAATTGTATAATTTGATCCGCATATGCTTCTTCAATCTTTGGTCACAATTGATTGGTAAATTCCCTTGAGTGATGTAAGAATGAGAGTACTTGAGAATCATTCTCAAATACTTGCTAATTTTCATCATTATCAGGGATAGCTGGCCTTACTATAACCTTTACTGACTAATTGTTAACTAATAGGTCAGTTGCTCGATCAAACTATGAACCAATTTGTGCCATCCTATCAGCTTTAGAATTTTGAATCTAGGGAACTACTTCAATATTAAAAGCTTTAAAATCTTCTATTAAGTCCCAAATTCTATGCTTATAGGATTTCATTCTGACATTCTTTGTTATTGCCTTTTTTCTAATTTGTTTTACTACTAATTCGGTATCTCCTTTTACTATTAGATTCTTTATTCCCTTTTTCTTGGCTAATAGGAGTCCATGCACTAAGGATTCATACTCAACATCATTATTAGTACAAGAAAATTGAAAACGGATAGCCCTTAAATTTTTTTCACCATTTGGAGCAGTAAGACAAATTCCTGCTCCAGCACCATTCTTACTTCTAGCCCCATCAAAATTTAAAGTCCAGATCTCTGAATTCTTTTCGGATCTTTGATTAATTGGTGTTTCTTTTCTTAAAACATTTATGATTTCATGGTTGTCATCAAAAATAACATAAGTACCCAAACTAGTAGAATTATAATTTTCATATGGGTCACTATGTGTCATAGCTAACAATTGGTTGTTTTCTTTTCCTTGATTATGCTTAGTCTAGTCACCTATCTTAGTTGAATAGAAAGGATCCAGTTTGGATTTGCTTACCTCTGACGCATTATTTTCTATGGCTATTATCTGTGGATGAACTATGTCTTTCAGATTTCTTTTATCAGCAGGTCCTTCAGTATATCTAAGTGTTGCTTGATTTTGAAGAGCTTCTTGTAATAATGTTCTTTGTTCAAGAATTGCTAACATGTCCCAAATTGATACTTGTGCTGGGGTCACCTTTAGCTGATCTACCACATTCATTGATCCCAAAGTTTGAATTCTTGGAAGATTAGGATATCTTATCTTTCCTTAAACTTGTTCAGGAACTTTTTGATTTTTCAATGGCCAAAGCATTTCTTGTCTAACACCTACGTGTTGATGATATTTAAATTAAGGATCCTCCATAACTTCATTGTTTACAATTTCAGGCTATTCTAACATTCTTCTCTTTGATCTAGTACAATAGTCTGATTCTAACATTAGTTTTTTGGAAACAAAAGCTTCATTCAAGAAAATTGATTCTTCATCTTCAACCCATGAGAACAAAGCATATTTTGGGGTTATTTCATCCTCTTGTTGCAAGGACATCCCTTGCATCTAAGCCACTAGGACTAGATTTTGCATCAAGAGACTGGTAAGCTTGATTGTCACTCAAACTTGCAAACTAATCTTCCATTCTTCTTTGCTCTGCCACCTTTTGTTGAAGATTACCCATAGGACAATCTCTAGGTGCATGAGCATTGTTACAAGGGAAACACCAGGCATTAGTGTTATCTACATAGTTATTTTGCCCTAAAACAATATCCCTATTTTAATTGGGAGGAATAGTCTGTGAGGGTGTGGGGACTGCAACCAATTGGTTTGCTGGTTGATGGTTAGTTTGTCTTAGAGGACCCTGATATTGGTTTGACTGAGATGAAAATCTATTTCCTTGATATCCTTGATATGGAGGCCTAGAGAAAGTATTCTGCTATTTTTTTAGATTGATTAGCTCATTAGAAAATGTCCTTAGGATATTTTTGATATCATCTAGCTCAGATGACTGAGTGGGGACGATTTCTTTAGCAGATGGTTAAGGGTAAGTGTACATAGACATAGGTGGGCTTACAAATTTAGGAACTTTGGGTAATGGCAAGGAAATTTCTGGGAACATGGGCATGGGAGGCCTTGGAGGTAATTTTCTAGCATCTATCAAATTGTTCTAAGCTTTGACCACATATTCATAAGCCTCTGGCAATGTGTGTCCTCCAAGTGACTGAATCATAATGGATATATCTGAATTTAAAGCCTTAAGATAAAACACTATGGCCATACCTGGTAATGGTCTAGCCGTAACAGGGATTTTGTCCCAAGTCTTTTGAAATCTGGAATTGAAGTCAGTCATGGCTTTTTGTGGTCCCCTTTGAATGGTGATTAACTACTGTAACAAAGAAGACTTATCACCCTTCTCTGTAAATATCTCAAAGAAAAGACCTCTGAGATGATCCCATGTAGATATGGTATTTGGGGTCAAAGAGCTATACCATTCTAAAGCTTTCCATTTAAAATAAGCTGCTAGTAATCTTATGGCCACATTTTGCTATGTGACAACATGTATAACATAGACATTTGATACATCATGTAGATGCTCTTCAAGTGTTTTAGAGTCTTGCCCACTAAATTTGGGTAGAGCTCTTAAGGCATTCACTGGGATAGGGTCCCAAGTGTCTGGTGGTATTGGGAGAATTAAGGGACTACCAGTATTCCAACTTGCATAATTTCTTGGGGGTATAGGGGCTCCCATATTGGCTCTGGGTATTGGTACAAATTGGTTATCTCTTCTTCTTGGACTTGTTACCAAAGGTGGAAAAAGAATACCTAGATTTGTAGTAGATTGTGATCTGGTTACAGGTCCACAACTATGACTTCTCATAGCTCTTTGGTTCATGTGATCTTGAAATAGACTTCAAGATTGGTCCCACTGGGCATGCCAAAAACTATTGATGATTTAAAATTGTGCTTGATTCTAATCAACAACAATGGGAAGTTTCAAGATATGGGACTTGCATCTTGAAACAACCTCCAGATTTTAAAGAAGCTAGCTCTTTTTAAATTGAGTAGATACTAGGAAAAGGGATAGGAATTTAAATTAGAAACACAATGCAAGAAAGAGAATCTAATCTATGGTGATGTGCTTGAATGTAATTCAACCTTAATTTTGAGCACAATGAGACTATATGTAGGATTCATTTACATTTAAGAGAAAACAAGTGCATGGTCAATGTAAAAGATTGAAACAATAGAAATAGAGGCTCATAGCATAGACTTCTTTTGCTTAGATACAAAAAATGTCAACAAAGGCATAGGGTTCAATCTTCTTATTTGAATTTTCCAATCACATATGAGGTGCAAAAACATGCATAGTTATGTAAACCTTCTAACTCAAGGAAATGAGACAAAAGCAAATGACATTCCTAATCACAGCTCTAGAAAATCTATAGTCTAGACTACTTTTGCAAATGACATAGATAATGTCAACAAAGGCATAGGGTTCAATATTCTTATTTGAATCTTCTAGTCATACAAAAGGTGCAAAAACATGTATAATTATATAAACCTTTCAACTCCAGAAAATGAGACAAAAGCAAATGATATTATTTAGCCACAGCTCTAGAAAGTCTAAACTTGTTACAATAATTCTCTATCAAAACTTCTCTCTTATAATTGATGAACCTTCTAGTGATCTCTGCACCCTTATTTATAGCCTCAGATCCACTCTAGATTGTTTGCTTGTTCCCAATCTAATAGCCTAAATCAAATCTTCCCTCACTAATCATGTCTAATAGAAGATATCTTATAGATTTTGGAATGCTTCATCTTCTGGCAGTTCATTGGCTGAAATAGATTGTAGAACACTCCCTTCTCTTGAATGCTAGGTGACACTTAGCCAATTTCCTCTTATTACTTTAGCAAACACTAGAGGATGATAGTTTTCATGTTCTGCAACACTTATTGAAGACACGTGGCACTTTTTGCATAAATTATAGTCTTTTGTGTCTTTGCTCAGCCATGTTCCACCTTTGACACTTGTCGCTATCTTCTTTCTCAAAACTTCAATAGCTTAACAAAAATAAGACTCACTGGATCTCTTTTAAAAGGGACACCAAGATAGGTGTCAATCTCTACTGCTTCATTAAAAGACACATGGCAATCTCTGCTTCTCTTACCTAGGTTACATGGTGATCTCTGTTGCTTATAATTACTTTTTTAGAAACCTATGGAAGATGATACATGGTAGTCTCCACTGCTTTTATTTATACCATAGAAATAATTTGGGTCTCGTTTCATGTTTACATCGACAGTGACACCTGGTGGCTTCCACTCACTTAAGAAGCAAAAGTTGGGACCACCATAGTCTTTGTTATATCAATGAAGCAAAGATGAAGATAATTCAGACCACAACACGTGGTGGCTTTCACTTTCTTTTGCTGGAGTACATGGTAGCTTTTGTCACTTTTAGAAAAGCAACATTTAGACCTTTCGTGACTACCACTTGGCACTTTCCACCTGATCTTGATACTTAGGTTTTGAAACCTTTCACTAGAAAGAGATGAAATGTGGGTTCCGATTGAAACTATGGATGATGACACTTGGCACGTTCTGTTGAGCCACTATGAGACATGTGGCACACTTTGACCAACTCACAGAACATATAGAAGGTGCCTCAGACTATAACACTTGGCAGTTTCTACTGAGAAGGGATGCCTCAGAGGATGACACTTGTCAGCTTTTGCTCAACTTTAACACTTAGGCAAAAATGAATCAAAAGGAAAATAGAGCCTTTGCTTTATATCATGACTTCACCATCTTAGACCAATAAATGTGAGGACAAAATTTGGTAGCACGTAGCTGAAAAATAGAATGCAACGTAGAGTAAAATTTTACTCTACATATCTTATCATAGATTAAAATGTTAAAAATGAAGAGGTAAGCTATGAATCCCTTAGCCTTGGTATTTAGACTTTCACTATATGAAATGAAATAAAATAATCAAAATCTCAGGGCCCTATTTAGTTATAGACTGTCCACTATAATGGTGCTAGATCCAAAAAGGATTAGGTATAAGAATTAATCTGGTTGATCCATAGGGGAAGAAGTTATTGGAAACATACAAATTATAGTTTCCTTTCACTAACAATAGGGCCAAATATGAAGCATTAATTTTAGATTATAGTTTTCACTCAAGAATAATATCAAACAGTTGTTAGTATTCAGGGATTTATAGCTGGTAGTCAATCATGTGAGAAACAAATACCAATGTAAGCTATCATATCTAAAAATATATAAACACAAAACATTACATTTGATTGAGAGCTTTGAGGCTTTCAATATAATGGTTGTTCCTAGGGAGTAAAATCAAGCTGTGGATTTACTAGCTACTTCTGTTGCCAATTTAGAGCCTCTCTGAGAATCCAAGGTAAAGAGATTTTCCATTGAGATAGTACCTTGTCCATCTATTCATAAAAATTTAGAGAATTTCCATGTATTAGATAATTACCAATGGATAATTCATTTTTTAAATAACTAAGGACAATTTGAGTCTCAAAACATTGATGATAAGGAAATTAGCTATCTCTTCCAAGAGTATTTAGATGAGAAAGGTGTCATCCAACTCAAATAAAATCATCTCCCAACTAGTTTAGTTTACATACAAATACCATTTTATATAGATCCCTAATCTCAATAGCAAAGGCAACCCAAAGATAACAATTCTGACTTTAAAATGGATAATTTGGGTGATGAGCATAGCCCACACTATGTCAACATTGGACTCAGTTGCACTCCAGAAGAAGGACAACAATGAAGGATTTACTCACCCAATATAGAGATGTAATTTCATGGACATATTAATAATTTAAGGTTTATGACCCAAAGGTCATCACCCATATGATATTCTTTCCAATTAATCACTCTACCTAGGTGGCTAATTTAGTCCCAATCAAAAAGAAGAGTGGCAAAATTAGATTATGTGTTGATTTCAGAAACTTGAATAATGCTTCTGAGAAGGATAGCTACCCACTACCTTCTTTGGATGAGGTTATTAAGATAGTTAGTGGTTCAAAAATGATGTCTTTCTTGGATTTATTTTCATGTTAGAACCAAGAATTGGTATAATTAGAGGATAGAATGAAAAATACATTTACTACAAAGTGGGGTACCTATGCATATAAGAGAATGCCTTTCACCCTAATAAATGTAGGAGCCACCATTTAATGAGTAATAGATCATTTATTTAAATTATTAATAGATAAATGTATAATCATGTATATGTATGATCTTACAATTTTATCTAAGAATAGGAATGATCATGTAGACCATCTACAATCAATCTTTGAAAGATGCAGAAGGTTTAACATTCCTTAAACCCAAAAAAGAGAACATTTTGAGTTACTGAAGGTAATTTCTTGGGATATATCATTACTAAATAAGGAATCATCATCTATCTAGATATAATCTAGGGGAATTTAAATATTAAACCACCAAACAATAAGGAGCTCAAGTCATTCTTTGGGAAGATTAATTTTTTAAGGAAGTTTGTTTCAAGATTTGTAGAAATTGTGAGATCTTGAATGTAATTATTAAATATGATGCCAAAATAAAATGGATAGATGAGGCCCATAAGTATTTTCAAAATATAAAATATTATATATATCAGGCCCTAGTATTGATTATTCTAAATTTTACAAAGGATTTTTACTTGTACTCATTTACTTTATAACATACAATTGTTATTGTCATAAAAAAAAGAAAGGTGAAACTGATCATCTTATTGTGTTCAGAAGAATGAATTTGAAGGATGAAAAAATTAGGTATTCCATTATTGTTAAAAATATCTTCAATCTTATGGAAATGGTGAAGAAATTATGCTACTACATCTTGAGGAATAAGATTATCACCATTTTGCCTGACCCTGCTGTCAAGCTTACCTTATCATAGAATGATTTGCGAGAATGTAGCGATAAATGGATGGAAAAGTTGAAATAATTTGATACAGAGATCTATCATGCTAAAATAATTTGAGTTTAGGACATCATCAAACTCATGATTGAGCTTGATCCATGTATTAATGTTGAAGAGGTATGTGAAGCCTAAGTATCTAGATGGGAATGGTATACTGATATAATCCAATATCTACTTACAGGTACTTCCCCCTGAACTCAATAGAGAATTAAGGAGAGTTTTGAGGCTCAAAGATACTAGATGATCAATAACGGAGTTATCTATAAGATAAAATATGAAGGCATCTACCTTAGATGTTTATCTATAAAAAAGGCTCAAGATATTATGGAAAGCCTACATAAGAAGATAGGTAGTGGTCATCCATTTGGGAACACCATGCTCATAAGATCCTAAAAATGGGATATTACTAGCCAACAACATTTAAGGATATTCATGCCCATGTAAGGACATGCCATGAATGCTAATCATTAGTAAAAAGAGAAGTAAATACAATAATGTCCTTATAACCTATTATTGATGGAAGGCAATTTACCCAATGGGATTTAGAATTCATTGATGTCATGAACCCAAACTCCTCAATAGGTCATAAGTTTGTACTCACTACCATAGATTAATTTACCCAATGGACTAAGGCAATGGCCACAAATAATTCTATAGCATAAGATGTGATTCATTTCTTGGAGGATCACATTGAAACTAGATTTGGTAACCTCATTTCTCTAGTTTTTGATAATGGGTCAACATTCATATAAGATGAATTCACTGAATGGATTCATGATAATCAGATCACCATAAGGTCATATTCTAACCTTTACCCTCAGGGAAATGGATTGGTTGAATCAATAAATAAGAACCTAATAGATGTAATTAATAAATCATCTAGGGATAAGTCTAGGGACTGGCATAATCTTCTTAAGTATGCCCTTTGGGTAGGCCAAATAAGATATAAGTAGGCCCTAAAATCCTTAGCTTATCTATTGGTGTATGGATGAAGGCCAATATTCCCAATCATGCTGAAATTATCCACTTATAAATTTAGTTAGGAATATATGGAACCAAATGACAAAGTATAATCTTGACTACTAGATATAATATAAATGGAAGACTTAAGGACTGATGTGATACATAGTTTTATCAAACACCAAGACATAGACAAAAGGTGGTTTGACAAAAGGGCCAAAGTTAAAGTATTTAGAATTTTTGATCTAATGTTTCTATGGGATAAAGCCCAAAAAAATAAATTTCAACATGAAAAAAATTCTCCACTATGGATTAGACTGTATCGAGATTTCAAGGATCTTGATAATAATGCATTCCATCTAAGGGATCTATAAGGTAATGAACTGACATATCTAGTCAATAGTCAATTTTTGAAGAATTAATTCATGGTTGTACCATGTAAAGGTGTCCCTAATTGATAAAAAATTTTGGTAGATGTAGGATTAGGTCAGTTTACTCTTTTTATCTTAGCTTATTGCTTTCTAGTTTAGTTTCTAGTTTTCTTAGTTTAGTTTTCTAGCTTTCTAAGTTAAGCATTTTGTATTTTCCTGTGACAATCCAAATTGATTTATTTTGACATGACCAAGCTAACATCCAACTAGATGGGCCCCTATGTTATTCTTAGATATACATATAAAGGAAAGGGAAATTACAAGATAGATTCATAACTTGGGGCTTGTTTACAAATTGGTTATAATTTTGTGTTTGAGGTCTCCAAGATTTAGGTATGTAATCAGAGTCATTTAGGGTTGTGTCACAATCGAATATTTCTACCAAGTATGTGATAATTACTCTTGAATACTTCATATGAATTTAGAAAATTTTCTCACTCCATTGGACCAAGTACACTTTTTCATATTAATACTTGTTTAAAGGTGACAATCATCGGTGTAATTGTAGCTTGTAGGGACATTTTCGTAATGATTTGTTTTATAACAACACCAACTCATAAGGGTTTTGACTCTCCTCTTTCCATTCAAATTAAAAAAAATTAGAATAAAAGAACCAATGAGTTTAATGGAGTGATCAATAGAGTTCAAATAAAATCTAAAGAAAATCAAAGGCTCACATGATGAAATAAGGTTAATTTAGCACACATTATGATTAAAAAAATGAAGGAATGGGAGAGAAGGAACCCAATGTATCTCTATTGGGGCTATAGATGCTTAACTAGTAGTAAAGCAATGCTCAAGATTCCATGATTTAATAAGCTTTAAAATGAACTAGATTGAAACCTACAACTACTATAAGCCTTTGAAAAGGTCCTCACAATAAGGGTTAAATGGACATCACATTAGCACACATAGATCCTTGGATGAAAATGCAAATATGTTGTATGATGTAGTTAGGAGTATCTTTCATCTCATTGATTCTAATATTTTTTGTGGCACTATTCATGTCTGATTTAAAATTATTAATCAAAGTTTTGAGTTCTCAAATATTTAAAAGTATTCCCCTTGTAAGTCATTATTTGTTATACCCAACATTCCCCTTTTCTTCTTGAATAAATGGGGACCCAAATTTTATGATTTGGCCTTATACATTTTACATTTGGATGTACAAACAATGACATTATACATTTTGGACTAACTTGGTAATGCCTTTCGAGAGTTTTTGTAATATACAGTTTTTGAGACTTATTTTTATTTGAATAAATTATTCAAGATTTGGTCTTTGGACATTTTTTTTAACCTTATTTTAGGGAACTTTGTTCTTTTAAACTTGTGTTTGGGAATTATTTGTTGAATATTTTGTTTAGACATTTTGTTCTAACATTGTTCTAATGAACTTGGTGTTCATGACTTATATTTAGGTTTTCTTTTATTCAAACTTTTTCATCAGAGTTTCTATATTAGAAATTTTATTCAGAGTTTTCATTAGGCATTTTATTTAAACATTTTTTTAAAATGACTATGCTAAAGGACTTGGTTTTTATTTAGTCATTTATGTTTAGGATTTTGTTTTGGCACTTTTTTTTGGACATATTGTTTGAGATTTTTCATGGAATAATTTGTTTGAAACAATCATCTTTATCTTTACTTTTATTCATAGGTTTTGTTTGGAACTTTTGATCAGACATTTTTTTTGAACATTATTCCAATGGATTTGGTATTTGGGTATTTTATTCGAGATTTATGTTTAAAGCCTTTGAATCATAATTTTTTTTTGGCTTGATCATAACATGGAACCTAACTCCTGACTCCTAAATCCTAACTATCAAAATCTCATTAGACTTAGCTAACAAAGTGAAACCACTTCCGGACTCTTATCGAAGAAGGTAACATGCCAACCAAACTAAAAATATTTGAAATGTGTAGGTAAAACAAACATATGAATGTTGGACATTAAAATTTCATGAACTAGAATTAAATCAAAAAGGATATATACATGACATGCATCTATTGATGTATTCATTACTCACAAGTGAATTTGAACTCAATTTTTATTCTATGAATGAAATCCCTAGATACATATAAATCCATTAGAAGTGAACAAGAGACCAAAAAAAGCGTGTTTTCATGATACACATAAAAAAAATTTAGCACACTAAAAAATTGCAATGGCATATGTTGTTCCCAAAGTCTATCACTCATTTTTTGAGACAACACATGAACTATTTTTGGTCTTACAAGCCAAAAATTCTCTCTTCCCTTCTCAAAAATTGTTTTGAGCCTTCAAATTCTCTATTTTTCAAACTTTTTTAGCTAAGGGATTCTGTAGGCAGAAATCTATGGAGTCTACAGGCAGAAATCTATGGACTCTGCAAGCAAAATTCTATGGACTCAAAACTACAGACTTCGCAAGTTCATTTCTACAGACTCTAAAAGAAAGAATCTATAGACTCTGTAGGAAGGAATCTATGGACTCTATAGAAGGAGTAATATGAACTCAAATATATGAACTTAAAACTATAGACTCTATAGGTTAGTTTCTAGTTTCTATGGACTAGGTTCTATAGACTCTGTAGATACATTTCTATGGACTCTACAGTTTCATTTCTATGAACTCTATAGGAAAGAAATGAGCTCTCAACACTTAGGCATTTTAAATCAGTTGATTCAATATCAAAATCCCAAAGGACAAGTGCCCTTGTGGAGGGCACTTCGAAGCCAAAAGGACCCTTGTAACATTTTTGAGAGGTAACCTTGGAGGTCAAACAACCCTTTTAGAGGGTAGGTAAGGATCAAATGGACCATTTCTTGAGCTGAAAGGAGCAAAGGAATTCCTTCAGAAGGATTTTTTGTGGCAAAAATGCTAAGGCAATTCCTTCAAACAAAAAGTTTGAAGGAATAAGCCTGACTAAAAGCCTGATGGAAAGCATAAGCAAGTGGGAGAGAAATGTGAAGGAAGATTTTGTTCAGACAAAATGTCTCAAGGAATTCCTTCAAACATTTTATCTAAAGGAATTAGAGCCTGAAGGCCACCTGGTGAAACCCAAAGACCACCTGAAGGACCCCAAAGGATAGCTACCCTTGTGGGGGGCTCTCACCAAGCAAAATGGGCCTTTCCCAAGACCTCGAAGGGATTCCTCCCCTTCAAGAAGGATCAAACAAGAAAGATGAAGATATTGCCATGGAAGGTGATGGGCCTAAAGACATCAAGATTATGCACCATGAACTAGCCGTTGGGATATAGATGTTTGGTGACATCCCCACAGCTATCAACTTTATGGTAATAATATAGCCATTGATCTTTGAAGGCTTGAGTGCAGACCCAAATGCATTCAAAGGACAACATGCCAAAGGGAAGAACCACTGAGAGAAAGAGCCAAAAGAGCTATCAAAGCTGAGAATATAGCGTTGAGAGCTCAGATTCTAGGAAAACACAAAACTAGGAAGAGATAAAGAGGGAAATATTTATGCAATAGTTATTCTAGTAGCTGAAACACTCTACAAAGTGGATTTTTGAGCTTGAAAACATTAAAGGCATGCCCTATTTGTCTCCCTTGGAGTAAAGGTGAAATTGAGAACTGCACAGACATCAAGTGACAAAATAGATGACCCAAACCTAGGAGGAGACATTTGAGATGAATTAGCATGCTACAATTAAGGTAGCCACCCTATTTTTTAGCATGGTCCTTTGACAAAACTAGAGATGAATTCAAAGCATTGAATGTAACATGGGCCACTCCACGGAAAAAAGTGCCAAGCCTTCCTTGGTTGATATACATTGTAATCTCTTATCTTAGGCAAAGGGGAGATCTCTCTGATATAGAAGCAAAACTCTATCAAAATTAAAAGGTGATTATTGAGACTTTGAGCTCAGATTGTTATTCATATTTCTTTGTTTGAATGAGAAAGTAGGTTACTTTCAGACTTTGTGCTATTATAGCTTGTGTCATTTAGGGGAGTATTCTTATGTCTATTTCTTGAATGTGTTCTTGTCCATTTTAACGAAATAAGCAGAACTAGTGGAAGTAATCAAGGTGTCTTGAAGCCAACTATGGAGAGACTTTGTGCCCCCCATAATTTCCTTTAGTGTGTTTGTCTATTTTTTGTTCCTATGTAAAGGGCCTTGGGATGACTTTGTGCCCTCATTGTCCTTCATATTTAACTCTTGGGAAGTTGAGTTGGAGACTTTATGCTACATCTCAGTCTACTAGTTACTATGCCCCTTATTTCTAGTTACTTGTTACCTACCTGAAAGAACTCTAGCTATTTGTTGCAAGACCACTTTTGAAAAAAAGAGAAGTGCCTTATGTGTTTCTAGCCTAGATTTCTCCTTTGTCTGTGAACATCATCTCTAAAAAAAGAGAGATGGATGGTGGTCCTACCCCTGAGTGTTATTTTTTGTATATATATATATATATATATATATATAGCTTCTCATATTTAATAGGGAACCTCCCCTTGATGAGAGGAGATATTTGTCCACCTTTGATGTAGTAAACTTGCACAGTTGGCTAACCAATCTCACTATGTTGTGGTTGAGGAGACCTATTTTGCCCATCAGTTATCTGTTGACAAAATATTTAGCCAATAGTTTTTGGTGACTACGCTAAGGATCGATGAGTAGTTTCTACCCTTATCCATTTTAGACTATGGTGACTCTAATCTGTGTCTTACCCATTATCATTATAGCCTTATCCACCTCCATTATATACTTTGGCAACTCCATGATTTACCAAAAATTAGAGAGCCCAAGGTGTTGTTGACCTTATTTTTGAGTTGGTGCAATAAAGAAATTTTGATTTATTTCCTCCACAACTTCAAGTTCAATGATCTAGGAGTGTTCTTCCTACCTATACCAAGTTACCAACACAAGGCAGAGCTTCCTTTTCTACTATTAGCAAAACTTTGCCCATACATACTCCACCTAGATTTGTTATCCCCCTTTTTCATAATCTAATAATGGTAGATCAAGGCCCTTGGGGTAACTCTTTTGGTCCACTCAATCTTACACCACCTTTACATGAGATTCCATGTAGTTCAAGGAAGAATTTACCCAAATTCTTTGGTGATGGAAAATTTCATCCTGATGAACATATTGCAGCCTTCAGCATAGCTTGTGGCATGATAGGTGTGGAATAATAAGACATAGTAGTCAGGTTGTTTGTGGAAACACTACAAGGTACTATTGTAGACTAGTTCTACCCTCTGCCGGCTCAGTCAGTGACTGATTGGGACACTCTTAAAGATAAATTTGAAGCCAATTTAAAACTTACAAAAGATGCACATGCCTTGTTGGCCCAACTCACATAGATAAAGAAAGAACCTCATGAACCTATGAGGGATTTCATTGCCAAGTTTGACAAACTAAGGATTTAGATTCCTACAATTGCTCAGCCAACACCTGAGAACCTTAAATGATTCTTCATCAACTCATAGCTACCTGAAGTGAGTTTTCTACTGAGACAGGCTGGCCATATAAACCTTACTACTACTCAATATTTGGCTATTGAGGTATAAGATGACCCTATCTTGACAAGAAAGATAAGGAGAGATCCTAATAAAGGTAAATCTTCTTCTTCTGAGTACTCACCTACAACCACCACTGATCCAATGGTGCAGAAGCTAGAAAATGAATTGCTAGCTCTTAGAAAGCAAATGGCTCAAGGGATGTCATCTACTCCTTTATATAGAGATGTACCAAGGAGAACATTCCCCAATCAACCATACCAAGTCCATGTTGCCAAAAAGTTAAGGGCAGCCAAATCATCTTCCTCCCCCACAGAGGAAACTTACCCTTGAAGTGCCTCCAATCAACTCAATAGTTGGATATCTAGAAATAGAACATGATTCCTCTTTCCAACCTAAGTTTGATCAAGAAAATGATGCTAATCTCTTCATGGAGGACTAAGAACAATCAGCTAGTGACTCCAACATTGGTTTCTTGAATTACCATTATAAACCTAGAAGTGAAGGAAAGGTAGTTGAGGGATCATACACTATTTTCACTCGATCGAAGAACCAATCAGCCTAGCAAGATGATAAAGAGAAGACAGAGGAGTGAGCTCAACCAACAATTTCAATTTCTAAGTGGGGAACCACTCTGCCTTTCTAGCCAAAAGACCTGATGATTGTTAAAAAAGTAAGTACTCTGAACATGCCTTCACCTTCAAATTTAAATTCATAGATCAGTCCTTCCCCCCTAAAAACTAGAAAGATGACCTTCCCCTACTCATAATTCATTTCAGATGTTTGAAATAGTTGACCATGTCAAGAAAACCAAAATTCAAATGTTTGAATTTGAATTCCTAAAAGCCAACCCTGAGCAGTTGGACAGGTTGGTTAAGTGTGTGAAGAACCAAACCACCCCTATAAAATAAGATGCTAAGAAGGTAACTCATGATCCCCTAAGGAACATGTCCATCTCAAACAATCTTGTCATTACTCTTCTTACTGCCCCTAGGAAAATAGAGCCTTTTTATGTTTCCTTGTTGATAAATGGTCATAAGCTGAGCAATTACATCATTGATTTCAAAGCTTCAGACAATGTCATGCCTACCAAAGTGGTAGAATCTCTTGGTCTCACATTGACTAAGACATTTGGGAGATGTTTCTCCATGGAGAAAAAATAAGTACCACTATTGGGACAAATCAAAGATGCCCAATTTTCATTTGCCACCTTTCTAGAAAAGAGAATCAAGATGATAGTCTTGGTGGCTGATGTCCCAACCTCATATGACATTCTTCTTGGGAGAAGTTTTTACAAAGATGTTGGTGGAAAATTGAGCATGGACATGTTTGAGGCAAGGATCCTAGTTAAAGGCATCATGTAGAGGCTGCTTCCTGAAAAGGAGGCAAAATATGTGGTCACTAAAACATCAGCACCTAAAGCTCAAATTCTATTTGAATCTTTAGGCATGGGTAATTATTTCTTAACCATAGAGGATGTTCATGTTTTAACTGATTAAACTTCTAAAAATGAAAGTCTAAAAATTGGTTTAAATGGAACAGTATAAGACATGAGAGAGCACAATACAAACATAGAAGAATCCCCCCTTTCAAGCAAGGATAAATCTAAGGAGAAATTAGTTTTAAATGATGTATAGATCTTGGAATTTGATGGTAGATGTTCCTCTACTGATTCGGGAGCCATTATTGTGTTAACATCTCCTCAAGGAGATATCTTTCTTTCATCATATAAGTTGTAGTTCAACAACACCAAAAACACAGCTAAGTATGAATCTCTTTTACTTGGATTGAAGGCTGTTCAAGACAAAGGCATCAAACTCCTTCATGCCAAAGGAGATTCTAAACTGGTGGTTTGTCAGGTGAGGAACCTATATCAAACCAAGAATGAGAGATTGTACCACTACCATAATCTAGTCTAGGATAAATTTGAAAGATTTGATGCTTTTAGCATCTCTACCATACCTAGGGAATTCAATGACAAAGCTGATGCATTAGCTATTTCAATAACTCTATTGGTTCTTCACCCAAAATTCAAAGGAGATAGGTACACTATTAAACTAGTCTTTTGACCAAGTGTGCCTGATAATGCCAGTCATTGGTAGATGTTTAACAATGACAACCAAATCATTGCCTTCTTGGAACAAAAAGATAGCTTTGAATAACTTAATTTCAAAGGCAATGAGCCTTAGAAGCCTAAACCAGCCCTTGAGTCAATGGAGATGTGGGTGAAGAGTTCCTGTAACTTAAAGGGAATAAGATTCCCAAAGGCTTGGTTTTCATTGAGAAGCTATTTGACAAACATGATATATTCATCAAATAGTAGCAAATAGATTCAAGCTCCTCCCAAGAGTTTGATCAGATAAATTTGGGTACCAAGGAAGATCCCAAGATGGTGAACATTAGAAAATGCTACACTCCTGAGGAGAGATTCAATTTCACTGCTCTACTCCACCAATACATGGATGTCCTAACATACTCCTATGATGATCTGAAGTCACTCAGGCTTATAGAAATTCACCATGACATCCCTCTCAAAAGTGATTCAGTGCCTTATAATAAAAAATCTAGATAATACAATCCAAATATATCAGGTACTATTCTATCTAAAATATAGAAAATGTTAAATGCTAGGATAATTTTCCCAATCCATCATTCCACATAGATTGTAAACATAATGCCTGTGAGGAAGAAGAATGAAAAACTTTGCCTTTGTGTGGATTTCAGGAACTTGAATCATTCATCCTTAAAGGATAACTATCCTCTGCCCATCATGGATCAAGTTCTTTAAACAGTGACTAGTTCAAAGATGTTATCAATCCTAGACGACTTCTCAGGATACAATCAAGTTGAAGTTAGGGAAGTAGACTAGCATAAGACTACCTTCACCACACCTTGGGGCACCTTTGCCTATCAAAGGATGCCATTTGGCCTAATAAATGTTGGCACCACTTTCTAGAGAGAAATGGACCTTGATTTCAAAAATGAAATAGGTAAGTTCATTGTAGTATACCTAGATGATTTAGCAGTGTTTTCCAAGCACCATCTTAATCATGTGCACCATTTGCAACAAGTGCTGGAACACTACCACCAAAATGGCATTTCTTTGAATCCCAAGAAGTCTATCTTTGGAGTGATAGAAGCGAAGCTTCTCAGACACATTATATCTAGAGAAGGCATAAAGATTGACTAAGGAAGAGTCAAATCCATCTAGGAACTTACCCTACCCACAAGTAAAACTGCAATTCACTCTTTCTTTGGAAAAGTGAATTTTTTATGAAGGTTCATCCCTGACTTCACTGAGAAGAATCACCATATTGTAAACATGATGAAAGGCAAAGCTACCTTCAGCTAGATTGAATAAGGCAAATTGGCATTTTGGGACATCAAGATGACCATTGCCCATGCCCCAATTCTAGTTTGTCAAGACTATACCAAGGATTTCATCATGTATAGTTATGCTTCTAAACACATGCTTTCAGCAATTCTGGTTCAACAGAATAAAGAAGGTATGAATTCTCCCATATCCTATATGAGCTATCCTCTCAAAGCTCATTAGATAAAGTATTTAAACATGGAGAAACATGCTTATGTAGTGGTAAAGGTAGTAAAACATTTCCATTTTTACATCTTCAATTCATGCATTACTACCCTAGTTCTTGATACCACTATTAAATCCATACTAACTTAGCAGGAATTTGGAACCAAAAGAGGGAATTTGATTGCTAAAATCTAGGAGTTTGATCTATTCATCAAACCAATGAAGTTGGTGTATGGAAAAGGCTTATCCCAATTCATGGCTGACAACAAACCTAAAGAAGTAGAACATGAAGAAGAAGAAATTGAAGACATGCCAATAGTTCTCTTTGTCTCCACCATGAATGAGTGGTATTCAAGTATTGCTCATTTTCTTACTTATGGTGAGTGTCCCACTCACTTGTCTCATAAAGAAAGGAGGATTGTTAGATTGAAATTTGCCAATTTTGTCCTCTAAGATAATGGCCTGTACAAGCGGAGCCTTGATGGAGTGTTCCTTCGTTGCATGGATAAAGAGCAGCAGAACCAACTTTTGAGGTCCTTCCACAATCTAGCTTGTGGAGGACCTTTTTTTGTGCCTGTGACTGCACATAAGATTCTGCAAGCTAGGTATTACTGGCCTACTCTATTTTAGGATGCATACAAATGGGTATAAAAGTGTGAAATGTGCCAATAGTTCAAGGGAAGGACCAAGTTAGCTATTTTACCTCTCAAGCTAGTGGTGATAGAAGATCCATTTCAGTAATGGGGAATCGATTTCATTAGTGTTGTAAACCCATCTTCTAGTGCTAGACATGATTATGTCCTCATAGCCACATATTAATTCACCAAATGGGTGGAAGTAATCCTAACCAAGCATGTTACTTCAGAAGTAGTATGTAATTTCCTCAAGGAGAAAATCATTTCCAGGTTTGGGGTCCCAACCAAGATTGTAACAAATAATGTTGCTTGTTTCTCTTCTCATGAGATCAATCATTTCTAATTTTACTATGGGATTACCTTTCCCACTCTTTTGATTATTTCCCATAAGGGAATGGTCTAGCTGAATCAAGCAACAAGAACTTGGTGACCATCATCAGGAAGCTGGTGGATGACAACCAATGAACATGACATAAAGCATTGGTTGATGCCTTATGGGCTTACAAAATTACACCAAAGAGGGTAATTGGTATGTCACCTTTCCAAAATTTGTATGGTCTTAATGTGGAGATACTGATCACCCTGGAATTGCCAGCACTGAAGTTGGCAAAGGTAGTCGAAGATCAAACATATGAAAGCTCCATTGATAAGAGGATCATGTGCTTGACTGAGCTGGATGAGCAGTGAAATATGGTAGTGGACTGAATTACTATGCATCAAATTCTGGTGAACTCTTTGACTAGAAAGCAAAAAACTATGATTTCTAGATTGGAGATCAAGTCTTGTTGTAGGACAAGAGAAGAGAACCAAAGGGAATGCATGGGAAATTTGATTCCATATAGAGAGGCCCATTTACTATCCATGAGCTCAATGGTGAAAATAGTTTCCTATTGAAGTATCAAGATGGCATGCTCTTTTCTCTGCCTCACAATAGGAAACATTTGAAGCACCTCAATTCTTGAAGTATCAGAAAAGTTCACCTGTACATATGTATATTTCTATATTCTTTTGTTATATTCTATGATTTTTGTTGCTCATTTTCATTTTTGGTGTCTTTTTTTTGGCATGAATCCATATCCCAATGTAACACTTCAAAACACTAGAGCTTTTGGTTTCTCCTCCCCTCAGCTGCTTCAAAATTTCAACTAAAGGAAGTTCCCCAACTGGAGCCAGCTATTGTTCCCAAAGTTTGTCACTCATTTTTTGGGACAACGCATGAACTATTTTTGGTATTACAAGACAAAATTCTCTCTTCCCTTCTCAAAAATTATTTTGAGCCTTCAAATTATCTATTTTTCAAACTTTTTTAGCTAAGGGACTCTACAGGCAGAAATCTATGGACTCTGCAGGCAGAAATTTACAAACTCTGTAGGCAAAAATCTACGAACTCTGTAGGCAAAAATCTACAGACTCTATAGGTAGAATTCTATGGACTCAAAACTATGGACTTCGTAGGTTCATTTCTATGGACTCTACAAGAAGAAATCTACAGAATCTATAGGAAGGAATCTATAGACTCTACAAAAGGAGTTATATGAACTCAAATCTATGGACTCAAAATTATGGGCTCTATAGGTTAGTTTCTAGTTTCTATGGACTGGGTTCTATAGACTCTATAGATACATGTCTATGAAATCTACAGGAAAGAAATGAGCTCTCGACACTTAGGCATTTTCAATTAGTTAGTTCAATTTCAAAACCCTGAAGGACAAGTGCCCTTACGGAGGGCACTTTGAAGCCAAAATGACCCTTGCAACTTTTCCAAGAGGTAACCTTGGAGGTCAAACAACCCTTTTGGAGGGTAGGCAAGGATCAAATGGACCATTTCAAAAGGTAAATGGAGCAAAAGAATTCCTTTAAAAGGATTTTCCATGGCAAAAATGCTAAGGCAATTCCTTTGGACAAAAAGTCTGAAGGAATTCCTTTAGACTTTTGCTTGAAGTAATAAGCCCAATCAAAATCTCGATGAAAAGTGGAAGCAAGTGGGAAAGAAATTTGAAGGAATATTTCCTTCAAATAAAATGTCTGAAGGAATTCCTTCAAATATTTTGTCCAAAAGAATTAGGTCCGAAGGCCACCCGATGAAACCTGAAGACCACCCAAAGGACACCGAAGGGTAGCTACCCTTGTAGGGGGTTCTCACCAAGCAAAATGGGCCTTTCCCAAGACCTCCAAGGGATTCTTCCCCTTTGGGAAGGATCAAACAACAAAGCTAAAGGAATTTCCATAGAAGGTGATAGGCCCAAAGATGTCAAGATTATGCATTGTGAACTAGCCTTTGGGATCCAGACATCTGGGGATGTCCCCACAGCTGTCAACTTTACATCAATAATATAGCCATTGATCTTTAAAGGCTTGAGTGTAGACCCAAATGCATTCAAAGTCCAAATGACAAATGGAATAACCACTGTGAAAAGGAACCCAAAGAGCTAACAAAGCTGAGAATATAGCCTCAAGAGCTTAAATTCTAGGAAAAGACAAAACCAAGAAGAGACAAAGAGGGGAATATCTAGGCAGTAGTTATTCCAGTAGCTGAAATAGTCCACAAAGTAGATTTTTGAGCTTGTAAACATTAAAGGTGCACCCTATTTGTCTCCTTTGGAGTAAAGGCAAAATGGATAGCTGCACAGATATCAAGTGACAAACCAAATGACCCAGACCTAAGAGGAGACATTTGAGATGACTTAGCATCCCACCGTTAAGGCAGCTGCTCTATTTTTTAGCATGGTCCTTTGACAAAATTGGAGATGCATTCAAAGCATTAAATGCAACATGGGTCACTCCATGGAAAAAAGTTTCAATCCTTCCTTGGTTGATATACATTGTAATTTATTGTCTTAGGCAAAGGGGAGATCTCTCTAATATAGAAGCAAAACTTTGTGAAAATTGAAAGGTGATTACTGAGACTTTGAGCTTAGATTGTTGTTCATATTTCTTTGTTTGAATGAGAAAGCAGGTTACTTTAAGACTTTGTGCTATTATAGCTTGTGTTATTTAGGGGATTATTCTTATGTCTATTAATTGAATGTGTTCTTGTCCATTTTAATGAAATAAGTAGAACTAGTGGAAGTAATCAAGAAGGTGTCTTGAAGCCAACTGTGGAGAGACTTTGTGCCCCCCCATAATTGCCTTTAGTGTCTTTGTCTATTTTCTATTCTTGTGTAAAGGGCCTTGGGATGACTTTGTACCCTCATTATCCTTCATATTTCACTCTTGGGCAGTTAAGGTGGAGACTTTGTGGTATATCTCAGTCTGCTGGTTACTACACCCCCTATTACCAGTTACTTGTTACCTACCTGAAAGAACTCTAGCTATTTGCTGCAAGACCACTTTTGAAAGAAGAGAAGTGCCTTCAGTGTTTCCATCTTAGATTTCTCCTTTGTCTTTGAACATCGTCTCTAAAAAAAGAGAGATGGATGGTGTTGTCATACCCCTGAGTGTTATTTTTTTCCATATATATAGTATATAGCTCCTCATATTTAATAGGGAACCTCCCCTTGATGAGAGGAGAGATTTGTCCACCTCTAATGTAGTAAACTTGTAGACTTGGCTGACCCATCTCCCTATGATGTGGTTGTAGAGACCTATTTTTCCCATTAGTTAGCTGTTGACAAAATATTCAGCCAATAACATCATCTAAAAGTTTTAGAGAATCACTTCCACCATCCTCATTCTCCATCAAGGATTCAATAGAGTTCATAGACATGGTGTATGATGTAACAATATTCAACAATTTATATGATAATTACTTATAGTCATGGGAGGATATTGATGATATGGAAACATTTTAACATGAAATAAATATATGACCTATGTAATGATAAATGGTAACAAACTTCCTCACTCTTAAGATATAAAGACTACATTATGTGGTGTCCAAGCCTAAAGTTATCCCCTACATCAACTTTTCATGGTGCTTGTTCTTCGCTAGGAAGATTACACATGATGCCTTCTCACACCATATGGATCACCATATGTTCATGGCCTACATCACTGGAGATGACTTCCAAAGGTACTTATCTCTACCAGTTCTAGATTGAATATTTGGTAAGCATAAGATAGTAACATGGAATAAATAGAATTCAATTAACCAATTATTGAGATCATGGATTCTTCCTAAAGAAGCTATGGTTTTAAAAGGAAATTCTCCCACCCCCATTACAAAATTAAAAATTAGGGTACGTATTTGGATGGCCTTATTAAATAGAATGTATGACATACCCAATATCCATTTTCTTAAACTAGATTGGGTACCATTACTAGATATGATAATGACTAGTGATGCAACTTTTGCCCTGAGAGAAATCATTAGTTTCAAGTTAAGGGAATAAGTTTAGCACAAATAAAATAGCCTCAGTTTAGTGAGATATTTTTACATGATGCCATTATTATTATATGTAGTAATGGCAACAATCTACAAGAACCTTGGGGAGCTTTGGAGCCTGGCCACAAATTGCATAAAGAATCACATTTGCAATTAATATTAGTTTATATGTATGTATATATATACAAAAATCATATGACCCAAATTATTGAGGATGTGTATCCTTAAGTATGCTAGTCAATTCATGAGGCCCCACTACCCATAATTTCCAAAATCATAGTGGATATACTAGCTCCTCAGGGTGACTACTAGTTGTATCTAGATTATATGGTAGTCATGGTTTATAGTCATAATGTCCAACCCCTATTCCTCCCAAAGTATGTACTAGACAAGATAGTATAGCAATAAATTTCATATCAACTTTGGTGGAGTGTCAAGGAGGATTTGATTGAATAGAAGAAAAGCACATTCTATGAATGTTACATTATCATTAGCAAATGTGTTATACCACGAGAAAGAATTTTTAGGATGTAAGCAATAATATAAAGCATTATCAATTGCCTACCTTTTCACATAGAGATTGGGAACCCCATAGTCATATCCAAGGATTTGGTATCCCATATTGACATGTTCCTTTTGACCATGATTTTTTATTCATGAATGCGAAAAGATGATGCCCAGGTGTTAAAAAGGGAAAACATTATAGGCCTTAAGGAATATCATTTGAGGATTATACAAAAAGAAAATTCAATTTAAGTTGAGTAAATGCACATTGGCTTCTACCTCCTAAATTATGGACTATTTCTAATTTTTGGTATACTTAAACCCCACAATAAATGAAGATACAAGGGGATCCTTACCAAGATCTTCCTTTTCTATTAAAGGCTATTAAGAAAGATCCTAAGATGACTAAGACTGATCCCATGGAATATCTAAGGGATATAATTGACTTGGATCCTCTTATGTAGAGGACCAAGAGCACCCAGCTGCATTACCACTATAGACACCTACAACATTACCATAATTATAAGATTCTACATTATAAGGAGTAGCTATAGAGGAATCTACTACCTCAATTCAACAAATTTCTTCCTTAGAGATGAAGGATACTCTTTGTTATAGGAGGAATCTAAGGGCTTCTACCATCATATAAAACCCAATAATGGATCAACTAGAGGGCATGCCTTCAATATCTCAACAATAAATGGAGACAAAGAAATAAATATATGAAGAAGAGGAGATGGAAAGAGCTAAGGCACTAAGCCTTATAGATGATAAAAGGAAGGCACCAAGGAAATATGACACAATAGGTAAGAAGGCTCATCCTTCAGACCCTACTTCCCTAATTTCCTCATTTGTTCTTATTAATGTTATTTTGAGAACCTTGTTGCTTATTCCAAAATTGGAGGATGTCACTTCTACCCATGATGTTTCAATTTCCTCTTATACTATCACTAAATTCCCTTTTCACACTCCCACATTAGATAAGGATTATTCTACCACCATTATTTCATTTTCCCCCATAGTACTAACCATGTCCATTGTTTCAACCATTAGTATTCTCTCTAGGACTGCCACAGTCCAAACCATGAAGAAGAAAAGGGCCACTAAGAAAATTGAAACAACATTGGCCACTTCCAAAATCAATGTCTCTTCCACATAGATTAAATTTACAATACCTTCCACTAGTTCATCCCAAGAGACTACTATAGTGTCTTAAGGTAAGGGAAAAAGGGGTAAGCAATTATTTATAATACATCCACTCCCCTAATATGGAGATAGGGATTGGTCCAAAATCATTTGGCCCTCCCTTCCTGACATAGTCTTAAAAGGAGAATCAATGAAATAATCAAAATAAGATCTTAAGGTGGAGGCTGCAACTAAAGATACACAAAAAATAGACGTTAATCAACTTGTAATTCCACCATGGGAAATTTATCTTAGAATAAAGGCTTCCTAAAATCCCAATTTCAAAATTACAAAACTTCCATCCATAACCTCATTATATGATAAGCCTTTAGGGAGTATTTAAGGGGTTAAGAAGAGGAAACTAAAGGATGAAGTAGGGAGGGATATTATTCTTAAAGAAAGGTACATAGGCTATGCTTTATCCAAGAGGAATAACATGCAACTTTGAAAGTCACCTTATATAGAAGATTCCAATCCCATGGTAGAATCCCATAAGAATGCTATGATAGCATTGCATTAAGGGACATAGATGAATAGACAAGATCTAGAATAGGAATTACAACAAATCAAAGAATAACAATAATAGTTCATATTCCAATAGGAATTGAGGATGAAGTGCAAGAAGTTGCATCAAAATGTTAAAAGGATCTTGAGGCACTTGAATTAATGAGGTTTGAATTATCCCCCATATAACTCAAACACATAAATTGTTTAATTCTTTAAAACAAGATGAGAATAAATTGAAATTATTGATTTTGTACACTACTAATAAGGCATACAACCATATGGAACTAATAACACCATTTAAGGCATCAACATTAGTTGAAAGGCCAATTTTGTGCATGCCAAATCAATATAATGGAATTAATTTTGTACTCATAGTTTTCTTATGTTTGAAGTTAATGTAAAATTTGCCTAAATATTTTGTAAACATGCACACATTACATAAATTTGTAAATGCTGACTTTAATTTGTGATAAATGTAAGTTAATTCTATGTATAAATTACATATAGTTTTGAGACTATATTTAGAACTGAGGTTCTAACTACGCTATGTAATCAAATTTTGCATGTACTTGGAGAATGAGCTAACGATTCCCCATTTCTATTTAAACATATGTAACACACATTTCCAAGGGGTTAAAAAATTTCTATACAAAAGCAAAATAAAGTTTGATTGTTAGCAAATGTGCTTGTGTGCCTTCTCTCCAAGCTCTGTGTAATTAGGATTAATATTTTTTTGTTATTTGATTAAATAATTATTAGTGTGCAACAAATACAAGTAAATATTTCTTGTCATGATTAATATGATATTTTTATATGTGTAACATCTATTTAAAGATTAATAATTATATGGATTATTTTCAAGTAAGTTAAATGTTTCATATTTAAGAGTGTGTATATGTGATTTCATTGGTATAGTTTTCTATGTATGTGAAACAACTATCTCTGATACCTCCTTGGTCTAAGTCATAATCTCTTTAGTAAGGGTGTATTAAAAATAATCTAAAATGGGAAACCTTTGAATAAGATCCCTGAGTTTCCTATATAAAACTATCCTATACTACTTGACCATGTCTGTTTGTGTGTGTACAAAAGTTACTAGAAACAAACATTGGTTTTGAAAGTACTTGTCCACTTAGAAACCACATGAGAGGTGATTATTGAAGCCATAAAATCTTTCTTTCTTTCCCTAACCTTCCCTTTATTTTTGAGTTTATTTTTTGAAATCTACCCAATCTATAGTAGCAACCATCCAACCACTAACTCACCTAGAGTTGACTTTCTTTTATAATCCATTAATCCATTCAACATCCTTGTTAATAACCTACCTAATATTCCATCACCTATTTGTTAAAACTACTTACCCATAACTCATGTTCTAGAGTGGATTTTACCTCTATTAAGATCTTGAAACATTAGAGGTTACCTTGTTATGAATTGTTGTGCATAAAAATCACATCAATAGTGTGGATTAAGAGGATGAAATAGGATGGATAAATATGAAGAAACCTTCCATTCTATGACTATAACCTAAATATGGTCTTAAACAATAGCTCCCTTATGTGGGTAATAGTGCCATTTGGTTTTAGTATATATTTATGGTGCTAGTGTCCCTATTAGAAGAACTATCTAAAACTTTAAAGGAAGCTACAAGAGGTTCTATGGGTCTTATAGGTGGTTATGTGTCTTTTAGAAGATTGCCTATGTCACTATTTTATTTGAATATCTTACAAAATCCTAATGATTACTTGCACACATGAAAAAAATAGATTAAATTAAAAAGGAAAGTAAAAATTTGGTTATGGGATATTATGATCACATAAAGTAGAACCCATGTTGTCCTGGTTGTTGCTTAAATTCACCCTAATGCTAGGTTTATCAATTCATGTGTAGTTGTCCCTTAGGTAATGCACATAATCAAAATGCAAGGTATGTTAGGATAAATTTTGATTAGGCCCTTCTTTGATCAAGCATGTAATGTCTAGATGTGATGGTTGAGTAATATGTAGAATATTGAGTTGTACTCTTGATTGATTTTATGTAAATATGTTCCAAATAATAAGTGTTAGATGTAAAATGCCTTCTGATGATATTTATATATAAAAAACTTTGATTTGAATATAATACCTTGTTCTCTAGCCAATAATTTGTAAAAGAGGGATAAAAACATAAGAGAAGGTTAAAGGTGGGCCCAGGACCTAAAAATGAAAAAAAAAGATTATCAAATAGTAGATCCATAATTAGACACTAGCACCACATTGTGCTACTATCCTAAAAATGGTACTAGTGTCCTAAAGCCTAAAAATAGATCTAAGACAAAGTAGGATAGGACAAGGACCCCTTTGATAGGGAGGAGATGATTGAGGACCACTGGGGTGTAACAAATAGGGAAGAAAAGACATAAGAAAGATCAAAAGACATATAATGATCATGTGAACAAGGATGAGATACATCACTAAGACCTTCATGTGAAATAGAAACAAAATACAAAGTACTTGTGACTTCTTAGCTAAATTAGGGTGTATACACATTCTCTTTATTCAATATGGAGGAAATCTGAAAAAATAATATAGTTCATCAATGGTAAGTTCAAATAAAGTCTTCCACTCCTAGATAGTAACATAATACTTATTCAATTATCAACTCTTCCCATGCCATAAAAGAACAAACATAATATTACTAAATAAGGAGGGAATGATCTGACCTTTTACATTCTAAAAAAACTTTGGCATTTTATCTCCTTTAAAAGCCAAATTGAGTACCTCATGCAACTAATCACTTGATTGTTTGCATGAGGTATTTGATTATGGAATATCAAGACCCATAAACACATTTGAACAATCATAAAATTTAGATTACTTAATATGTTGTAATTAAGTGCCCTAAGAAAATAACTAAGTGATTGGTTGTAAAATTAACTCAATTAAGGCATACCAAGCTTAAAATGACATTAGAATATTGAATTAATAGTTAGGGGGATTGATATGCCCTAATTAAGTACCCCATGAAACCAATTGAGAAATTTGGTTAATGCATATGCACTCAATTAGGGATATTTAATTGAATTTTACATTAAGTTGTTTCAATTATGTTTAGTGTGTATCGATATGTCCTTGTTAGGTACAAATAAATTATGAAATGAAATTTAGTTATCATAAATGTGTTTAAGGGGATTGATATGCTATAATAATTTACAAAAGACACTTAATAAGGACAAATCATTCCAAAATGAACTAATGTTATTTCAAATGTGTTAAGGGAGATCAATATTTCATAATCAAGTGCCCCATAAAATCAATTGAGAGATTAGTTTCACAAGGCATTAAATTAGGCAATATTACCTAAAGAATTACATTTGATTATAGTAATTGATTTTATCAGCTAGATATTCCATAATTTGTGCCCTATGAAACTAATCAAGTGATTAATTAATGTGTGGGGACTCAATTATGAAATATTGAGTCTAGAGTGATATTAGGTTATTGTAAATAGGTTTAAGGTGCTTGATATGGCATATTTAGGTGAAAATCATATACACTTTGGCCTAAATTTGTTAGAAAGTTATTAAGGGGTATAACATGCCCTATTCAAGTTCACCATGAAATCACTAGAGTGATTTGTTACACATGTCACTTAATTAAGGTAGATCATGTATGGAAGGCCATTAGCTTATTTCAAATGTGTTTAGGGGCCTTGCTTAATCATAATGATTACACATGATATATGTATTGGTTTTATGGGGCACTTAGGGTAAATTGAGTTTGAAATTGGATTAGGTTGTTGAAAATGTGTTTATGGAGTTAAATATGCCTTAATCAAGTGTACCATGTAACATATTGAGTGATTTCATGATTTTGGTACTCAAATAGGCCATATTAAATCTTAAATAGAATTAGGTTTTCACAATTATGTTTAAGCGGGATTGATCTAAGATAATTGAGTCCCCCTTGAAACTAATATAAATATTGGTTACATGAGGCACATAATAATGAAAATCATTCTCCCTGAAAAAAATTATAACAACCTAATGCTTATGGCATAAATTCCCCTATATCTTGACTCTAGGGTGTTCCCTCTCTCCCCTCTATATATATTGTTATTTTAAACTTGATATGTGAGACCCCATTTTGATAACAATTCCCCATATATGTTTACAATACATTTTGGGTACTTTTTGGTGGTGAAGGAAAACAAATTAAATATAATTAAATGAAACCTCTAATTATGTGATGCATAATTTGGACACACAAACACCAAGGACCAACATATAAATACATTTGTAGGTTTTCAACACAAGAAAACATTCTCTTTATTCAATACGAAGGAAAATATGAAAAATGACATAGTTAAACAATATAATGTTCAAATACATAATTATAATCCTAAATAGTACCATATCACTTATTAAATTTTCAATAACTTTTCCCCTGAAAAAAATAAAAATTACATTTTAATATATAAGGATATAATGGTTTGAATCTTAAAATTCCTAAATACCTTTGGCATTTCATCTCCTTGATTTTATTTTGTTTAATGAACTCTAAGATGCATATAAAATTTTGAATTTTCCATGTTGCATACCCTATCAAGTTTTATTGGCACACTATGGATTTTAAAACATAACTTGTAGACCCCATTGGCTATTTCAACATGAATAAGAATATGGATAGTCTTGGATTGATTTCAATACCTTGTTGGGGTTTTGGGCCTAGCAACTACTATGAATTCCCCAATATGACTTCCTCTGACCTATTCAAGATTTGGTAACCGAACAAACTATAAACATAAGGTAGGTCATTAACCAACCAAATTAGAAATCGAGCATTTATTAACATTTTAAATCTTAGCTTGAGTTATCCTAGACCTATTCAGGCTTTGAAATATGATTAAAACTACCAACTTTGATTGATTTTTCAAAGACTAGTCAAGGTTTTGAACTTGATTAGAAAATAAAACTACCTTGAGTCCTCATTACATCTAACTGGGTTTTTAGTTGATTTCTAATTATAATGAAAAAATTCAATAAAAATAACATACAAACAACGACACCAAAATGAGGGGACAAAAAATAAATAAAGAAAACACACATTAGTCAGTTTTTATGTGATGAAAAGATAACCTGCCTACCATGGATGCTCCCTCATTAGAAACCCATAGTAAAGAAAAGAACAATGGGATCCTACTCATTAACCTACTATGAGATGTTATATAGTTTTAATATGTTTTAAAACTTAATGCATTCATCCAAGTCACATATTCAACTATTATATCCTTCCAATTGACAAAGTAATGATAGTACTCACAACATCTTATGTTCTTGCCAACTCTAATGTCTTTAATGATTTCCATCTCCTCTTTAGTTGCTCATATAAATTAATATTTATAATCCTAAACTGAAAAATACATTTTTTCACTTATTTTTCCCTCAAAATATGTTTACTAATATGTTTTATTGAAGACATGATAAATACTTACTATGTCAAATAACTCAATCTCATAATCATTAGCTAGGAACTTCCTTAAAATATTTTAAGGCCCAATCTTTTTCCACTTTAATATTTTGTCCTCACATTTAAAAAACTTCTTATGAAAATTTTCCAAAAATAATTCTCCAACCTAAAAATTTAGTTCTATTGTTCACACATTATTGTGTTTCTTTTATTTTACAACATTCTATTCAATTATCTATTTGACCTTTGGGTGTGCATCATGCATATCTTGGGTGTAGTCTTCACCCTATACGCTCATCCTATTGATATTAGATATAATTATAAAATAACATAAACCTCTATGGATACTCACATACACTTATTTAAAAATGACTCAAACTAGTACTTTTATTGATTGAATCATTATACACAAACTTATCTTTCACCAACATCAAATTCCACTATTTGGGCTTGTCACCAAATAAATTTTTTACAAAGACTTTGATTCAAAGCCTCCATTTTCCCATATATTTTAGTTTATAGGATGAACTAAAGCATAATATGGTACCCAAATTATTCCATAGTGTCCTTTAGAAGTGTCCAACTAACTTTGTATCTATATTCAATTAAATACTTTGTAGAAACCCATGTCATCTGATAATTTCTTGAAATAATAGATTAATAGTATGCATGGAATCATTATTCTTATTATACGATAAAAATTGGATTTCATTATAAAATATGTCAAAAAAATAAACCGTTACATTGCTGTGTTATTAGAAATCCATGAACAATGTCCATAATCAATGCATCCCATGGTCTATCTAGCCAATAGCTAATACAAAGACATATTTTTACTTTTTCATTTAGAATATTGGTAAAATATACATTTATTCACAAAATTATTCACATTTATACCCATTTATGGTTAATATTATTTATCAATCAACTATGTAATGGTCATTTCATACCCAAAATAACCAGCACATCTTCTACTATATTTTAATTTGAATAGGTTATCTCTAATGGAACTATAGATAATTTGTCCTTGTAGGCCATATTTCAACCCATATAGTTCAAAAATTCACTTTTAATGTATTCTAAATTTTAAGGTTTGCCATATTATGCCTTTTAAAGTCCTCAAAATTGTGTTTTCAAGCCTTGGTTAGCATTGCGTAAGGTTATTTTAATAAAAGTAAGGTAAATGTTATTTTTAACCTTATGGTTGTATACTCATTTTTAGCATGGTTAGGTGTGTCCAAGGGTGTTAATTGGTCTAGGGGGTCATGTTGAGACATGTTATATCACACCTCCTATAGTCTGTATATTTCTTAAAAAGGTGGCAAATATTCATTTCTAATATTGTACCCCTCTTTACAATCTTTTATTACCCATTTTGTAACATCTAAAGAAGGTTTTAAAAGAAAAGGATAAGTGTATAATATAAATAATAGATAGACACATCACTAAATATCCATAAAGGCATTTATAAACTTTATGGGCACTTGAATTATCATCTCAATCAATTTTCAAGTAGAATATATAGTTTTCATAACAAAAAGAGGATTTTTTGATAGTCTGTATAGGTCTATTAGAGCAAGATCATGATCAGTAAACATGAATGGATTAATTTATTACTAAATAACATATATCAATCATTTTTATGGAGTTTAAAGTCATAAAAGGTCAAAAATTGACCCCTTCTTTCCATCATCCTCCTTTGTAGCTAAGAAAAACTAGTCAGGTTTTTGTTTGGTATAGACATAAGAGAGAGAATGATGATCAAAGATTTTGGGAAGATGATGGGATGTTAGTAGTCCTAAATTTTATGGCATTAGTTTCCAGATTAGTTTCACCTCATTTATGAAAAATCACTAAGAAGGTAAAGGACTCATAGTGTCCCATCCATCTAGATAGGGGTTAAGGTTTACCTCAATATCTTAACTCTTGAGCTTGTTGGAAATAATAATGATATTAGAAAGGATATAAAATGTCTTTTTAGACACCATACATGATTTTACAAACTCACTTAACATGTGTGATAACTAAGAGACAAGAAACCTTCTTTTAGAGAGATCCACATATTGATAACAATTGGGTAATTTACACTTTAGGTCTCCAATAGTTGAAAAGTGTTGTTGAGGTTTAAAAAGTCTTCCAAACCTCCTTGAGGCTCAATGTATTTTTAGTAATTGAATGTAGCTAAAACCCATAGGGTGATGATCACCTCACAATAAAGTAGTCTAAACCAAATTAATAAGTCTGTATACCTATCTAAAGGTTTCCAAAACAATGTTTCCATGGTTTTACAAGGTTTAGTGATAAACTTCATGTAGGTTTCAAGTAGGAATGAATAAAATCATAGAATAAAGAAATAATAGACCAGATTTTGGTAGGGATTTATATACATTTTAAGTTGTCATGATGACCTAGATTTAATTAGTGAGCCTTCAATCCTCCTTGAAGACTTACAAAAATGTTTTCAAATGTCAAATAGAGTTGTAAAGCCTATGGTAGTAAGAGATATGCATGTATATAACATAAAATGGATTCTTAAAATTTATTAAGAGATATATCTCTCAAGAGGAGGCCATGAGCAAGTCTAACAACATCTTTCTCACCCGTCATAGAAAATCTTAAGAGTTAAATCATAGTGGTGGTGAATTTAGATCTTGAGAAGGTTAAAGTGAGTGTCAAGGTTGACTAACAATCCATGTTGAATAACTATAGGAATGATTCCTCACATTTTTTAGTAGTAACCATGTTAGTTGTCAGCTTTAATATCATCTAAGGTTCATTTTTAGAGATTAAGGATGTTGGGAGGTTGAAAATGTTCTTTGTAAAGTGCATAAAATATTGCAAGTGTGTTATGTCATAATATTTCCTATGTAAGGGGTGATAAGAGTGTCTCATAAGGTTGTGTAGGGTTTAAAATGATTTAGTAAATGATTATGATGGTTATAACACTGATTAATATAAAAGATGTTAGGTTAGTTAGCTAAGCTTTGTTGGATGGGATCACATAGAGTAATCAAATTTAGCTTGATCTTCAATATAATGCAAAATGATTAATCCAAGAGGTTATAATTTCATTAACATTAATTTTACAAGGTAATAAACTCAAATATTGAGCTTAAGAAGTCCTAACATACCTTTGTCAAGATGTCGATCTTGTTTAGAGGTGTTTTTCAGTAGAATGAATGACTTAACTAGTGCAGAGATCCTCCATACATCCAATAACATGTTAATATAGATTTAAATTCAAAAACATAACTACGAGGTCATTTTTAGACCTATAAATAAGTAACATAGTTCTAAAATCATCCAAACTATAATGGGCTCTTGGAATGCAATCAAGGATGCCAATTTTTACCTATAGGGAATAATGAGAAAATAGAGGTGATTGAATGTGAGATACACTACATAAATACTAATAGGTCAACCCAAATAAAAGGACCTTAAGTAATGTGTTTGAATCACACAAATATACCTCAATAAACATCCACAGTCCTAATAGGGATTTATAGGTCTAATGAAGACTCTTAAACTCTATCCCCAAAAGTGCAATGATAATATGTATTGTGACATTGAAATTGAAGCCTATAGGGATTAAATTAATATATGAAAATATTAAAGGTATATTGGTAAGGAAAGGACATAGGTTTGAAGGTTATAAATGCATCCAAAATGAAAAGGGGTTCCTCACATAGTAAGATCACACATAAAACCTACATATAAGAAGTTAGAGTAAAAGAGGTGTGTTGAAAACTATAGATAAGTCAAGTGCAAAGTGAAAATAATGTCTCTATTTTTTTTAATAAAGGCTCTCAATCTCCATTAAAATGGTTTGTCCTTTGAGACATGGAAGAGCCCAATGACCTAATTCGTCCTATTAGGCCTAAACTCACATTTACAATAATAGACATGGAAAATGATAGAAAAATGACATGTTTTAGAGTTTTTGAGGTTGTAAATCTTCAATAGGATGATTGATAACATTAAAAATAAGATCATGAAGTTTTGGGACTAAGGCAAAAAGACAAAAACTCAATTTACAAACCTCTAGGTTCAAACTGGCCTAAAGACCCAATAACCCTAAGAAAGAGCTAATGGGGTTGTAGAAGATATATGGAGGAAATATAAAAAATAATAACATGGTAATAGGTTATTTGTGTTGGAATATACCCATAGGAGGTGTTCAATGTCAAAACTAGACATATTTTACTCTTATATACCATTTTCCTCTCCCTCAACCTCATAGTTATAGAGTTTTGAGCCTGAGAAGCATTTTATTCACATTGGAACATTAGGGAGTAGTTGAATGGGGTCCTAAAATACAAGGTGGAGTTGGATTAGGTTATATATTTGATGTTCCTAGCATTAGTTTTGTAATTTAAGCCCTTAGGTCTATGAATAATCATTAAGAGGTCATGTATTTATAAACCTACCTAAACAAGTCCCAATGACCTAATGAAAGAAAAATTGAGAAAAAATCATGTAAATTTATTGGATTCACCTATAAAATACCTATAATAATCTCTATTCTTTAATAATACTCCCACCATGTATTTTTTAGTTACACTTACCATTACAAATTCATCAAAAACTATATTTTACAATGTTTTAGGCTTAAAATAAGGTTATAAGCATGTTGAGATGATGAATACCATTGGAGAGGTTGGTGTGTAAATACATACATCTTATTATACCTCAAAATCCACTTACTTTCCCCTAAGATTGATCCTATAGGTCTACACGAAGAAGGTAGTTTTAGATGTGTTTGTGATGGAGAAACAAGGTCACCTTAAGAGGTCAAAAATAGTATGAATGATCCAATCCCAATTTCATATCATTAGACATTTCCTAGGTCCTAAACATGTTTACCATTGTTTCAACTAACTCCTATTGAGGTCTTATTATCACTTAAGAGAGCTAAAGTCAAGTAACTAGGCCTAGTTTCCTGAAATGTCTATTTAGTCAATAAGAGAATATGAGTATTCGAATAGAGGGATATTAAGAGAGTAAATTTAGATCATAAAAACACTTATAAATAACTAATGGAGGCAATAATGCACATTTAATATACATAATGGAGTATGGGATATTTTTACAAGCCTTATTGACATGTAATAGAGAGGTAGGCTTCTTAATGCTTCATGGAGGCTACGATGGACCATAGTTCAACCTATGTAACTATCATGAATACAAGGAGTTTAAAAAAATATCCTAATAATGTTATAAATACAATCAACCAATACTGAAAGATCCTCTAGTAGGCCATTTACTACACCATATTGTCATTTAAGGCCATTATAAAGTCAAGGCAATGCATGGGAGAGTTGAGAGAGTTATTACTGATCCTTATGCATGTTTTTACTACATATGAAGTGAATAAATCTCATCATTACCTCTTATCCAAACTCCCATTCTATATTATTCCTCTCTTTCCATTCTCTTGTTCTATAAATTGAAGCAAGAAGGCCATTAAGTGGATCCCTCAACTGGGTATGAAGCAACTCTACCCAAAATTTACCTTGTAACCTTTTGAATCAATAAAATGATTATTTTAAATTATCTTAATATTTAGTTTTTTTATGTTCTTATTGATTTCATAAGTGGTAAAGTCTTATTCCCCTTTATAGGTCTTTATTCTCATTTAGTTTCTAGGAGATTATTCTATGCAAGTCATATGATGTGAGAGTGTTAGTAACCAAGATTGAAGTATAATCTGATTGTTAGTGTCTTTAAAATAGACCTTAAATTCATCCTTAAGATGTAGCCACTTAACATAATCTTATGAAGTATTGATTCTTAGGAGTCTCTAGGAGAGAGTGATCTAATCTCTAGTCCTTATATTATTCCAAGTGTCATTCAAGGGTCAGTTAAAGTGGATAAAATACGTTGGTGAATCACCTCCTTTAGCTTAGGTTTTGTTTCATTCATTTCCCTATCCCTTTTCATAAACAAGTTAGTTTATTTAGAAACTAAGCCATAATTGATGCACCAAGGTATCTAGCCCCAAACTAGAGGTTCACCTCATCAACTAGGCCACCTGTACCTAGGAGGTGATCCCATTATATTAGTTGGATGAGGTGGAATTGAAACACCACTACATCAAGGGTTCAATCTAGACTGATAATAAGAACCTTGAGATATAAACAACTTCCTTACTTTGAACAATAATTCATTTTGAATCATATATAATAATCTTAACATTATATTTATATCTGTTGCATTCTTAAACATTATCCATGCATCTCATAAATATACAACATATTCATACAAATAATTCATTTAGTCCAACCCAATGACCTCTATTTTGAGATCATTCACAAAATGATCTCACCTACTCAAGGCATCCACAATTTTATTATACCTCCCACTTCTATGTTTTAAAACAAAATAATAAATTTGAATAATTTATACCCATTTCATGTGCCTTTGATTGATATTACCTTATCTATTATGAATTAAAAATCATGATTATTCATGTACAAAAAAATTATTTTGACTAGTAACACCATTTCTTGAGAAATTATACCATTGCATATAACTCTTGGTCATAAACCAAATACTTATTCTTGATGTCATTAAAATTATAATTGAAATAAGTAATGGGATTACCTTCTTAACTCAATACCACTACTATGGTTGTTCCACTTTCATCACAATCAGCTTGAAGAAATTTTCAAAAATATGGTAAGGATAACACTAGTTGTTCTATCACCTTTCTCTTCAAAAACAAAAATTTGATTTGTATTGCAATAGTCCACTAACATATGTTTTTATATCTATTCATATTCCTAGTGATGGGTGCACATATGCCACTAAAGTTTTATATTAACTTCTTGTAAAACATTTGTAACCCTTGGAAACTTCTTTCTCTAAACATAATCTTTGACAAAGGCCACTCCATAATTTCATCCACCTTCTCAAGGTCCATATTCAACACATACATTGAAATTAAAAAGGCCAAATATATCAACTCATCTGGACTTAAGATTAAATTTTTCAAGTTTAATAAACATTTATGTTATTTCAACATATCCAAAACCAAATTCAAATGTTCCTATTTAGAATGATTAAATAGCATGATTTCATTTGAATAAAATATCACAAACTTGCCCATGAAAGGCTTAAACACTTCATGAATCTCATGAATGTAATTTATTAATTTTAAAAACTAAATGACATGACCAACCAATAATATAACCTATCATTCATCTTGATTTTTTTTTTCACTCATCAACTTCTCTTTTGTAGATTTGATGATATCCACTTTTCAAATCTAACTTGGTGAAGTAACTATATCCACTCAAACTCCATTAAGTCTTCCATTATTGGTAGTGTAAATATATACTTCATGGTGATATTTCTGATTGCACATGAATCCATACACTTCCCCCATTCTCCAATTTTAATACATGATAACACAATTTTAAGTACACATGGGCTCAAAATATCTTAGATTAAAACCTTTCTAAAAAACTCTTGCACTTATTTATTGATCTCTTCATTATCCATTGGAGTCAACCTATAAGCTAATTTTTTAGGATAACTTGCTCCTAACAAGATTCATATCATGAATAATGTTCATTATATGTGGTAGTCCCTCTGGTAACTCACTTGACACAATATTAACATAATATTTAAACATATTCTAGATTTTAATATGAAGATAACTTACCTTAGTGGTTATTAAAAGTTGAATAGGATTTGAAACTAGAGTAAAAAATGGCTCTTCTTCCTTGGGCACCTTAAAAAACTCTTTACTAGAAACTAACATTACTTTGGAAATGTTTTTCACCTCATCTCCTCTATCACTCAATGGACTCAATTCTAATCTCTTGACATATTTATTTATGGTGTATGTGTTTGATCTTATGTCATACACAACTCTCCCATTAAACTACCATGGCCTTCCTAACAACACATGATGTACATCCATGGGCATAGTATTACATATAAATTCATCCTTATATGAACCAATCTAAAATCTCACCACAAATTTCTCATTCACCATCACTTTATGCCATTTAAATAACTAAAAAACTTTGTATGGTGTAGGATGTACCAATTTATTTAATCCATTTTTTTATACCATCTCTTGAAAAACCAAATTATCCATGTTATACCATTATCAATCACAACTATATAACACCTACATATAGATTTGAAAATGGTATGGAATAAACTCTTTATTTTTACTAGTTCATTCACCTCCTAGTTGGGTTCAACAACACCCTATTTGAAAATAAAACCTCTCTTTATTCCATCTCTTCTATGTGTATTGGAGATTCATCCCATAAAGCTATATGTGTTGTTCCTTCATCTCTCTTTCTACAGTTTTAAGGATTTTCTAGACACTCAATATATTTATGTTTAAGATACACATTTCATCTAAAACACTTGCCTTAAATGCATCCACCTTGACCTCTTCCAAAGTATGCTCTCCCTTGAATTATTATTATGGGAATTGATTACTTCTCCACCTTGGTTTTATTATCCTATGTCATTGTTTTTTTTTCCTCATCCTTTTGAAGTTCTTCTTCTACTGCTACATGCCACTTGTTATTTTGTAAAAAAAAATCTTCTACCTTTTATGCATATTGATGTGATTCTTTTATGGTTCTCAAGTTCAAAAAACTTATTTCATCTTGTATAGAAAACATATTCCATTCACATACCATGTAGTTTTCTTTGAGTCCTCTTCAACATGTCTAAACCTTATAGCAAGTTTATAAAAAATAATTAAGTATTTCATGATATTCATCTCTTTTTTTATCAAATTATGAAACTTCTTAAATAAGCTCAACTTATAATTATAAATTAAGAATTTGGCCTTCAACTTTGACAACATTCTATCCCGAGACTTTATCTTCTCCTTAGTTGTACTTTTTCTCTCATCTCAAACAAGATCCCACCATAAAGATGTATGATTTTTTACATTCATGAAATAAAAATTCATATTATTGTGTTTCTCCATAGACTCATCATTAAAATAATTATCCATCTATGATATCGAATCCACAAGTCCTTCAAGATTCAAACTCCCATTGTAGAAGGGTATATCTAGCTTTAGTTTAATACTAGGCCTTGCCATGTCTCTAAGAAAAATGTTCTTAAATTAATTTTCCATGTCCTCCAATCCATGCTATTTTTATCTTTATTATTCATCCTCACTCACATATTCATCATGAGCTCTTATTATTTGTGTTGTTTTCCATTACAACTAACATTCCCTACATTTTCTCATAATTTCTACAAATTTTGTAACTTGAGGTACTCTTCACCTTTCTTATTTATAAAGATCATTGCCTTTAAATTACATCACTTATCATAATGAAAACTTATCTTTAATATCTTTCCAATCTAATCAAATAAGGTATTCTCTCATGTACACTCTCTTGTCAAAGGAAAAAACCTTGATCTGATAGCAATTGGTGCAAGGATATAAATGAAATCCACCTAAGGTGATCCTTTAATTATGAGATGCTTACTTTAGGAACACACTCACCAATAATTCAATTAAAAAAATATTTTTATGTCATTAAAAAAATAACACATTCTATTTATTTAATATGGAAGAAAATTATAAAACCAATACAGTTCAATATTGGTAAGTTTAAATATAGACTTTTGATCCTAAATATCACTATAACAATTATTCATTTATCAATACCCCCAAAAAAAGAACAAGAAATTTTTTAATATATAAGGACATAATGGCCTAACCCTTTATATACTAAGGTCCATTTATAATTTTAGTTATTTGACAAACCTTTCCATTTAAATAACACCAACAAGTATATAAAATTCACACTTTTTCACTTTATAGACCTTGTTATGTTTTATTAGCACATTAAATTTTTAAAACATAAATTGTAGACCCCATAAATTATTTTAATATGACTAAAATTTTGGTTACTATTTAATGCCTTCAAAAACTCTATTGGGATTTCAATCTCAATGACCATTACAAACACCCAAATGTGACTTTCTTTAATCCAATCATGTTTGAGCCTCAACAAGTATTAATGATATAAAATAGGTCATTTAAAAAACCTAATAATTATTTGTTAGGACTTGTTCCAATGTATTAACATTAGGTTAGATTTTTGGTAGGTTAATTAATATTATTATAAATGGGGCATACATCTTTTAGTAAAGACACCCCCATAAAATAAACTTAGTTTTAGTTTTAGGTAGTTTTATATTTTTGAGTTAATTAATTATAACTACCTTACGGGTTGTTTTCCTGTATATAGTTGGTTATAGGATTAGTTATTTTTACCGGTCATTGGTAAAAACTATTTAAATCAATGTTTGCAATGTAAAAGGGTTAACAGAGTAAAGGCACCCTTATGTACTTGATTTTTTGAATATTAATATAATACTTGTGCACTCGCACTAAGCGGGGACAAGGTTCAGCCTATTTGGTTCAAGGAGTTATTAGTGGTATCAGAGCATGGTAATTTTGGGAGCTTGGTGAATTTGCAAGGAACAAGGGTGAAAAGTCAAACTCACGTGATTTCATTGGCATGAATTAAGTTATGCCATATAGTAAAAAATTTATTGGTTTAAATGTTTGAAAAATTATTAAATTATTTTAATTTTTCAAATATTTTTTTACATTTAAGCCTATGTTTTTCATATACCACCATTTGATCTTTTTGATCATTCATACTCCATTAAAATTGTGTTCAAACCTCCTCATCTGGCATAAAAATAATTTTTTTAGCATTTAAATGTTATTAAATTTATTATTTTTTGCAAAAATCAAAACTTGTACGGCCTGTTTCCTATTAAAAACCTTTGTAATATCCATTCATGGCTGCCTTTGTTATTTCAATTCATTCTCAGGCCTCTTAAAAGCTAAAACACCTACCAATCTTGATCAAATGGTATTAAACCCCAATTTTTTGCATTCAAAATAAAAAATTGGGAAATTTTTGGTGTTGTATGGCCTTCCAATGCCCTTAGTTCATTTTGAATCCATTCCCTGTAAAACATACCTTAGAAATCTACCAAAACTCAAAATCAATTTATCATGCCTGTACAAATTTGTATAGCCTAAAGGAGAGAAAATGTGAAGAGAAAATTACCAGGAGCAGCCATGGCATCCCAAGAAAACATGGCACTACAATAAAACTTAGAATTTTTTTTTGCTGTTTCTAAAGTTTTTTGGATATGAAAAATTATGCTTTGGGTCCCATGGGAGGAAGCTTGCTTGAGAAGGCTGAAAAAGGGAAAATTTTGAATTTATTTACACACATGTAATTTTATTTTATTCTCCCTCATACATAAAATCTGGAATAAGTAGAAATTTATGAGTGTAATATTTTGAAATTATTCTTAGAGCAATTGGTTAAGCTTATTTTGTAAGAAGTTTGCAAAGGAAGAGGTCAAGGGTTCAAATCCCTTATTTTTGGAGAAAGTTATTTTGCTTTAGAATATACTTTTTGTAAAAGGAATATTCCCTTTTAAATCATCCTTTTGTATGTCTTGAAAATTGTAAAACACATACTTATTATATTGTGTTGCAAATCAAAAAAGTGGGAATTCAATCATATTTATTTTACATTGTTGTGGTGATATAAAGGTGTAATTGGTGGAATAAGGTTGTAATTTGGAAAAATAAGGGTGTAATCATTTTTTTTTGGTGAGTTTAAGTGCAAAACCCATCAAAAATTCTTTTTTTTTCTTTTGCGCTCTACGAGGAGGTTAAGTGCAAAATCCCATAGAAGCTATGTCTTGTGCAGTGAGTGTGATATTTGTTTCATCTCTTTTGAATTTTGTCTCACTTTTTATCTACTACACTTCATTTCATTTCAAGATGCCAAAAATTCAAAATTTGCTTTCAGATGGTGATAGATTAACAATTTCCAATTATTCAGATTGGAAACGATTGATGGAGGCTTCACTAGTTTTTAATGAGTTATGGGATATTCTTAAGAATGAAAATCCCACATTACCAATAGAGTAGGATAAATTATATATATTCAATTTGTTTGATTCTAAGGCCTTATCTCTCATTAAATTTTTTTTTACTTGTGATACTTATGTTCATATTAAAAATTCTCCTCATAGTTACCCTGCATGGAAAACATTGTCAAATTTGTATGATAAGAAACTTAAGCATAAGAAGATAGATATTCATATGCAATTATTTACTTTGTCATTAGATGAATATGGGTATATGGGATAATATATGTCTAAGTTGGAAAATGTCACTACTGAGTACACTAAGGCTGGTTTTGGAAAACTAGATGATGACTTCATAGTCACTGCTGCTTTGAAAGGACTACCAGGGTCCTATAAGAATTTTGTTGAAATGTTGCATGTCTCTCACAAGATCACATGCATCACCTTTGATAATTTGGCTAAGTTTCTCATCTAACATGACCTCTCTCTACCCAAGAAATCTAAGAAAACTGAAGAAGCCCATGTTTTAGAGTCAAAGCCTAGTTCATCTTCATCTAGGCATCAAAATAATAGAGGATATAGTTATAGAGGGTGTTGAGGTTATAGAAGAGGTAGATATCAAAATAAAGGTAGGGATAATTCAAATAATCAAAAATATAACCAATCACATTCACATGAAACAAGTGATTGAGGACATGGTCACAACTCATATAGGGGCAGAGGTCGAGGTAGATTAGATATTCAATGTCATAGATGTGGAAAATTTGGTCACATTACCTCACAATGTAGGATTCCTTTTGATGAAATTTAGAGGCCACAAAGAGTGACTAAGTCTAACTCTACTCAGTATGCTGATCATGACTATAATGAGTCCTGTAATGTTGCTCATGAATCTACATTCACTACTTTAGGGCATATTGACTATATTGAATATGAGGTTAGAGATGAGATCACAGATGTATGGGTTTTAGACACAAGAGCAACCAAACACATGGTATTTAGGAGAGATTTTTTTTGGTCTTATAAGGAAGCTTCTCTCTCTCCATTTGCCTTAGCAGATAAGTCTATGCATATACCACTAGGACTTGGATCTATTCAGATTCTTCTTCCTAATGGGTCGATAAAATACTTTGAGGATGTTTGGTATGTTCCCACATTGAAGAAACACTTACTTTCTTTGGAAATTGTTTAAAAGAAAGGTTATCAAATTTTTCTTGAAAATGGGCTCATTTACATCAATTTAGTGAAGGATGATTATAAAACAATGTATACAGGACATGAAAATGGAAACTTGGTTAGATTGCATTGTAAGGTGCTTCCTGCCAATATAGAACTTGAAGTAGTTATTGACATAGGTACAAGTACTATGTTTACATAGCGGTTATGGCATCTCCACTATAGACATTTGAATATCCACTCTTTAGTGGATTTGTAGAGATATGGTATGGTGAATGGGTTTCCCACTTTTCAAAAAGATAGTATTCTTTGTGAGTCATGTGTTTGGGCAAACAAAATTGAGAAAGTTTTTCCTAAACAGTCATCTTAAAGAGCTAACAGATGTTTACAATTAGATCATAATGATGTATGTGACATGAAAAAGTCATCCATTGGTGGGTGTAGATACTTTTTCTTATTTATTGATGAATTTTCTAGGATTACTTGGGCATTCTTTATGAAAAACAAATTTGAATTTTTCTCTATCTGTTGATTGGTTACACTTAGTCGAAAAAGAAATGGGTTCACATTTGGCCACTCTTCATTCAGATAATGGAGGTGAGTATACCTCACATGAATTTTTAGATTATTGTCAAGAACATAGAATTCATTGACAATATAGTAATACTTATACTCCACAAAAAAATGGAGTATCTGAACGGATGAATAGAACTTTAGAGGGAACAACACATGCCCTGTTACACTATAAACAACTTGATGATAAGTTTTGGGTAGAAGTTATTGGTACTGCAGTGTATTTGAGAAATAGGTCCCCCATAGTTTCACTTTTGGGACAAACTTCATATGAGGCATGGTATGGATTTAAACCCAAAGTTAAACACTTGAGAGTGTTTGGATGTCTTTGTTTTGCTTTGGTTCCTATTAAACATCAAACTAAGTTGGAACCATGAAGTCAAAAATGTATCTTTCCTAGTTATTCTAAAGATAAAAAGGGGTTTCATTTGCTTGTATAAGATTTAGGCAAATTCATAGTGAGTCGATATGTAATATTTGATGAGTTTGGGACTATGAACACTGTGGAGATTGATTCTCAACTTGATAGATTAGAGAGGAAAAATACAAAAAGAGATAAGGGTTTGAATAATGGGGATAACTCTTTAAAGTTATGGTATGAGACTCAAATTCCTTCACTTTCCTCTCCTTCATTTCTAAGTTCACAAGTTGATGACATAAAAATTGTTGAAAATTCTCTAAGTCCCCCTTTGAATAATGCACATAATGAGAATTTTGGAGTCCCTGATTTGAATAATTTGACTAAGTATCCAAAATAGGCTCAAAGTACTTTTTATGACTTGATAGTAGATGAAGTTGGTTTAACAAGGCCCAAGAATTCTTGAAAATAGGTAAACTATGCTATGGTTGTTACTACTTCTTCCATTGAGCCATCCACTTTTGAGGAGGCATCTACTAAACATGTTTGGCAATAGGTAATGAAATGTGAGTATGATTCCATAATAATACATGGGTTTTAGTTGATCCTCTTCCACATGTTAAACCCTTCGGATGTAAATGGGTTTATAAGACTAAGTATAAAATAGATGGATCCATTGATAAACATAAGGCATGACTTTTTGCAAAAGGATATGCACACCAAGAAGGTATTGACTATGAGGAAACATTTACACCAACTACCAAATGGCACACTATTCATATGGTACTTGTAATAGCCACATAAAATAGCTGGAAAGTACATCAATTAGATGTTAAAAGTGCTTTTTTAAATGGTGATTTATAGGAAGAAGTCTATATGAAATAGCCTCAGGGTTTTTAATAGGTGGGTGCCGAACATAAATTATGTAAATGTATAAAAGCTTTGTATGGGCTCAAACAGGCACCCAGGGCCTGGTATGAGAAAATGGATTCATACTTGAAATGCATTTGTTTTCATCATATTGAATCTGATGATACTCTCTATTTTTGAGTGTAGGGTAAGAAAATGGTGATACTTGTTCTCTATGTTGATGACTTGTTTATTACAAGAAATGATGAAAACCATAACAAGTCTGTGAAGAAGGAATTAAAAGATGGGTTTGAGATGACAGATCATGGACTTCTTCACTACTATCTAGGCATAGAGGTAATTCAAAAAGAGCGTAGTATTTTCATTTCACAAACTAAGTATATTTCTGAGTTATTAGATAGGTTTGGCATGAGTGATTGCAAACCTGCCCTCACTCCCATGGAAAGTAACATGAATTTTCTAAGGATGATAGTAGTGCCTTTTTTGATGGCACCACATATAGACAATTGGTGGGAGGTTTGATATACTTGATGACTACTAGGCCTAATATTTCATTTTTAGTTAAAATTTTATCTAGGTTTATGCACGAGCCTAGAGAAATTCATTGGCATGCAACAAAATGAGTACTTTGTTACCTTCAAGCAATGAAAACATATGGCCTTGAATATCACTGCAACAAGAACTTCAAAGTTGTTGGATATTATGATGCAAATTTTGGTAGATGTGTGGATGATAGAGTGTTAACCATAGGATACTCTATGCATATGGGTTCAGTTGCCATTGTTTGGTGTTGTAAGAAGCAGGATACAGTGGCAAATTCATTAGCAGAATTATAATATATTATAGCATGGGATGCTTCCAAATAAATTTTTTACCTTCATCATATTCTTGAAGATCTTCAAGTTTCTCAGTTTACTCCTACACAGTTATAGATTGATAATCAAAGTGTAATCAAGATGTCCAAGAATCCAGCGTTTAACGCCAAAAAAAACATATGGATGTCAAATATCATTATCTGCAAATGCTGGTGGCAAAGAAAACTCTTGATCCAATATATTTCCCAACTACCGATCAGACAACTGATATTTTCACAAAACCACTTAACAGAATCAAATTTGAAAAATTTAGAAAAATGCTTGGTATGTGTCCAAAGACCTAACTTTGGATCATAGGGGGGTTTGTTAGGACTTGTTCCAAAGTCTTAACATTAGGTTAGATTTTTGTTAGGTTAATTAATATTATTGTAAATGGGGCATGCATTTATAAGTAAAGACACCCCCATAAAATAAACTTACTTAGTTTTAGTTTTAGGTAGTTTTATATTTTTGAGTTAATTAATTATAACTACCTTACGGGTTGTTTTCCTATATATAGTTGGTTATAGGATTATTTGTTTTTACCAGTCATTGGTAAAAAGTATTTAAATCAATGTTTTCAATGTAAAATGGTTAACGGAATAAAGGGACCCTTATGTACTTGATTTTTTGAATATTAATAAAATACTTGTGCACTCGCACTAAGCGGGTACAAGGTTAAACCTATTTGGTTCAAGGAGTTATCAATTTGGGCCTCAATTAAAACTTAAAAACTTAGGTCAAGTTCTCTAAGGCTTATTCATCCTTCAAAATCTAATTACAAATTTTTAACTTTGATCACTTTTTTTGAGACATAACTAGGGTTTTGGACCTAATTAACAAAGCAAAATACATCAAGTCCTCCATAGACATGATCAAAGTTTTGGGCTTGAGTATCACTATGATAACCCATATAAGAAATTAGAGTTTTGTCTACTTAGATTTTGAAACACCAAAACAAAATTTTTATTTTAAGGGTTAGATTAAAAAATTGATTGCAACAAACTTGAACTATCCAGTAGTGTAGAAATTGGGAGAAAAAAATTGAAAAAATAAAAATATAAAAAACCACACCAAAATAAAGTGACATAAGAACAAATAAAAACACATATTACTCTATTTTTGGGTGATGAAAGATAGCCATTATGCCATAGATGCTCATACATTAGTTATATACATACTAGACTATATACAAGGCACTTAGAGCCCATAATCTATATTTTAGTTAACATTCTAAAAACTAATAAGTTATTTCAATAGTTTTTATTTTTATGTGTGCATGGTTATTTGACATGTTAATTTGAGTAGTCATATAAAGTTTTCTTATTTATTGATATTTGGTAGTATGGTGGTTATGTTTTGAGAGTTTTTTAGATGTTTATATTAGGCCTAAAAGATATGGTGTACTATTCAATCATTTTTGTTAAAGGGTAGGGGAATATCCTAATTAATTATGTATATATATATTCAAAATTAGGGTAATTAAATAATTTAGATTTATAATATTTTGATAAATATATTGAATTTGAGAATATCCTAAACATAGAAAAGCACAATTACAAACAATATTATTAGAGTAAAATTACAAAGGAGAAATACCATTTACCTTATGCAATGATAAATAAGAATATCTAAAAGGCACACATGATGAATAAGATAGTCTAGTGATTCACCTTTATTCGTTAGATTCTATAAATTAGAATTTTATTAGGTAGGGTACTAATGCCAAACTATAAACACTAGAATTGACACTTATACCTTGATTTTGATGCTTCTATCTGGATCAAATCACATTTTCATTCTTAAAATATCTAGTTTCACCTATTAGGGTTTTTTTCACCTTATAATCTATCATTTTAGATCATGCACATAGGATTCCAAAATTAGCCTTTTGATAAAAAATCCAGGTCCTCTAATTAGGGCATGTGACCTTGGAAGATAGGTGTTAGTTAGAACAAGTAAAGTTGGGATAACCTCAAATACCCATCTATAAATTAGTGATACCTACATATCCACATAGTTTTAAGAGGGCCTTATATTGATGTAGTTGTCCCCATTATGTGGGCTTGTATGTTAACAATTATGTAACATGTTGTAAGCAAGTGAATTTAATGATATATCTTATAGCTTGAAAAACATTAGTTATGGGATCTATTTTAATGATTTAGATATGTAATAAGACTACTCCTATTACCTATTTAGAAATATGAAAAAGAATGGTAATATATATTAGTTATGTTAATGATTTTCTATAGTGTAATGTGAACTTTGATATGTGCTTTCTAGATAAATAATAAATGATCATTAATTTATATTTATACCACACCTTTTAAATTAATATCATAAGAGGGTTAAATAATATAAATATGTTGGCCTATAAATCTTAAGATATTTTCAATTTTTATCATTTATAAGGAAGGGACACTAGTGCCAAGTTTAGGACACTAAATTCAACACTAATGTCCTAATATGGATGACACTATCTTATAGGGTGATAAAATATTTAGGATATGTAATTATATCTTTAGGATGGAAATTAGGTTTTACACAAACTATAGGATAAAAGGGGTATGTGTGTCATCAAAATGTTATTGTGGGACTATAAGATAAGTAATCAATCATAGTGAGATGGAAAACAAAATCTTTTTGGTAGAAGGAAAGTCATAAATTGAATGGTTGAGCTAGGATTGGTATTTTCTAAGTGTAAAAGACTATTATTTCATATAAAACTATATTTTATTATCTAAATTCTCCCCCATTAAATATATTAATGCATAAAGATGAAATTTCTAGGTTAAATGAAAACAATGTGTACCTTGGTGTGTAAAACACACCTTGATTTTTCTTGATCCCCATTTGAGTTTGTTGTTTATGCATTACCTACAACCAAGAACATGTTATAGTGTAATTAATGTATATAATATGAAAATTGAATAATTGAAATGATTGAAATTAGAAAGAGCTAGGAAGTAATACACTTGTGTGTTGATGAAACCATGTTACCCCTTGGTATTTTTTTGTAATGATGATTGTTCTTTATTAAATCATTGGAGAGAGAATTTCAAAAATATACCTTAGATATGTGAAGAGGCAAATTAGAGGGTGATTATACCCCAAATCAGGTGCAAGGGTGAGTTGTGTCAAGACCATTAATAACATTGAATCTTAACTACAAAATTGAAGTGTATACATAATCTATCCAATCTAGCTAATGTTAAAATGGTGTAACCATCTCAATCCTAAAAATGGGAGTAGTGAGAAGGCCATCAAGGGTGTTGATTCTTGATCACATTACTCAAGGGATAAAACTAATAAAGATAGGTAAAATATAAATCAATGCATCTTGGAATTTTTTTTGCATCAATGTGTGGTGAGAAAATAATGATCCATATACATGCCCCCTAATCAAATCTATTGTAAATTTTGAATAATATGAATAAGTATCTATGATTTATTGAATCTACATGAAATATGTAAATATAATGTGTCTCAATCTAATTTATTTATCAAAATGTAACTTATGTAAGATAAATCATTTGTAATATATGTCTCAAATACGAAAACATCTATCCCAAATATATGAAAATTGTTTCCAAATGCATAAGATCTTTTCTTAAGCATATATATGAGTCAATAAATTTTATAAAATGATACCAAATATTCTAGAAATGTTTGTGTATTCGTGTATCTATAGCCAATATCCACTTTATCTAGAAAGGATAAGTTAACCATGAAATATATGTATCAATCATGTGGTAATTAAACACATAGTGGTATCATGTATAATTAAATTTATCAATTAATATTATAGTATCCAATCACAAAAATCCCTAAGATGTATGATATGGATAATGGAAATGTCTAAAAGTAACAAACACAAGATAAAAAACAATCAAAACACAGACAAGATCACTCAATGTCATATAAAAGGGGTTTAAGGCTACTACAAACAAGGGGCATGTTCAAAGGCTACACACTCATGGAGAGGACATTTTCAAATGTCTACAAACTAAAGTTACAACACCTAGTGAAACTATGCACAAAAAGTAAGGAACTTGTTTAAATTTTTTTGTAGTCATCTAAAAATGTCACTTGAGTTATAAGAGTGCTACTTGAGACCACCTATCCATGACATAGACCCAGACTTATCTTACAGATTATTTAAACACTTATCCAACTTTTGTGTGGGATACACATCCCTAAACATCATTAAAATATTCCTAGATGATCACTTTAACATCCTAGCCCCATAGTACCTTAGGTTCTACCACTTGGACACTAGCACCATAACTTGGATGGTAGTGCTAATGGAGTTAGTGTCCTAGTTTTGGTTTTATTGTCCTCTTCCCTCCTTTTATCACTATAAAATATATTTTCAAATAAAAAACCAACTAGTGTCAGCCTATACCTCTTTTAAGACCTAAAAAAGGCATGATAATAATACATATACATGACTTTTAGCCCTTTATTCACTAGATGAAAATCATATGTAAATAACACAAATTAACTTAGAACAAGTTGTGAATAATAAAGGTTATTAATCCCTATTTTCCCCTAGTTCTACATATAGTTACCTAAAAATATTTTATGCTCATATTACTCATATTTCCAATCTCAAATAGATTTAAATAACTCAAACCATCATTCATACTAGCTTTACTTATGCTTGCAATAACACTTTTGTGGGGAGAACTACATTAGGCTTGATCCCTCCTTTCAGTAATGGTATGTAGAAAAATCTCATCACAATGTGGTGTTGATGATCTTCAACCCATGTCACTAACATCACACTTTGATAATTTTTACAATCAAATGCCATAAAAACATAGAGTTCTAAGGTTTACATATAAAAGTAGTAGAAATAGGCAACTGAAAGGGAACCAAAACTTATGTGCATAGGAACATGCTTAGCAAACTTTAACATAGGTGTATATATAATCTCAAATATTTTCTACACATAGCACACTAGAACCAAGAGGACACTATCACCATTGGTGATGCTATCCATGAAGGGTTTTGACACTTAAATCCTATTTTTCACACATAGATCATCTCCTAACCTAGTTTATAATCTCTAGATCATCTATCTCAATTATTTTCTAGCTAATTACTTGTTTACATCATTTATTGATATTTTTAGAAAGGTAAAATAAGGTAAAGTCTATTACAAATTAGTGGCTATATTTATTGCATATTTTATACCTTGATTTACTATACTCAACCCCTTTAACAACCTAGAGCTTAAACTGCATAACCCTAAAAAGTTAAATGATTTAATTAACCTAACTTACGTCAAATACTACTCAAACCTGACACCTAGATACTACTAGGGTTTATATACTTATTTATCTTATTTACATTATCTGTCTTAGGCATTTTATATTTCTTACATTATATTTTATCTTCCCTTTTTCACTTTTTTTGTTGTATGCCATCTATAAACATTATATCTCTTCCCTTAAGAAGAAGTGTTAGGATTAAAAACAATTCTATTGAGCATACACAAATTCCTTCCATTTGAGTTTATACCATGGAAAAAGGAGTAGTTACAACCACCATCAATTATCTTTCACACCTTGATTATATGGATTTCAATGATAATGCATTTGAGGATGAGCAATACAATCAAGATCAAAATAATACACAAGATGGGAATCAAGACACTCCCCTCACTTGAAAATGAAAATCTTATTATCAATAAGGATGAGATTTTATATATTTTTAGAAATATACTTCAAGATCATACCCATGATCATGCAAAAAAATTTCAAATAATAAATCAAGTAATGTTCAATATTATACTCCCCTAGATAAAGATATAATTACACCTACTTTGAGGGTAACTTAACTTGTACAACAACCAATTTTAACTCAAAAACCTTCAACAATGGAAACACCTCCTATGGATAGTTCCTCCTCTCTAGATGTATAATCCATTATGCATGATATTTATTCTCTATAGGTTAATGTGTTACATCCTAATCAGGGTATTATGATGCCATCACAAGCCTTGGATTCTCATGTTCTTTTACATACACCTTTGGCACAACACATTGTAGAAAATCCTTTTCCATCTAGATTCATGACACCTAAGATTAATTTTGATGATGGTAAGTGTGACTTAGAGCACTATCTATGAGATTTCCACACAACATGTTAGGACTATGTGTCCAATGATTATATCCTTACTAGGTTGTTACCATGCATTCTAAAGGACTATGCCTTAAAATGGTTCTATTATATTGAAAATAAATCCATCATTTAATTTAATATATTGGTATATATGTTTTTGGCACACTTTTAAATAAACACAAGTGATAAGATATCATATGCCCAAGTGGCTCAACTTAAGGAAAAATCAAATAAGCATATAAAAAATATGTCTTGAGATATAAAACTATATTTGCAAAGCTGACTATCCCCATGGAAGATAGAGAGAGCTAAGACATGCAAAAATGGTTTATTACCAAAATTACATGAAGATATCTTGTTTAAAAAGTTTTCAACATTCACAGATTTATGCCATGTGGTGAAAGAAAGGGAAGTCAAGATTCTCTCTATGGGAAAATTAAAATACACATGTGGATTAGATTCAAATATAATAGTTATAATAAGTATCCATACAAATTAAGTGCCACTAAAAATAAAAGTGATCAACAGGCCTTAATTAATGTAGATGCAGATCCACCTGCTCACTTGGTTTTTTCATCTCCTCCACTGATAGTTTTCATAAATCTTATTGAGATACCAACATGTGTTTTATGACATCTCTTGGAATTCATTGTCATATCTATCCCTCCCATAAAATAGGTTGATATGACAAGGCCTCTTCTAAAGAAATATGATTCCAATGCATTCTATGACTATCATAGGGAAACAAGTCATAATAAAAATAAATGCATCACTTTGAGACATAAGATACAAGATTTGGTGGAGGCCAACATCATTGATGTGAGCACATTTATAGAGGTACCTAACGTTAAACAAATAGAAGCTATGGCAATGATAATATTTTTATATCCATTTACAAAACATATAGCTAATGAGGAAGGAGGCATTTCATGTTTTCATTATATGTATCTAGAACATCCACCACTAGCATCTTATCACACTATTATATAGGATGCACACACCTATATAATTTCATTGGTGTGTATCATACTACAGTGCCAACTAGATCACTCATTATTATCTTAGATTAGGATATTATTTATGAAATTTTAGATTTATATGCACTCTTTTTATGAGCCTATATTGATCATCATTGTATTTAGAGTGTTGTGGTTGTCAATGGGTCAAGTATTAACATGTGCGTTATCACACTTTTATGACATTTGAGTTATTTAGAGTAGGACATTTATTTGAATGACACAGTTCATTTGGTTTTAGTGGCCATGTTAATAACACCATTAGGGAGATTGTACTTCCCCTATAGGTTGGACCAACACATGTAGCAACTAGATTCTTAGTAGTACCTAGTGTAGGTACATTTGATAGGTTACTGGGTAGGGCATGCATATATTAGTTTCAAGCCATTCCATCTATTTTTCATAGATGTATAAATTATATACATGTTAATTATGTTGTTATAGTTAAGGGTATTTCATATGGGTATCCTTTAACTATCCCATTGGTAGTTACATTATAGTTACTAGTTATAGTTGTAAGCATAGTTTCCATCAGTACACCATATATTTTAATTGAGCACTAGTGCAGGTGAGGCTTACTACTCTAATTTTACCATGTATGTATACTCTCCCATGGAGACCCTTATTAGAGGGACCCCTAGGTTAGAAATATGTTGTATATTCTAAAGTGTCTCTCTCTACCCATTTCATTCTAAGATCAGTGTTATTAATTTCCTATGATTATCATCATAGAGCATCCATTATGGATATAATATCTTCTACTAGATGGGCCCCTAACACCCTACATTTCACAAGGCACCCCAATTATTTTCATAGATTCTTATCACCACTCCATAGGTAGTGTCAACTATAGAACACTCGATACAATAGGTTCTATGACCTCAGTTACCTTTCAAATACCATGCATAATTATTGTTACTTTATTTGACACATGACACCTTGATAATGAGTCTCTTGTGAGACTCATCATTTAATATGTTCCTCCCTGCTTGTACATTTATCCTTATTTCTTGCTCCTTGTATATAATTTCATTTTCATATTGCTCATCCATATCTTATATCCATAAAATACAAAAAAAATAATATAATATGTCAAAAATTAAATACATTAAAATATTTTCTTATAAAATATAAATTATAGATTATATGCATTACTATGTTTACATTTCTTATATTTTTTAGGAACTACATATGCTTGCTATCATATTAAAGTTGGTTTTATCATACATACATGCTTCACTTGTTCTTGTAGAATGTTTGTGGATATTTACAGGACCTAGGTCCACCAAAAAGATCCATATTTTATATTATCTATCCATTTGGGGCACATACATAGGTTCCTAATTTAATACATTCATCCATTTTGGGACATCTTATACATAGTTACGATTACCAAGTTTCATCTTTACATACTCTACATCACATATTTAATATTTTTATATCTTGATATTTATTATCCTAAACAACTTAGATTCATTACCAATTAGTACTCCTCTAGACTCACATTATGTACATCTTTGATATATATATATATATATATATATATATATATATATATATATGTATGTATGTATGTATGTATGTATATAAACACATATTTATGTCTATTGTCATTTTTATATTTCTTAAAAACAATATAATATGTCAAAAATTAAATACATTAAAATATTTTCTTATAAAATATAAATTATAGATTATATGCATTACTATGTTTACATTTCTTATATTTTCTAGGAACTACATATGCTTGCTATCATATTAAAGTTGGTTTTATCATACATACATGATTCACTTGTTCTTGTAGAATGTTTGTGTATACTCATAGGACCTAGGTCCACCAAAAAGATCCATATTTTATATTATCTATTTATTGGGGGCACATACATAGGTTCATAATTTAATACATTCATCCATTTTGGGACATCTTATACATAGTTATGATTACGAGGTTTCATCTTTACATACTCTACATCACATATTTAACATTTTTATATCTTGATATTTATTATCCTAAACAACTTAGATTCATTACCAATTAGTAATCCTCTAGACTCACATTATGTACATCTTTGATATATATATGTATGTATGTATGTATGTATATAAACACATATTTATGTCTGTTGTCATTTTTATATTTCTTAGTTTAGACTTGATTGTGTCTCTCTACTTCTACCCCTATTTAAGGGTATTTGCATATGCCATTATTATATGAATCTACTCCACTTCCTTTCATTATATGTATACTTTGGAAATATGCCCATGTCCTTGTGTGTGCCTTCTTGATTATATATGTAGACATTTGAACATGTCCTTCTATGTGGATTTATGCTAACCTACATAATTTTGCATATGTGGACATTTTAATAGGTCCTTTTATGTCTTGCTTTCTTAGATTTAGTGATGTATGCTCATGTCCCTTTTATTGTGGTCCCTTGGCTTACTTTGTGTTTCTCTTATGTTTTGTATGTGTCATGGACATGACACTTGTCTCTTGATTATTTCACACTCTTTCCATGAATAACCTCATACATCTCCCCTTCCTCTTTGGGTTCCTTAATGGACATCATGTCACATCCCTCGAGGTAGCTACTTAGTTTATTTCTTAGATTTATTGTTCATACACATGTTTACATTGTTATATCTTTCTTGACAACCTTTTGAATGCTAGATATAACATATATCATACATTAAAAACTTATTATTAATTTATATTAAATTTTGATGTTATGTATGCACATTATATTTATTTATTAATAAGATATAATATATGCTTTGGCTAACACATATCATGAAAAACTTTTTATTTTGAGGATAGTTCTTGCACAAATTCAATAACTCCCCTAAAAAGAGGGAGAATTCATAGATGTTTTTGAAAAAGATCATTCTATATAAATAAACTCAAAGTATACTATTTAGCACATAAAGACATAATACATAAATTAGTTTATGGAAAACATAGTGTGAAAAAGTCACACAGAGAGCAATTTTAGTTACACAAAATTAGTATAGTTGGACATTAACACCCAAAGTGGGACACTAGTTATAATATATATATTTATAAATAATATATAGTAGCCTTAGTTTCAATAAATTTCAAATTGGATATAAAAATTAAAGTAGGTATAATCTAAGTTTGCACATGTTCAGTTACATATTACTAATTTTTGCTTATTATAGCTTAGATTCATACCAATTTGATTATATTGGGGCATAATGCATGACATGGTCATTATAATTTTAGTTTCAAATACTTATATATATATATATATATATATATATATATATACATATTAATTATTAAAAATCAATATATGTTCTCTATGCATAAATATCAAATTTGGGGGCATGTGCACAACACATTTTTTTATATACTCTCTTTTATTCTAGTTAATCAGATGGAATGAAAAACTTCATGTCATTCTCTTTTTTCTTAATATAGAATCAATTTTCACCAACAAAATATAGATTTTATTCCTTAATCCATCTATAGTGATTAGCTTTCCCAAGTGGATGAAAGTCATCTTACATTACTGAGTGGCTCAGAGCCATCTTACATTCTTGAGTTGCCTAGATCTATTCTACATTTCAAAGTTTCCAAATGGCCTAGAGACATTTTATATAAATTTCATTACATCACACAATTTAAAATTTAGATGCATCTATTAAACATGGGTAGCCAATGATGGAGTCATTGTCTAATTTAGTTCTTTATCCACCTACATAACATGGTTGGATACACCATCAGTCCAATACAAGATAATCATAGGTAATGATCCACCAAGAAGGGGTGGGAAATGATGGAGTCAAAACTAGATTTAACTCTTGAGCCACCCACACATAAGGATTGAGTAAGTGAGTATCTCAGTCCAAGCTATTCACTAACTGATCACTATCTACACACACACACATGAGATGCCACTAGGTTTATGCATTGGTTCACATATCCAATGAGGTGTATTCATTACTTTCCTCTCTCTTATCTCTTTACTTTGTTTTATCTTCACTTTTGATATCTATTAAGGACTAATTATATGGATGTTTTATTTGTAGGACATACAATGAAGTATGATTCACATACTCAGATACAAATTCATAGACATGGCCTCATAGGTAAGTATCGGTATGCTTCTTAATCTTTTATCATAATCATTTCACTTTTATACATTTATAAAATGAAGAGGGACAGATTTAGTCATCTAAAAATGTAATTTGAGTGTTAAGAGTGTTACTTGAGACCACCTATCCAAAACTTAGACACAAACCTATATTAGGGCCTATTTAGACACTATCCAACCTTTGTGTGGGACATACACATATTTAAACATGTATAAATCAGTCTTAGACCCTCACCTTAACATCTTGTCCCCTAATGCCTTAGGTTCTTCCACCTAAACACTAACACCATAAGTTAGACGTTATTGTCCTCTTCTCAGCTTTTATTACCAATGGATATATTTTCAAATCAAAAATCACCTAGGGTCAACCTAGACCCCTAGAACTATTTAAAGGCTTGCACAAGCATTATGATAGTATATGTACATGACTCTTAACCCTTTATTTACTAAATGTAAATCAAATGCAAATAACACAAATTAACTCAAAACAAGTTGTGCATAATCAATGTTATTAATCCCTATGTTTCCCTAATTTTACATACAATCATCTATATACATCCCAACATTAGATTAATCATATTTATAATCTAAAGTACACTCAATGTACTCAAACTAACATTTATAATAGATTTACTTGCACTTACATTAACACTTAAGTGGGGATAACTACATTGATGTCAATCCCTTCTTAAAGTACTAGTATGTGGGAAAATTTAATCATAATGGGGTACTAAGTATGTCTAACCTAACCCACTAACATCACACTTTGATACTTGTGCCAACTAGATGCCCTAACAATAAAGAGTTCTAAGGTTTACATTCAAAATCATTCAAAATAGGTCACTGATAGGGAACTAGAACTTATGCACATAAGAATAGGCTTGGTAGAATATGATATAGGTACACCCAAAATATTGGAGTAGTTATACACAAAGGACACTAACACCAAAAGGAGGAAACTAGCACCATTAATGTTACTGTCTAGTTAGGGTGTTACTATCTAGTTAGGATGATAATATCTAGGAAGGGTTTTGACACATGAATCCTATTTGTGACACTTAGATTATCTCTTTCCCTAGTTTTTAGCCTCCAAATCATTTATCTCAATCAATTTATAGTTAAGTAATTGTTTACATCATTTATTTTTATTTTAATAAAGGTTAAACTAGGTCAATTTTGTTACAAATTAGTGGATATATTTATTACATATTTTATACCCTTATTTACTATACTTAGCCCCTTTAAAAACTAGGGATTAAACTCCATAAACCTGAAAAGTTAATTTAGTTCCAAAGTCAAAATAAGGTGAAAATAAATAATCATTCTCAATTAATCCATGTGATAAGATGAATAAGTAAGATATAAGTAACCGACATAAACACATCATACTAGTCAATACATACATGTGTGAGAAAAATGTCTTATATAAGAGCATATCTAACATAATATGTAAGATATAAAGAAGAGTATTTAAATGTGTAATTTTTAGTAAATAATCACAATATGATAATGTAAATCAATCATAAAAAATTGTAACTTGTATCAATTGTGATCAACAAAGCAGATACCCCCAACATAATGTTTCATATAGGTGAGTGAAAAATTCCAACATATGTATGCTCATGTATAATGTATCTAGTGTATGCGTGTATCACTATCAAGTTCTCATGAAAAATGTGTGTGTATAGATTAAATTATATTTTGTTTACAAAACATAAAGTAAACAACATATATGAAAAATCTAGATAACTTGCAAATGCTAAATATTTTTATATTTTTGATTTATTTGAATGTTTATTTATTTTCCTAATTATTTTTTCTTTTTTGAATATTTTAGGGACTACATATCTAGCTAATTATCCCATATAATGTATGATCATAGGGTGCTATAGACTCAAGATAGGGTACAATAAATTGGTCATATTTCTTAGGATAATTTATATGTTCCAAATCTCTAACTAAAGAATATGTGATACTCTACCTATACCTCTTAGGAATATGTGGTGATGAAGCAGTAGTATAATTTGGAGTGGTTGATGTAATCCATCTATTAGATATTTTTAAAATCTTTAATAAAATTGTAATTATGGGTCTTTTTACCCTATCTTGAACATGTTTATATGTTCTTAACAACTGCTTGGATTGTATAGGTGTAGATGAGAGCCTTGTAGAGTCCACTATGTATCTATGATGTAATAGCTTCTCAATTATTAGTTTCCTAAGAAATAGGATTGAATTTTTATTACCATTTCACTCATTATTAACCTTAATAGGTTGTATAATTATCTATCTTTGAATAAATTTCTATTATTATAGTGTATGCTCATACTAAATGCCTAAAATTGTGATTAGCATGTTGTCATGAATATACTTGAACATGTATGAATTATGGAGGTTAATGTATATATCTTATGAATCCAATTAAATTCAAATAATATATCAAAGTATCTTGCATGTGGTATAAAAAAATGTTGTGGTCACATATGCTGGACCAACTTATAAAGGTTAATCAATCTCACCAATAACCTATTATGATTTCCCATTGAATGATTTAACCATCTTGATAAAAGAGTATAAATCATAATGTGTTTATATAATTTTTTTAATTAATTTAATTATACATAAATTATCACTATAACCATTATCAACCATAACACTACATATAGGATGATGACTAATATGTGCTCTAATAAATAATGAGTGAAGATCTGAGTCATCATCCATAATTTTGTTGTCACTAAATGTAATAAAAGGCCTATGTACCATAGGATGTAAAATTCATGTAAGTTTGCCAATAATACCATATAATGGGTGTATATAATGTGGTGGAGGGGGATGCACATTATATACCATTTACATTTTTAGTGTTTCCTTAGAATTATCTTCTAATGGGTTGTCAAATATATTTTGGTGTTGATGATCACTAGGTTGTGATATTGAATCCTTTGGATGACCATCAAAGGTGATATATTTTACATCACTATGGTCTTATATATTTTTATTAAAATTTTACCATTTATTTTTAAAATTCCCAATACATTGGTGATAGTGAAAATAATCATTTTCATAGTATCCTTTTGCTATAGGTTGAATCATACCAACCTCTATGGGAGGAGGGATAGATATGAGATGACATTCTATAATATTACTAAGTAATGAAGCTATATACTTAGATAATTATGTACATTGTCTCTTAGGTGCATTGGATAAGATGATCCAATTAGGTTACTATGACAATGTATTAACCATTGTTATTGCTTCTTTTTTAGTGTATGTAGGTTTTACCATATAACTTGGTTTAATATGAAAATTAGTAGTATATGTATTTTTTGTGTTTGATACATACTTAATCTTATTGAATTCAATAATTTTAATTTCTCATTGTCAAAAAATATGTCATAAGTCATTAAAAGATGTAAAATTATTAAAGATAATAGACTTATGTGGTGGGGAAAGTAAAATTTGCTTAAAAATATCTTAAATCTCTTTATCTTCCATTAGATTTGTCATTTTGTCCAAAATTATATTAAACCTCAAAACATATTCATTCATAGGCTCACTATTTCTTTGTTTAATCTTGGAAATTTATGCATATGACATATTTTGAATGATGTTGATTGAGAAATGTGCTAGAAAATGATCCACTAAATGTTTGAATGCTTTTAATGATCATAATATTAGGTCATAGAACCATATAAAAACAAATTCATTTAGTTTTATTGCAAATAATTTTATTAAAATTTTTATCTTTGGAAGCATAATAAAGGCATACTACATAGAAATATCTGATTGCAACTTGGGGTTAGCCTTTCCATAAAAAAGTGTGAACTTGGGTGCTACAAAATTGGTTGTCAAGGGGTGAAAATATATTTCAAGTGTAATAAAATTATGTAATACATCTTGTGAATCAACAGCATGAGCTGATTTTAAATCATTTTTATCAATTTTGTAACTTTAGCTTCAAAATTTTTAATAACTTGGAGAAGATCTTACACAATAGATCTAGTGGGATCAAGATTTTATGGTTGATAAGTTACCAAAGGGGATATAAAATTTTTAATGTTAATGTAGGAATTAAGAATGGAATTTGAGTAGAAGCATTATTGGCCCCATGGAAGATGTAGTAATAGGAATTTCATCCTTGGGGAACAATGACAATCATATTCCATGCCCCCAATAGATTTAAGAATCAATGGCATGATCAAGGGCAAGGATCATGGGAATAAATCTATATTAGTACCATGTAAAGGTTCACCATCACTAGACATGGATACATTATCCTTAGCATGTTTACTAATTTCATCTCAAGTAACATAAAGAAATGAATCAATTAATTCTTAATTTATATTTAGATGATTAATTAATCCCTCCTTATCTTCAATTTCAAAATGATATTTGTTATTAAAATTTTCCATTTATTAAAAATGAAAAAAAAGTTGCCAATAATAGTGGAAAAATTAATAACTAAAAAGTAATCATAATAACCTAAAACTTTAGAAGGCTGAAAACCCTAGAACAAGCTAAGGTCGACCAGGAGGACTTAGAGGTCCGGTTAAAAAAAATGTTTACCCATTTTTATGTTAAGGGTAGGGGAATAACCTAATAAATTATGTAATAGTATATTATAAATCAGGCGAATTAAGTAATTCATATTTACATTATTATGATAAATATACTAAATTTGGGAATATGCTAAATATAGAAAAGTACAATGCCAAATAATATTCTAAGAGTAGAAATGTGATGGATAAATAAAACTTTGATTATGAAATTTTGTGTTAGTAGATGTGATAGGGATATGATTGGAATAATAAAATATGACGAAATATGACGATTTAACTCATTTCATTAGATTATCAAAATTAACTTTCTATCAGCTAAGAGACTAGTGTCAAATTACAAACACTACTATTGATGCTTTTATGTTGATTTAGATATTTTTATTCAACTCATAATATACCTAATATATTATAAAAATTAGTTACAAATATTATATTTTACTATATATTTATAGGTTATCATTTTACAAGGCAGACATAGGTTCTTGAAATCATTCTTTTTTTTAAACAATGGGTCCTCCAGTTAGGACATGTCACCTTGAAAAATAAGGGTTAGTGGGATAAAGTGAATTTTGGCTGACCTAAAATATCCATGTCAATGATCGCTACCTACATATACATATACTTTGAAGAGGGCCTCAAACTGATGTGTTTCTCCCCATTATACGGGCTTGTGTGTGAAAATTATGCAATATGTTATATGCACGTGTATCTAGTGATATAGCTCATAAATTGACAAATAATACACATGGGATAATCTTTGAATGCTTAAATATTACAAAGTAACTACTCATATGACTAATTTGTAAATATATAAGAATAGGGTAGCATAACTTAGTTTTGAAAATGATTTTAATTAGCATATGTGACCTTTGAGAGGTGAATGGTAGATAGATAATGAATTACCACTTATTTGTATTGATACCACATATTTTGAAATAATATCATAAAAGGGCTAAATACGAAATTTTTTTGACTAGTATATATCAATATATTTGTAATTTTGAACACATGGAAGGTAGGGACACTAGCATCATATTTAGAACACTAGCATTGATGCTAATGTCATAATCTCGATGCTAGTGTACTACATGGTAAAACTATATTGAGGATCTATAACTATCTATGCAAAGATGAAAATCAAGATTTATGTAGATTGTAGGCTACATGTGGTCTATGCTATTAGAATGTCAGGGTCAAATTATAGGATAAGTAATTAGGAATAATGAGATGGAGAACACAATCCTTTTGATAATAAGAAGATTATAAACTGAAGGCTTGAGCCATGATTGGTATTTATAAAGTTTAAAAGACCAATATATAATATAAAAATAAATTTTAGTATCTACATGTATGTGATTTATTCTTGTGATGATTCTTAACATGTAGTTATGATAAACATGCTTCATATTGTTAGTATTTTAAATATTGGTTATTTTTCATGGACATATTAAATGTTGCCATTAACTTTACATGATACATAAAGATAAAGGAAAGGGTATGAAGGACTTAGATGTGACTTTAAAAATCATATGCATATCTAAACCCATACAAAACCTTTACCTTGGTATTTTATATTTTCTAATTTACAATTTGCTAATTTTGTAGTTTTGTATTATTTTAGATTTTAGTATTATTTTAATAATTTTTAATATTTTTAGATTTTACCATTTCTTAAAATAATTATTTAATGACTATGCTAACCATTTTTCAGGTTAACTAACCTATGTATGAGGTTTGGGTTGACCAAAAAACTTATTTTAAAAGCACAAACTCAAAATTTATCCTTTAACCACTTTTTAATCAGTGTACTAAACAAGCAAACCTTATTCTGCATGTCTTTGTTTAGCCCATATCTACACCCATTGTGTAGGTGGATTTTTTAAATAATTTTGACCAATTTTTATCCATTTAAATAACTCATTTTTTACCTATGACTTCTTACCATAAGTAAACTATTTTAACCTTTTAAGACTTAGTGAATGTAAATCTTATGTTATTAAAGAGCTGAATATAGTAAATTATGGTATAAATATACAACAAATAAAACCTCTTTTCTATAATACAATTAACTTCACTTGACCTTTATAAAAATAACAATAAATAATTTAAATGAGAACTTAGATGGAGAATGATTGAGACATATGATCTATAGACTAAAAACTGAGGTAGAATCCCATCTTAGTGTCAAATACAAGATCCAAGTGTCAAAACCACTCCTAAATATTAGTTCCCTAATTAGATAGTAGTGCCATGTCACACTAGTGTCCCCATTTTGGTAGTAGTGTCCTCTGTGCAAAAATATTCTGAGTTTATGGGTGCACCTATGTCTAGGTTTTTCAAGATTGTTCCTACATGCACGAGTTTTGGATCTTTATATATGACCTATTTTAATTGATTTTATGACCAAAATCTAATCCTCTATGTTTCTAGGGCATCCAATTGATACAAGAAGTAAAATGTTTTTTTAGTGGTGGGATGGACATCCTCAAAACCTTGTTGATATGAGAGTTGCCTACATACCAATATTATGAATAGAGATCAAACTTGATGTACTTATCCCCACCTAAGTATTGATGCAAGTGCAAGTGTAATATAAGCAAGTATGATTATTGAATTGAGTGCTTTTAATGTGATTAAGATGATAAATATGAGTAATATGATCTTAGGAATATTTTATATGGTTTTATGTAAAATTAGGGTATAATAGCTATTGATAACCTTGATTATGCACAACATGTTCTAAGTTTTTATGTGTAATTTGCATCTAATTTCCATATAGTGTTTAGAGGGATAAAATCATGTATATATACTATTTTGGTGTTTGTACAGGTGTTGAAAGAGGTTTAGGCCAACCCTAGGTGGTCTTCTCTTTGAAAATATATTAGTTGGTGGAAAAATGAGGGAAATAACAATAACACCAAAATTTGGACAGAAGCGCCATGTGGTGCTACTGTCCATATTATGGCACTAGTGTCCAAGTGATAGAACTTGAGGCATGAAGGGACAGGATGTCAAAATTAGGGGTTTAGACTACTTTAGGGATGTCTAGGGATGCCTTTGGCTTTCACAAATTCTAGATAAGTGTAAAAGTAGGCCCTAAGATAGGTCTAGGGCTAAGCTATAGATGGGTGGTCTTAATTAGCACACTTAGCACTCAAGTGTCATTTTTAGGTGATTAAATTTACCCCACTTTATTATATAAATTAAAAAAATTGAAATGACTAGGATAGAAGAAAAATAAGTGTACTTGGACTTAAATAAGAGGTTAAGTGTATGAACCTAGATATAAGTATGTGAAACATGCTCCATTATGTGTCCTCAAAATGAAATGTGCATAAACTAGTCCTTACTAAAGAGATATAAAAAAATGAAGGCAAAAATGATTAAATAAGTAAAATTTAGTAAAGAGATAAAACTCAATAAATGGATACAAGAGAGGAAATGAATCAATACACCTCACTAGGTGTGTGAACTATTGCATAAACCTAGTGACAACCTATGTGTGTGCATGTATATAGTGATCAATCGGTGAATATCTTGGACTAATAGAATGGCCTTCTCAATCCTCATGTGTGGGTAGCTCAAGAAATTAGGTATACTATGACTCCATCATTACCCACCCTTTCTTGGTGAATCATGACCTATGAATAACTTGGATTGGACTGATGGTATGTCTAACCCTCTTATGTAGTGGATCAATAACTCAAGTATACTATGACGCCATCATTTCATACCCATGTGTAGTATATATATCTATAACTAGAACTACGTTGATGTAACTTGTAATTTCTAACTAGATATGTCAACTCTACATCCACTCAAGTATATTAGGTGGCTATGGGTGACTCAGGAATGCCAACCATTATATATAGAGTAATCCATGAATCTAGTGTGTAACATAAGACATGGTGTATGATGTATAAAACATAGAGAATGACATGGATTTTTTCATTCCATCTAATTAACTAGTGTATAAGTGAACATACTTAAATAATGTGCTACACACTTGTACCCAAATATGATATCTAAGCATATGGATTTTGTACTAAGTTGTAATAATCTATATTTTAGTATCTAAAATTTAAATGAGAATTGTCATGCGACATATGATGCCACTAATATAAGAAAATTAGCATAAATATGAGATAAACTAATCCAAAATTGGTAAATCTATAATTGAACCTATGAAAACTTGAGCAAACATGGACTATACCTACTATACTTTTATAGTATTAGTATATATATATATATATATATATATATATATATATATTGAAACTAAGGCTACTAGATAGTCGTGCCATATCTTGGATAGTATCACCATATGGTACTATTTTCCCAATTTGGGCACTAATGTTTGAATTTTTTGATTTCTATGTAACTATAAATAATCTTTGTCACTATTTCCCATTATGTTTACCTCAGTCTGATTTATATATTCTAAGCCTGTGTGCTAAAAATTGTAATCTAAGTGCATTCTGATAGATTGATATCTATGACAAACCCATATGAATTCTTCATATTTTAAGGGGAGTTTTTAAACCTATGTAATAACTGTCCTCAAAAGAAAAAGCTCTGCAAGATGTGTGTTACATGGAACATATATGATATATGTGTAATAAACTAAAATAATGTGCATACACAATAGTAAAATGTAAGATAATCTAAGCATGAGATTTTATTATGTGATGTATGTTAGATATAATATTCAAAATGCTATCAAGATAGATATAAAAATATATGTGAACAAAAAATATGATAACTATCTACATAGGGGGAAGGGTCATGATTTCCATCATGACACTAAAGTAGGAAGGAGAGATACATGAGGTCCCTCATGCCATCTAAAACTAAAGTGTGTAAAAATCAAGAGATAACTGTCATGGCCATGATGCATACAAGAAATCATGCATACAACAAAAATGAGGCACACAAAGTAGGCCAAGGGGCCATAATACAAGGGACATGGGTAAATGTAACTAAATCTAAGAAACCAAGATGTACAAGGACATGTTTAGGTTTCCACATATGCAAACAACAAATAAGTTGGATTAGAACCACATGGAAAGACATATTCAAATGCATATGTTGACACTTTGATTTTTACCCTTGAGGAGATGCTCAACTCTCTTCATCCAAGTGGCACAATGGAGTCATCTCTCTTGCTGTGGGTGACAATTTTTTTGAGAGAAATATCTAGATAAGAGGATAGCTCCCCTTGATGCACTTTTTAAATATCTCTCTAATATATCAATTTGTGTATGAAAAGGGGTAAAAAAAAAACTAAGAAAAAAAAAAGGGTGATGCAACAATGTTTATCTCCTCTTATTTGATTTAGAATGTGATACATAATAACCAACACAATTTTTATCATACAAAATTCATAACTCCTTGTGTGTTGTCACATCAGTGTTTCACATGTTAGATTCAAGAAGGCATTCAACATTTACGAGAGAAATGGATGATTCAAAGAAGGAATATAATAATAAACTACTTATAAAATGTATATACACTTAGAAAATAATACTAACAAGGACCTGTAATGACACTCTTTCTGCACATTGGTAGACTAGCAAGAGTACAAACTAGAAAAGACAATATTTCACTAGACTAGACCAAAAAGATACAAGTCATCAATCAATATTATATCATATGAGTGGAAAAATAACTTGTATTATTTCTTCAAGAGTCTTTTGAGTACAAATATAGTCAGAGTTTTCCCAATAACAAATGGAGGCTGCCAAATGAGCCAAGAGAATGCATATTTATAGCTTTGAGAGGTGAAGCAAGAAAATAAAGTCCAAGGGTCACTTAGATATGTGTCATCTTGAGAGAAATAATTTCATTTTCCTGTGGGAGAGAGGTGGGCAAGCTATGCCATGTCACCAAATGAATAAGTTACAATTGAACCAAATGCCTCAGTTACAATTAAATCAACTACAATTGAATAAGTTACAATTGAACCAAATACTTTAGTTACAATTACCATTTTTTACCTTTATACTCACCTTCAGGTTCCCACTAATCCTTTTTACACCAACAATTAATTTTCATAGGTTGAAATTGAGTTTTTACAGGCCGTCACCCTCCTTATTCCTTCAGAACATTTTCCTTGGAGTCACTATTTTGATCTACCTAAGACCCACTATTTAAATGCCAATGGCTATCCCATGACCTTAAAGTTGACATCTATGGACTTGTCATGAATTCCTTCGAGATATTTTTCTTAGACTCTTTTCCTAAATAATCTTTTATGGACTTATCTTCTTTTAGGTTCTTTTGCTACAGATACTTTGTTTCAACACTTTTCCTGAAAGAAATCCTTTGGGATTTTGATTTTAACCATTTATGTGGATAATTTTCCTAAAATAAATCGTTTATCTCCTTTTTTTGCATTAATTTCTTTGGGCTATCAAATGACCTTTTAGCTTTTGAAAATAGACCATTTGGCTATTTTAAATGTTCCTTCAAGTTTCTTGAAGTGGACCTTCAGAACTATGGATTGACACCTTTAGATTCTTGTAAATTACCCTTAAATTTTTTGTTTGGCACCTTCCAACCTTCCTACAAATGTTCTTCAAAAAAATTGAAGTGCTCTTTGAAAATATTATTTAAAACAAAATATCTGAAATAATTCCTTTAGAAAAGTTAAAAATTGCCCTTTGGAAAAGTTGCAAGTGCCTTTCAAAAAAGTTGTTTTAGATAAAATGTTTGAAACAATTGCTTTAGAAAAGTTTAAAATTTCCCTTCAAAAAAGTTACAAATGACCCCATTGAAAAAGTTTCACCTTTTGAAGAAAATTATTTTAGATAAAATGTATGAAACAATTCCTTTAGAAAGATTGAAGTGGACCATTTCTTGAAAGAAATATAACCTTCAAAAAAATTGTTTCAAACAAAATGTTTGAAATAATTTTTTGACACTTAAAAAAAATCAAAGATAAAACCTCTAAAAAAAGGAACACTTAGTCAAAAAACACAAGACCTAAAAGGATTACTATGCAAAGGCTTAGCAAAAGACCAAAACCAAACATTTCAAAAGAATTAGACTTATACATTAGTTGTGGGATTTTATAGAACAATTTTTCTAAATAAAACTTACATACTAGACCTAGCCAAAGGTATATACTTAGATGGCTATGTTTTTAAATATGGGTTCCCAAATTTAGCCTAAAGGGCAAAAATTTCGTCAACAAATTTATGACTCATACGGGGAATATACCTGCTATACTAACTAGACCAGTAGCTAAATTAATCCATTAGGCATAGAGTCATCTAAGGACACTCAAACAAGGAAACATTGGCTATGAATCAAAACCTTAAACAACATAGTAGACCATAAGGAAAACCCATGCTACAAGACACAAAGCAAAGTAAGACATAAGATAACTCACACATATACGTAAGCTCTTAGGGAACATAAGGAAAGTAAGAAACTATGTATAAAGGGAAAATAAAACCTTAGTAATAATGATTTAGATATATTCCATTGATTGGGATATTCATCTCCTATCCATCCAACTTTGAGAGTTGGAAATCATTATGTTGTTTACACTATGTGATCACATATGGGACACTCTACAAAGCATCAAAAATTTTGTGTCTTCTAGGTTTGGACCTATATTCATCCCATTTTAGGACAATGTCTCCTTCTTTGAAGCTCTTTGGCATGGATTTCTTGTCAAAATACTTATTTTTTTGTTCTTGGTGAGTTGTCATGGTGTGCATAGCTTGATTTCTTTCCTCCTCAAGCTCCATTAACTCACATAACTTGACCTCCATGCTATCATTATCCATCAATTGCAACTGATAAGTAATATCTAAAGCTAGTAACTCATGTGAGATATGAAGTCTCACATACCTTCCATGGACAAGTGTATATGGTGAATTCTTAATTGCTCTCTTTGGGGTGATCCTATTAGCCCAAAGGGTTATTTTCAACCTTGTGTGCCAAGTCATTTTATTCTTCTCCATTGTTCTCTTGATAATCCTTATAATATTCTTATTTATGGACTCAACTAGTCCATTACCTTGGGGGTAGTAGTTGGAGGAGGTGTTGAGATAAATATCATGCTTTAAAGCCCATTCATTTATCTTTGCTCTTAGAAAAGCTAATACATTATTTGAGATTATTATTGAAAGAGTTCCAAACCTTGTTACTATGCTTTCATAGAAGTCAAGGACCAAACTTTCATTAACCTCTTTAAGATCTATAGCCTTCACCCATCTTGTTAAGTAATCAGTGGTAGTTAACACCCACTTATGACCAACACTAAAAGGAGGATTTATTACACCTATGAAATCCAAACCCCATTGCATGAAGTGTTGCTCAACTTGGATTGGATAAAAATTCAAGATATCTAGATTTTGTTTTCCAAAAAAAATATCAAACTTTTGGCATTTTATTACCTAAGAATGGGTATCATTGAATAAACTAGTCTAAAAGAAACTAGCCCTCATAATCCTAGCAGTTGTAGTTCTTGGAGAAAAATGACCACCAGTTAGTCCATCATGAAACTCATACAATACTTTGTCAATCTGATCCAAATCAAGACATCTTAAAAGCACACCTAAAAAGTCCTTTCTGAATAATACTCCTTTAATAACTACATAAGGAATGGATTGCAACCTAATGTACCTTCTCTTGGCCTTATGAAGACCTTGTGGACACTCACCCAATTGAAGGAAGTAGATCATGTGTTATGTCCAATTTCTCACAGATGGTGTGGCTATCATAGATTCATCCTAAATTACCCAAATAACATCTTTTTTCTCTTTCAAGTCTGAAGCAAGATGCTCACACAATCCTTTTCCTTCACTAGCTTGGTAGTTTTGATCTCCACATCATATTCCATCACCCTTGTGATCCATCTTCCTCTCTTTTCATTCAAATATCTACTCAATATAAAGTCTTTAACACTAGGATGAGGCATAAAAATGTGAATCTTGTTGGTAGATAACATATGCCTGATCTTCTTCAAATTCCTTATAACTGAAAGCCCTTGTTTTCTCAAAATATGTGTACCTTATCTCATAGCCTTTCCAACCTTTACTAAAGAAGGAAATAGGTTATTCAAAATTTTCATTATTATCTTGAGTAAGCATTTTAGATATTATCTCTTCATTTACAAAAGCATACAGGTTGAAATCTTTGTAGAAGTTAGGACTTTCAAGGGTAGGAGCTTGGGCAATGGCTTGCTTGATCTCCTCAAATATTTATTTCCTCCTTCTTGTCCAAGTGAATACTTCATATTTCCTTATCATGGAGGTTAAGGAATTGATAAAGTTATAAAAATCAATAATGAATCTCCTAAATAATTTTATCTTATCAAAGAAGCTTTGTAGACCCTTCCTATGTTTAGGCAAAGATAATGACAAGATGGTATTCACCCTTTCTAGATCAATGGAAAAGCCTTTCTTGGAAACAATATGTCCTAGTATTTTGCTTTAATAGATAATAAACACACACATCTTTTGGTTTATAGATATCCCAAACTCTCTACACCTCTCAAAAATCTGCCTTTGATGATTCAAATGATCGTTTCCTTGGAGAAAATGGTCACATCATCAAGATATACCACTATAATGTCATTGAATAATCCTTGAAAAGCCATATCCATTGCACAATGAAAAGTAGCTCTAGTATTATAAAATATAAAATTCATTTTACTATAAGCATATGTACCCCATTTAGTAGTAAAGGCTATCTTATACTGGTCACTTTCCTTTACCAGAATGTGATTATACCTAAAATACCCATAACAAAGAGAAAACCTTTCAATACTAGCCATAACTTGTAATATTTGTTCCATGGAAGGGAGTGGTTAATGATATTTCAAAGAAACTCTATTAAAGTCCCTAATATCAACACATAACCTTATCTCTCCATTTTTTTCCTAACAAGAACTAAGTTTACCAACCAAGATGAATGCTTAATGGGAAAGATGATTTTGGACTCAATCAGTTTGGTGAGTTCTTTCTTCATGAGAGGCTCAATATTGGGATTTATTGGCCTTTTCCTTTGCTTAATATTATTATAATTCTCATCTAACTCTATAGTATGCTGAGTTAGATTCATATCAAAACCTTTTAAATCACTATACTCATGCAAAAACATCAAAAAATTCTATGCATAACTCAATGAAAGCATGCTTCTCTTTGATAGTATATAATTTTTAAAATGGAGTAAATTTATCTTTGAAAATATGAACACTCTCATATTTTTCCTACTTGTTATGTATGCTTACCTTCTCTTTCTTCAGCTAGTCATCATCATTGAATATTCTCTCAAGAGTGACTAAGCCTTTAGGAAGCTTGTTAGACTTCAATTGCACAATATGCCCTCTGTATTATTGCTATAGTTTAAATTAATATTTGGAATAAAAATTAGATTCTTCCTATTAAAAAAGTGACAATTTTTTGTCACTATCAAACACCTACTAATTGGTGACATTATCTGGTATGAATGGTCTCAAAATCACCTTTAGATGGGGCAAGTTTTTATCTTCCTTTATGCCATTTGAAAGATCAAACTAAGCTCCAATAGAAGCCAAACTATGAGCATGATTATTGTCTTCTCTTGGGATGGATGTGATGTTGAAGGATTGGAATTATTCTATAATATCCCACACTCTATGCTTGTATGACTTGAGCAAGGAGTTCTTGGTCAAATTCTACCCTCTAACTTGATTGATAATGAGCTTATTATCACCAAACAGTTACAATTCATTAACACCTATTTTCTTTTCCCACTCAAGGCTATGAATAATGGATTATTATTATGATACAATATAATTGAAAGATAACTAAAATATGAAGGTTGAAAAATAATTTTCCTTTGAAGGTGAAACCAACATTGCTCCACCATCGACCTTAATCTTGCTTCTAGACCCATCAAAGAAGAACTACCACAAGACATTCACATCCTCAATTGAATTAATTAAATTAAGCATGAAAAAATCCTTCTCATGAATATAATAGACTCCAAGACCATATTATTCAATACACTTGTAAGTATCATGCTCATATTTTCCATCTCCCCACTCATCTAGGAACAAATCAGAAACTCCCTCAAGGGAATGGAGATTGGTCAATATAAACTTCTTCTTTATCAATGATAGAATGATTTACATTTTCCACCTTAGGTGAGTAAGTTTATAAGTGATATATATGGATAGGTTATGACTCAATCTTCACTTTAGTGCCATACTTGGTCTTAAACACCATGTAGGACCAATTGGCTACCAAATTTCCACCTATCTTAGATGTGAAGTCTCTTGATAAGCAAAGGTGAAAAATAGGGAGGAAAATATACCACCACCACATCATGAGTAATTTAAAATGTATGAAAATAATTAAGGATAAAATTAAAACCTTTAACTATCCCCAAAGTCTTGGTTGGTGATCCATCCAATTTCAAAACTCCTTTAGTCATTGGCTCATACTTGAGGCCTAGCTTATCTGCTATGCATTTGGGCATAAATAATGTACTTGATCCACTATATATGATGAAATTATGAACCAATAAATCAAAAATAGGAGCATTCTCATCTTTCTTCACTTGACCATCTATAGATTGAGTTCCATTGACCAAAACCACATTGTCATTTCTAGATGGGCCAACTTGTTTACCTAGTCCATGTAATTAATTTTGGAGTATATATTTCTACCCTAGTAATTTTATATAATACAATAATGATATTTTACTATTAAACTTCTTCATATGGTCCACCACATTTATGGAAGGATTACTCACCTTGGGGTTCTCTTTATGAACATTAGCACCTTGTGATGTAGCTTACAGAGGTAGAGTTGTAGCAACTAGCCTAAAGTTTGGAATCCTCTAATTATCATGAATTTTAGGAGATATATTAGAATAAATTACCATATTATATTATTTAGGAGTCACAATAGGTCCTTTATTGGCTCTTTGAGGTTCATTAACAACCCTCCTTTTGGACCTAATATTAGAGGCAACACTGGTATTCTGATTGATTGTATTCCCCACATAATTAATAGCAAAAGAATCACCCTCCAAATGATTTATGAGGGTATAATATATCAAATATTTTCCATTTTCCACCCCTCTTTTCAATATATCCTTCAAAATTTGAAACTGGGAAAGATTGACTACCGTGCATTACTATGCCTTGATTTTGCATCTCATTTACATAAGCAACATGCTCTTGGCCTTGTTCAAAAGATGGATAGTTGGGTTTTTATTAGACAAAGTTATTTTGAGTGAGGACAATAGAGTTTTAATATGAGTTATAATTAGGATTATAGCTTTTATAAGTCTTGACATGGGTGATTAGGCCATGACCTTGTGCATTATTTTGGAAAAGAGGTCTACTTGTTTGCCCAGACTGATTGTATATTTGATATGGCCTATAACCTTGAGCTTGTTGTCTTTTGAGGGAAAAAATAATTTTTAACACTTTGAATCAATATTTTGACTTCATGTATTTCATTTTAATGAGTAATGGTAGGCCTTTCTTGATTAGGCAAAGGAGCTAAAGTGGGCAATACACCTTGACTAGGAGAATGCAAATAAGGGAATAGTGCCATTAGAGGTCTATTAGCTATTTTTACCACTTGGAAAATAAAATTATTAACATTTATGGATATTTAATAGGCATAAATAAATTTTTCTCCACCCATATATTGAATCATCATGGCAATGCCACTATTCAACACTTTCAAGTGGTATAAAAATGCATAGTTTGAGATTGGCCTCACAAGAGTTGGGAATCTATCCTAATTTTTTGGAACCTCATCTTAAAGTATTTTATGAATTAATGTGGTTCCCTCTTGATTTTTTTCAACTACTTGGTTAGAGATAGGTAGTCACTCTTCTCCCTAAGCCTATTAGTCAATAAATCTCCTAATTTATCCCATGAGCTAATGGAATTTATAGGTAGAGTCCCATACCAATCCAAAACTTTTCCTTTGAAGGATAAGGCCAACAACCTAATAGATAAATTTTATTGGGTAATGTTATGGATATTAAAAAAAAATTCTATATTCCTAATGTGCTCAAAGGTAGTAATAGGACCATCCCCACTAAAATATGGGACACTTTTGAGGGCTACTCCTAGAATTTGATCATATTGGGCAAGATACAAGGGATATGACTTGGTGAAAGGCACAAAAGGTTGTCTCTTAGCCATAATAGAAAGATCACTATAGATTTTAGGAATAGTATGTAACACAAATTTTTAAGGTTTAGACACAAACTCATTCTTATAAGGATGAGTATGTACAAACCTAAACCTTTTGGTGGAATATGGAGGTATTTACAAAAACTCAAAAGGTGTCTCTTTAGAAATAGATCTAGTTGTCACCTTTGGCATGGAAAATAGGAATAATCATCAACCAAAGACTTGAATTATTCAATTTAATTTTTAGGTACTGAATGTAGATGCTTCTTTCATCTTTAATGATGCAAAGACTAGCACCAAACTTAAACAATATTGTAGGACTTGGAAGTCCCACCAGGTATGCTAAAAGTTATTGACACTTGGATTATCACCCTTGAAGAGATGTTTAGCTCTCCTCATCCAAGTACCACAATGGAGTCATATCTTTCTATGGGTGACAATTTTATTGAGATAAATCTCTAGATAAGGGGATATCTCCCCTTGATGCACCTTTTAAATCTCTCTCTAAACTATCAATTTGTGTATGAAAAGGGGTCAAGAAAATAACTAAGAAAAAAAAAAGGTGATGCACCAATGTTTATCTTCTCATATTTAATTGAGATTATGCTATTTAAAGACCGACATAATTTTTCTCACACAAAACTCATAACTCCTTGTGTGTTGTCACATCAATGTTTCACATGTTATATTTAAGAAGGAATTCAACACTTAGGAAAATAATGGATGATTCCAAGAAGGAATATAGTCATAGACTACTTATAAAATATTTATACACTTAGAAAATAATAATAACAAAGACCTATAATGACACTCTTTTTGTACATTTGTAGACCATCAAGAGTACAAGCTAGAAAAGATAATCTTTCACTAAACTAGACCAACAAGATTCAAGTCATCACTCAATAGTATAGCATGTGAGTGGAAAAGTAACTTATATTATTTATTCAAGATTATTTCAATTATAAATATTAACCAATGGAGGCTATGAAATGAGCCAAGAGAATGCATATTTATAGCTTTGAGAAGTGGAGCAAGAAAAAGAAGTCTAAGGGTTACTTGGATATGTGTCATCTTGAGAGAAATAATTTCATTTGCATGTGGGAGAGAGGTGGGAGATCTATGCCATGTCACAAAATAAATCAATTAAAAATGAACCAAATGGCTTAGTTACAATTGAATACACTATAATTGAATAAGTTACAACTAAACCAAATGCTCTAGTTACAATTACCATTTGTTACCTTTATACTCACCTTTAGGTTCTCATCGAGCCTTTTGACACCAATGACTATTTTTCATAGTTTGAAATTGACTTTTTGTGGGCTATCACCCTCCTTATTCCTTTAGAATATTTTTGTTAGACTCACTATTTTGATCTACCTGTCACCCACTATTTAAATACCAATGGCTAGCCCATGACCCTGATGTTGACATATATGGACCCATCTTGAATTCTTTCAAGATATTTTCCTCAGAATCTTTTCCCTAAATATCTTATATGGACTTATCTTCTTTTGGGTTCTTTCCCTATGAATACTTTGTTTCAGCATTTTCCTAAAAATAAATCCTTTAGGCTTTTGCTTTTAACCATTTATATAGACAATTTTCTTGAATTAAATCCTTTAGATCCTTTTTTACATATTAATTTCTTTGGGATATCAAACAACCTTTTGGATTTTGAAAATGGACAATGTAGTTCTTTAAAATGTTCCTTCAAGTTTTTAGAAGTGGACCTTCAGAACTCTAGATTGATCCCTTTATCTTCTTACAAATGACCCTTCCGCTTTTTATTTTGCACCCTTTAACCTTCCTATAAATGTTCTTTGGAAAAATTGAAGTGCCCTTGGAAAAAGTTATTTCATACAAAATGTCTAAAATAATTCATTTGGAAAAGTTGAAAATTGCCCTTCAAAAAATTTTCATGTGCCTTTCAAAAAAGTTATTTCAGACAAAATGTCTGAAACAATTCCTTCGAAAAAGTTGAAAATTACCCTTTGGAGAAGTTGCAAATGACCCCTTCAAAAAATTTGTGCCTTTTCAGGATAATTGTTTTGGACAAAATGTCTGAAACAATTCCTTCAAAAAGATTGAAGTGGACCATTCCTGAGAGAAAGATACCCTTGAGAAATATTATTTTAGATAAAATGTTTGAAATAATTGGTCAACACTTAAACAAAAAACCTAAAGACAAAACCTCTGAAAGAATGAACACTTAGTCAAAAAATAAAAGACCCAAAATGATTACAATGCAAAGGCTTAGAAAAAGACCAAAACCAAACTTTCTAAAAGAATTAGACTTGTACATTTGTTGTGGGCTTGTATAGAACACTTCTTCTAAATGAAACCTACATACTAGACCAAGCCAAAGGTATATACTTAGGTAGATAAGTTTTCAAATAGGGATGCCCAATTTTGCCCTGAAGGGCTAAAATTTGGTCAACAATATACATAAACAATTAATAAGGGACACACAGGGACATGAGCACATGTCCAAAGCATACATATAATGAAAAGAAGTGGCATAGAGATAGATATCAATGGAATATTAAAATGCCCTCAAATATAAGAATTATAGAGACACAATCAAGTCTAAACTAGTAAATATAGAAATGAAAATATGCATGAATATGTAATACAAATATATGTAAGATCTAATATGTATATATGTTGAGTCTAAAGTAGTTTTAGTGCTAAAAAAATATGAGAAAGTATAGCATAATCAATATCAAGATATAAGAATTATAAAGTTGTGATGTAGATTTATAAAGATGTAACCTGGTAATTTAAACTATGTATAGGGTACCTCCAAATGGGTGAATGTGTCAAATAAAGAACTAGTGTATATGTGTAAATGCCCCCAGTAGGTAGATAATAATAAATATGAATTACTGTAGTAGACCTAAGTCCTATAGCAATATGAAATTACTCGACAAAAACAAGTGAGGCATGTATTTATGATAAAAATTAATATACTAAGATAGCTAACATATGTAGTGTTTGGAAAATTTAAGAAGTGTAAACATGGTGATGCGTACAATCTATAATTTTATATTTTATCAGTAAATATTTTAATGTTTTTTGTGTTTTTTAAATATTGTACTATTTTTTTATTTAATAGATATAATCTATGTATAATCAACATGAAAATTAAACTATATACAATGAGTAATAAATAAAGAAAGTATGCACAAGTAGGAAGGAACAATACTAACCAATGAGTCTCATGGGAGACTCACTATTAATGTGGCTTGTGTCAAATAAAGGAACAATGATCATTCACACTATATATAAAGGTAAATATAGTCCAAAACACTATTGTACTGAGTGGTATATAACTAGCACTGCCTATGAAATGGTTTTATGAATATGTTATTGTACCTAACACACCCCCTTTTCCCATAGGGAATGGGGACCCACCTTTTTTTATACTAGGGTATTGAATTTGAGCCCATCTTCAATATTTTTATGAAAATTTTGGGACAAGATTTATTATTGGCTTTTTCATAGTTTGGCAAAGTGGCATTGGTATCATGTTTTCATAGACTATCTTTATAATTATTTCAAGGTTATTCTATTAGAAGTGATTCCTTCAGGTCTTTAGTATGACTTATCTTTATTGTACTTATTTTAATTAGAAAAATTCCTTAAGCCAATTGAATTCTTTTGCACGTTTTCCCTAGGGAAATTTATCCTTTCAAGCTTTTTCTATCAGACATTTTATCTGATGGAATTTGGTCTTCACCACATTTTCCTAAAAATAATCTTGCCTAAAATAAAAGGGCTGAAACATATCATTTAGAATTTTTGTCATGGGCATTTTCATTGACAAACATAACCTTCAAAAAAATTTGACATACCCTTCAGAATTTTGTCCTAGGCATTTTTACCTATGAGCCTAACCTTTGATACTTTTATCTTGAACTAATTCTTTCAGGCCTTTTGCCCAAGACTAATTCCTTTAGAAGTTATGTCTTGGACATTTTGTCTGAAAAAAATAAACTATGGCATTTATGTCTTAGACTTTTTTTTTATGAAAATGTACATTCTTTTTAAAGACCGGTCCCCAACAAAAAGCCCAAAATAATTCCCCCACAAAAAATGGCTGAAACTAATACCCTACTGCCAAGATCAATAGACCAAAAATCCTATAGAATTGCCAAGTGACACCCCTACTTAGAGAGAATTTTATTATGTTTTGAACTCAATTTAATATTTTAGCCTAGGACATAATTGTATTTTATTAATACCAAGACCTTAGGCTAAAAATCTGTATATTTGGTCCTTTTTATATCTTATGATTTATGTAGGGTCAAAATTATTGTAGGGGTTGTTTTATATATTCTAAGCCTAGGTTTGAATCATATTTATTAATACAAATAAGACCTTAGGATATAATTTTTTATGCAAGGTAATTTATATTAACTTATGTATTTTATTTATACCTATAGATCTAATGAATTGCATTAACTTAGGCCCAGTTTATCCAATGAAGTGAGAGCCATGGTTGAAATTTCAAAATACCTACTGAGCCTCTCAAGGGTGACAAGTGTCACCATCATGGGAGCATAGTACAATGATCAAAAAATACATGGGAATAAATATGGATCCTAGTACAAAGATATTAGAGATCTACAAATAGCTTCCAAGTGACATGCATATGAGCACTTTTAAAACATTAGCTTAGACTTAGGCTTTATTCATATTTTTAATACATATGAAACATTAGGATTTGAATTATGTCAAAAATTTACTTTTTTATAGAGACCTTAATATAAGTTATATATGATTAGTCATATGTTCATTTATGATTTTAGATCATGGTGACCAAGAAATGACAAGTGTTGAGATCATAGGGATTTAAGTGAATTTGATGGTCATGAGGGCATCTTTGACATTCATTTGAGTGTTAAGATTAAGCTCATAGATAAAAGGTTCATGTTTAAATTTTGATGATCATGTGGACATCATTGATGGTCACAAGGATGTCTTTAATGGTTGCACAAATTTCAAATTTAAGATCAACAAGAAAATTATAGAGGATTAAATTTTGATCATCATGTGGACATCATTGATGATCATGAGGACATCATGGATGATTAAATGATCATCAAATTTAAACTTGAAATCAAAATTTTAGTGGGCTTATGTAGATCAATAGCCAATGTTTATCTGTACAGTTGATCTAGTGGTGTGAAATTGGTATAGACTTTTCTAAGGAATGAGGATGAAATAAGTGTCAAACTCGTAAGAGTCAATAAGTCATTACACCAAGATCTATGAAATATCATAACTTGACAATAGATGAGTGATGGTGTGAGATCAACATGAACTCTTCAAAGGTCTTATAACTATAAAAACATTTCTACCTAGAATAAAAACATTTGAGCTATGACTATAAAAAACATAGAGGCTTTGTAGAGCTTTTAGGTAGAATGCTCACATTTCATCATTCATAAGATCAGATGGTACAAGTTGACAATGAACTTTTCTAAGATTTGGACCCAATCAAGTTTTGACATATGCCTTGGGGTGACAATAAAATTTTGAAAAATATCAATCATAGTGACATGGATATAATATGTAGATATTTTTAACACTTGAGCCATATTTATCGACAACTATTGGGTTTCATAGTTAAGCCATATTAGGAATATGAACATGCATGTGAATATAAAAGCGAGGATCCAGAAACAAAATAATAAAAGGATGTAGTTATATGGAATATCAAAGGTAAACTAAGTGAACACTATCAATTATTCATAGTTAAGACCTTGTAAATCCTTCTAAAGAGATATTTTATAAAGGCATGGGCAAGCATGCAATGCATAATTCAGTTAAATTAGTCACAGCTAACAATAGTGTCACTAGTTCTAAAACATTGGTAAAGTGGTAATTATTTTAGACATATGTTTGAGTTCTATTTGAAAGTAGCTAAACTAAAAATATTTAATAGGTTGTTCCCATAAACTTTAAAAGGAAGCATGTACAATTTTGGAAAATGATGCATATATTTGTAGTTTGTATGTATTTCAAACTAGAATTTTAAAAATTGCATTTGTCTTTGTACACATGCACATGTTGTATAGATTTTAAAAAGGTTATTTTAAATTGATAACTACAATTAGAACCTTATACAATTTTTAACCATAGTTAGAACTCAAGTATTTATAAACAATTGTAATCCAACTTGGATTTTTTTCATAGAATTTGAATATAGGAGTAACATCAATTTGGATCACTAGTGAATGTATTTGTGTATTTTTTTCTCCAATTTCTATGTAGTTAGTTGTTACTTTCTTTAGTTGTATGTTTCAATATTCTTTAGTGTCCAATAGCTATGAATGGATTCTTGATTATTTTAAGTGATATACTAATGTGTGTGTGTGTGTGTGTGTGTGTGTGTGTGTGTGTGTGTGTGTGTGTGTGTGTGTGTGTGTGTGTGTGTGTGTGTGTGTGTGTGTGAAACAACTACTAAGAGATTGGTAAAATATATTTGTTAAGATATTCAAGTTGACTGATTCATAATTTTGATGTGCATGAGTGCTTTCTTTGACGTAGTTTTTTGTGTGTGTACAATAGCTACCTCAGATACTTTGCTAGTCTGAGCCATAATCTCTTGAGTAGGAGTGATCAATAGGTAGTCTAAATAGATCAACCTTTGCCTAAAATATATGAATTACCTACATTAACATCTTCTTATAATTCTTAGACATTTCTAATTGTGTGTGTGAAATTACTACTAGTAATAGGCATAGGTTCTAAGAGCACTTGTCTTTTTAAAAACCAACCAGGGAAGTCATTCCTAAAAACCATAGAGCTTTATTTTCTAATTTACCTTTTCCTCATATTTTGATTTTTTTTTGAGATCTACCCACTTTAGATTATAATCCAACCATCCATATAAATCATGTAGATATTTTCTACCTTTTAAGGACCACACTTCCATCCAAAAACCTTATCACTAACCTGCATATCCTACTAACTATTCCATCAATAGGTTGTCAAAGACTTCGTACCTATAAGTCATGCCATGGAGTAGAGTTTAACTCCATTTAGATCCTAAAATGTTATAAGCTACCTCATTATGCTATGGTGTGCATAAAATTTACATCAATAATTAATTATCACTAGGAGGGCTTGTACCCTTGATAATAGTAGTTGTCCTTTGTATAGAGTTATACTAAAGTCACCTAGGAGATTGACTAGATATAATTCCTAGGCTAGTTTTCTATTATCACCGTTGAAAAATCATAGGAGACCTAGATCTATGCCAACATCCCTACTTAACAATAATCTACCTCCTCCAGTATAGACCCCATTACTTTTAAGGAACCTTTTACCTGTTAACCAACTAATGGCTCATCCCTAGTTATTTAGATCTTTTATTTCCATCCCAGGAGACATGCATGATTTACCATAGAGTCACAAAATGTACTTACCATCCTTTTCTCCTACCAGAGTAATGATAACAAAGGAACATATTAGATATTTTAAATCTACATTAATGCCAATGAATGTTGTCCATGAGGATGTTACACAGATTATTCCTTTTTACTTTAATGGATGTTATTTATGATTGGTATTTACATTTTAAAAAAATTATCACTTCTTGGGATGAATGTCAAGCAACTTTTCTTGTGAAATTTGGATAGGCATCCAATCTTGGTTTGGTATACTATCACTTCACCATCATGAAGAGAGAAACTAATGAGCCCATCCATGTTTTCAACGCAAGGTTACAAAAGATTTATAATTATTTGATCCCAAGGTACAAACCAAATGAGCCATTAGTGTTGGAGATGTACAAGAATGCCTTGGACCCAATCATTATCATGTTCTTGAGAAGAGTAGCTACTACTAGAAATTTGATGTTAGAATATGAAAAGGCTATCAATATAGACAAGAAACTCAATCTTTAGACACCTAGTGCACCTAGTGTCGATAGAGGATTTTTAGCATTAAATCTAATATCACATATGAAGAAAAATGTTCTTGAATTCAATTAAAATAAATTGTACACACTGATTTTGTTGACAAAGGCAACACAACTAAATTTTAGCTTCTTGAACAATCATATGATAGGTAATGGTTACTGGAAGAATCAACAATCAACTACACTCCCCAATGCTATTTTACAAGGTACTAATTCTACAAAGGTAGAAATTGATTCTATCCAGAAAATGGTTAAAAATTTGAGTAATGACTTGTTTAATATGCAAAAGAAGATGGGAAATGTGAATACCTCAATCAATGATTAGAATGTTAGATTCTAAAAATATAATAGATTGTTTAACAATACTAAGAAGCCAAACAAGATTCCATAGATCAACATGGGAGAAATAGCTCTTCCCAATTATTGTAGAGTTAACAACACCTCTTAGGATAATGAGCTTAACTATGTAGAATTCAAAATATTTCAAAGAGAAGTAGTAAAAAAAAACCAGATACGTAATCCACCATAATCCCATAAGGATCCTAGATATTCAAGCACTTATATGTTATTTGAAACTTATGAGTTTCCATTCCTACGTGAAGACAACAACGAACTAGAACATAATATGGATGAAGTTCATGATTTCTAGAAATTTCATGGAGGTACATATAATATAAGGAATAAGTGGCCACTTACAACATTGAATCCTCCATATATAATGGTGATTCCTCCTAGTTCTAAAGCAGATAATAATCTAACCCCTCTAAAGGGTAATGATCAACCACAAAGCAAGGAATAACCAAGCAAAGGAGGATACAACATTATTAAGGATATAAATAAATCAAAGTGAATACAAGTCTTCATGAGTTAGCCCAGATCCCTAAAAAAAGGATCTATTATGAAATTCCATCATTGGAAAGGATCCTATGGAAAGACATAAAGCATCTATAGACAAAGCGAAAGTTGCTAATGCCAACGTCATCTACAAGAGTAATCTAAAATTTCAACCTTTTTTACTAACTTTTAGGGAATTCGATAAGAATATTCATAAAATTTTAGTTGATTTTGGATAATTTTAAACTATAATGCCTACATCCATATATCAAAATATTTTTCTAACTCTAATTCCTTCAAAGAGAATAATTTCACAACTAGACAAAATAGTAGTACTAGTAGTTGGAAAATTGGCCAATGTGTGCATTCAAGTAACATCTGAACCATGAGTCTAGATGACCATTGATATTATAGTGGTAGACATACCTAAAGGCTATGGACTATTTTTGAGTATGGATTAATCCAAAACACTCAAAAAATATCTCTCTATAGACTTCTCTCATATCTAGCTACCATGGAGAAGAACTACAAATCAAATCATGATTGATATAGAGTTGAGAATGAAGTATCCCATTACAAAATACACCATCAAAAATTAAGATGTAAAGTATAAGTCAGCTATCCTTGGTATTTATAATTTTACTATTTATAAATAAGTACATAAGCCATAACTTGAGGGTTCTAATCAGTTGTGGACTCTATGCTTTGATGGTGCTAGATCCAAGCAAGGATCAAACATGGGAATTGAGATAATTGATCCATAACATAAAAGGTTATTGATAGCATATAGATTTTGATTTACAATTGCTAAAACTAGCCAAAGTATAAGTATCTAATTTTGGGATTACAATTTGCACTTAAGAACAATGTAAAGCAAGTATTAGTATTTGGTGACTCAGAGCTAGTGGTCAATCAAGTCAAAAATAAATACCAATACAAGTTATCTTATTTAAAGAGATAAAAGCATAGAGTATGGGGCATGATTGAATGATTCAAATATTTCAACATAGTAACACCTCCTAAAAAGGAAAATCAAGTGGTAGACTCACTAGCTACTACTACTACTAATTTGGAGCCATTATAAGAATCTAAGGTAAAAAAGTTCTCTATTGAATTGGTACCGTGTCCTTCCATTCTAGATAATGTAGAAATTTGATATGTATTTGATGATGAATAGCATATTATTAAATTATAAACTAATTTATGGGAATTCAAATCCCAAATCATCAATGAAAAGGACATTAATCACCTCTATCAAGAGGGATCAATCAAAGAGGGTATTCTTCAGCTCAAAGAGAATTGAATTTTAGCCAACTTGGTCTCTTTGGAAAGACCATTTGGCATAGACCCTCAAGCTCAATAACTCAGGTAGCCCAAGGTCAATTATTCAAACTTCAAAATTGAAAATATAGGAGATAAAAATAGCTCATTTTATGTTAATATCCATCCCAACTACACCCTAGAAGAGAGACAATGAGTGAAGGATTTAATCACTCAATGTAAGGATGCCATTACTTGGACATATGTAGACTTGAAAGTATATGACCCATAAGTCATTACTCATAATTTTCCCTTGAATCCAAATCATAATCCATTCAGATAGAGGTAGAGACTGATTAGTCATATTATGGGGACTCTCATTTAGAGAGAAGTGGAGAAGCTAATAAGCATAAAAATCATCTTTGTAGTAATACATTCTACCTAGGTGGCCATTTTGGTCCCAACAAGAATGAATAATGGTGAGATTAGATTATGTGTAGATTTTAAGAATATAAATAAGGATTCTAGAAAGGAAAATTATCCACTTCCTTCTCTAGATGAGGTGATACAAATAATAAGTGGTTCTAAAATGATGTCCTTTTTAGATGGATTTTTAGACTATAATTAGGTATTGGTGTAATATGAGGATAAAATGAAGATAGCATTCAATTCAAAATGGGGAACTTATGAATATAATAGGATGATTTTTGGGCTAATAAACATAGGATCTACCTTTCAATGCAATATGGATCATGCTTTCAAAGGACTAATAGGAAAATGCATAATCATTTAGATGGATGGTCTTACGATATTTTCAAAGAATAGGAAAGACCACATAAGTCAATAATATTCCATATTGAATAGATGTATAAGGTTTTTTATTTTATTAAACCCAAATAATAACATATTTAGAGTTCTTGAAGGTAATATTTTGGGGCACATCATCACCAAGGATGGGATCACCGTTGATCTAGATAGAATTTAAGGAATTTCAAGGATTGCACCACCAAATAGCTAGAAGGAACTTAAATAATTCTTTGAGAAGGTAAAATTCATAAAGAATTTAATCTTAAGATTTTTAGAGATTTTGAAACCTATGAATGCCATGCTCAAGTAGGATGACAAAATAGAGTGGACAACTAAAGCCTGAAAGACCTTCCAGGACATTAAAGATGCAATATCATATGCTCAAGTATTAATCAATCCAAATTTTAATAAAGATTTTTACCTATACTCATTCACTTTAGAGCATATAATTATGGTTATCATTATGAAAAATAAGGAGGAAACTGAGCATCCAATTGCATTCATGACCACAAACTTGAAAGATGCAAAAATTAGGTAATCCATAATTGATAATTTTTTTTTACCCTTGTCAAGGTAGTAAATAAATTTTGGTATTACATTTCAAGGAACAAAACCATTGCCATTGTGCATGATCCTACTATCAATCTCACCCTATCACAAAATGAATTGGAAGAATGATGAGGTAAATGGATGGCTAAGCTATAATAATTCAACATAGAGATCAAGCTTATGAAGATCATTCAGGGCCAAGGAATTATTTAGCTCATGGCTTAACCAGATCCATGTGTCATATAGGAATAGGTATGTGAAGTTCAAGTATATAAAGGAGAAAGGTATATTGATATAATAAATTTTTTACTTATAGGAACTTGTTCCCTAGATCTCAATAGAGAGAGGAGGAGAGCTTTGAGTCTCAAATATACTCATTACATGATCAAGAAGGGATACCTCCATATAAGAAATTATGAAGGTATTTATCTTAGGTGTGTATCTACAAATGAATTTATAAATTTTTTGGAAAACTTGCATAAAAAAAAAGATATTTGTCATCCTTCTAGGAATAACACAGGCCATAAGATCTTAGGAATGGGCTACTCCTATCCAATAGTTTTCAAGGATGCTCACTCTCATGTGAGAACATGCCAAGAATGTCAATCTCTAGCCAATATATAAGTACAAGAAATAATGCCTTTATATCTAGTTTTTGAAGTAAGGCCATTTTCTTAGTGTGGTTTAGACTTCATTGGCATCATCAACCTAAATTTACTACTAGGCCATAAATTCATGCTTACTGTCACATATTATTACACTAGATAAACTGAAGCCATAACCACAAATAATTTTAGAGTACAAGATGTGATTCACTTCTTAGAGGAACACAAAATAACCATATTTGGGACACCCATTTCTTTGGTTTGTGATAATGGACTAGATTCTATATTATTAGAATTTATTGAGTGGGCACATGACAACTAGATTATTATTAGGTCAGCTTTTAATCATTACCCTCAAATAAATGGATTGGTAGAATTAATGAACAAAAAATTGATAGATGTAATTAAGAAATTAGTAGGGGATAAGCCTAAGGACTAGCAAAACTTGTTGAAGTATGCTCTTCGGTCAGATTAAGCAAGATATAAATAAGTCCTTAAATTTCACCCTATCTATTGGTATAGGGACACAAGCCTGTATTCCTAATTATGTTGAAGTACCTACTTATCAGTTCATGTAGAATTATATGGATCCATGTGATGAAATAGAATTAATATTTTTGGACATAATAGAAATTAAATTTTCAAGGATTTTGGCCTTAAAATCATTTATCAAACACTAGGATGTAACTAAAATTTGGTTTTATAAGATAGTAAAAGTCAAAGCATTTAAGATTTTGGATGTAGCGCTACTTGAGGATAAAGCCCATGAAAATAAATGATAGCATGAGAAGTTTTACCCACTATGTATTAGACCGTATTATATTTCAAAGATCATCAAAATAATGCATTTTATCTAAAGTACCTCTAAATCAATGAGCTCACATATCCAATCAATGGATATTTATTGAAGCACTACTTTAAGGCCTTACTGTTTGCACATATTATTGAGTAATGAGGGACTGATGACCATATAAATAGGATTAGATTAGTTTTTTCTTTTCTAGATTAAATTTCCTACTTTCTTAGCTTATTTTCTTGCTTTCTAGATTAATCTTTCCTACTTTCAGTATTTTGATTTCATATATTAATTTCCTACTTTGTAGATTAGATTTTAGTGCTTTCTTAGTTAAGTTCCTTTATTTCTTAGATTAGTTGTTATTTTATTTGTTTGATGATAAAAATTATGTTTGATTTAACTATGACCAAGTTAAAATCCAAACCAACTGAGCTTATGACTTGTATAAAAGGGGAAAATTAAAATCTTGACACATTGGGACTAGTTTATAGATTAGGTGTATTTTTTAGTCTTTAGGATGAAGGTAAGTAATCAAGGATTATTTTGGATGGTGTCACAATTCAATACTTTTACCAGGCATGTGGAAGTTGCTCTTAGATTACTTCATACAAATTTAAAAAGTTTTCTTGTTCTATTGGATCAAATGCACTTATCACATTAAATAGCTATTACAAATGATAATTTTAGGTATAAGTGTAGCTAGCAGGAATGTTCAAATAATGATTTACTATATAAATATACCAGTTCACTAGGGTTCTATCTCCTCTTTTCATTCAAAAACAAATGAAAAAATAAAAGAAGAAAAGAATCAATGAGTTCAAAAGAGCAAAAACAAATTTAAAGAAAATAAAAGGGCTTACATTATGAAATAAGGTCAATGTACCATGCATCACAATGAAAATAAAATAGTGTAAAAAAAAGAGAAGGAGCCCAAGGTATCTCTATCAGGGCTATGAATGCCTGGCTGACAATAAAGCAATGCTTGAGCTTCCATTTTTTTAATGAGCTTTAAGAGACACTAGAATGAAACCTACACCCCCATCAAAGCCTTTAAAAAACTTGTCATAATAATGGTTAAATAAAATACATATTTGACACACACAGATCCAAGAAATTAAAAGGGAAGTATGTTGTGTGAATGAACTTATGAGTCTCTTTCATGTTTTTTATTTATGTATTCTTCTATGGCATGCTTCATTATTAATTTAAGGATTTATAATGAGTGTTATAAGTTCCTAAAAATACTTAGGATTATTCCCCTAGTGAGTCTCCATTTGTTGTACCCAACACACCCTTTTTTCCCATAGGGAAATAGGGACCAACCTTTTTTCATACTATGGTCTTAACTTTGTGCTCCTCTTCTATATTTTTATGTAAAACCTAGGATAATATTGATTATTGGCCTTTTCATACTTTGGAAAAGTGGCGTTACATGTTTTCATAGACTATATTTATAATTATTTTGGGGTTATTTCATAAGAAATAATTCCTTTAGGTCTTTTGTCCAACTTATCTTTATTGGACATATCTTAATTAAAAAAATTCCTCGATCCAATTGAATCATTTTAGACATTTTGTCCAAGATATTTTACCTAGAATGACTTATTCTTTTGGGATTTTTTTACGAGACATTTTATCTGACAAAATTTGGTGTTCACCACATTTTCCCCAAAATAATCTTGCAAAAAATTTTTGGCCAAAACATACCCTTCAGAATTTTTACCATGGGCATTTTACCCAATAAACATACCCTTAAAACTTTTTGGACATACCCTTTAGAATTTTTGGGCATAGCCTTCAAAATTTTGGCCTAGGTATTTTTCCCAATGAACCTACCCTTCGAGACTTTTATCTTGAACTAATTATTTTGGGCCTTTTACCCTAGACCAATTCCTTCAAAAGTTATGTCTGGATCATTTTGTTTGACAAAAATAAGATGAAAGATTTGTGTCTCAGACATTTTTTCTAATGAAAATGTACATGCTTTGTAAATACCATCCCCCAACTAAAATCCTAAAATAATTCCCTCAAAAAAAATGGTTGAAACAAATACCCTATAGCCAAGATCAATATACCAAAAATCTTGTGGCATTGTTAAGTGACACCCCTACTTAGAGAGCATTTTATTATGTTTTGAGCTTAATTTAATATTTAGCCTAGGTCATAATCATATTTTATTAATAATAATACCTTAGGCTAAAAAACATAGGGGAATTTTATTATGCTTGGTCATTTTTTTATCTTATGATTTACACAGGGTCATAATTAACATAGGGGCTCTTTTATATATTCTAAGATCAGGCTTGAATCATATTTATTAATACAACTAAGACCATAAGATTGATTTTTTTATGAAAGGTCTTGTATATTAACTTATGTCTTTTATTTATACTTGTATATCTAATGAACAACATTAACTCGAGCCCAGTTGATCCAACAAAGTGAGAGCAATGGTTGAAAATATAAAAGACCTATTGAGGCCCATGAGGGTGACAAGTATCACCATCATGGAAGCCTAGTATAATGATCAAACAAGCCATGGGAAGAAGTAGGGAGACTAGTATAAAGATGTCAGAGATCCATGAATAGCTACCAAGTGAGACACATATGAGCACTTCTAAAACATTAGCGTAGAATTAGGCTTTATTCATATTCATTAATACATATAAAACCTTAGGATTTGAATTATGTCCAAAAGTTCCTTTTTTATATAAAACTTAATATAATTTATATATGCTAAGTCCTTTTTTCATTTATGATTATAGAGTAGAACAAAACAAGAAATGACATTTTTTGAGATTTTAGGGAGTTAAGTCAATTTTATGGTCACGAGGATGTCCTTAACATTCAAATGAACATCAAAATTAAGCTCAGAGATAAAAGGTTTGTTTTTAAATTAGTATGGTCATGTGGACATAATTGATGAACATGAGGATTTCTTTAATGGTCATGTGAATGCCAAATTTAAGATCAACAAGAAAATTATATGCAATTAAATTTTAACAATCATATGGACATCATTAAAGGTCATGATGACATCATTAATGATCATGTGAATGCCAAATTTAAGCTTGAAATCAGAATGTTAGTTGGCCCATGTAGATCAATAACCAGTGTTGATCTATATCGTTGCTTTGATTATGTAGGATTGATCGAGACTTTTCAAAATAATGCGGACATGATAAGCGTTAATCTCACAAGAGTCAATGAGTCAAAACACCAAGATCTATGAACTACATTAACTTGAGCACAAATGATTGATGGTGTGAGATCAACATGGAATTTTCAAACATACTAGAACTAGTGAAAGACTACCACATGGAATAAAAACATCTGAGTTATGATTATAAAGAGCATAGAGGCCCCATAAAGCTGTCTGGTGGCATACTCACATTCCATCATGTAAAATATTAGATAGTGCAAGTTGACTATGGAATTTTCTAAGATCTGGACCCAATCAAGTTTTGAGACATGCCTTGTGATGATAGTCACATTTTGAAATATAAAAAATATAATTACATGGTTAGATTATGTAGATATTTTGACAATTGATCTATATTTATTGATATCTATTGGGTCTCATAGTTAAGCTAGATTAGGAATATGAACATGCATGCAAATATAAAAGTGAGGATCTATAAATATAATAAGAAAAGGTTATAGTTACATGGTATCTCAAAGGTAAAGTAAGTGAACACTATCAATTATTTCATGTTAAGACCTCGTAAATTCTTCTAAATAGATATTCTATAAAGGCACAAGTGAGCATGTAATGCACAGTTCAATTAGATTGGTCACAACTAATAATAGTGTCACTGGTTATAAGACATTGGTAAAGTGGTACTTGTATTAGACATATGTCTGAGTTCCATTTGAAGGTGGCTAAACTAGAAATATTGAACAGGTTGTTCTCACAACCTATAAAAGGAGGAATGTAAAATTTTGGAAAATGGTGCTTATATTTTCAGTTTGCATGTAGTTCAAAAAAAATTGTAAAAATCGCCTTTATCTTTGTACACATGCATATATTGCATAACTTTTTCAAAGGCTATTTTAAACCAATAATTAAAATTTGACCCTTATATGGTTTTCAACCATAGTTATAACTCAAGTTCTGACTATCACATGTAATGACCTTGTATTAACTTAGAGGATGAGGTGACCCCTTCCCCAAGTCTATATAAATAACTATATGCCAACTTCAATTTTTGTTAGAGAATTTTAGATATAGGAACAATGTCAATTTTTATTTTCAGTGAATGTGTTTGTTTATTTTATTTCTAATTTTTGTGTAATTAATTGTTACTTTCTTTGGTTATATGTTTCAATAGTCTTTTGGTGTGCACAAACTATGAATGGATTCTTGATTATTTTGATTCATATACTAATCTATAGATGTGTAATATCTATTGAGAGATTGGTAAAATATATTGGTTAAGATATTCAAGTTTATTGATTCATAATTCTAAATGTGCATGATTACTTTACTTGATGTAGTTTTTTATGTGTGTGCTATAGATGCCTCAGTTACTTTACTAGCCTAAGCCATATTCTCTTGAGTAAGAGTGTACCATAGCTACTTAAAAGGAGAAACCTTTGTTTAAGGTCTATTAATTTCCTACATCAGTATCTCCTTAGACTTCTTAGCCATGTTTGATTTTGTATGTGTGTAATTGCTGCTAGTAACATGCATAGGTTCTGAGATCACTTGTCCTTTTAGAAACCAACCAGGGAAGTAGTTCCTAAGAACCAAAGATCCTTATTTTTTACCTTATATTTCCCTTCTTTATTGATTTTTTTTTAAGATACACCCACTTTATATTAGAATCCAACCATCCATCCAACTCACATATATATTAACTACATTTTAGGGACCACACCTCCATCCAAAAACCTTGTCAACAACCTTCATGTCCTACCAAAATTTCCATCAATAGGTTGTCAAAGACCACATACTTTAACTCAAATATTGGAGTGGATTTTACCTCCATTGAGATCCTAAAACATTAGAGGCTACCTTGTTACAGTATAGTATGCATAAAACTTGCAACAACATCTATGAAATTGATTATGTTGTCTTATGAATTATAGGGGTCCCAGGGATGCATCTTGTTGAAAATGTTGTAGCTAGCATAGGTTCTATATGATGAGAACCCTAAGAATTAAATAATATTTATCTCAAGTGAAAATGGGTAGAGGGAGGCCCTTTATAATTTTCAACATATCTATGATGTAGGGGTATCTATAATAATTATCTCTATGGGAGAGTATGCATATGTGGTAACACTATAGGAATATACCTCACCTAAATTGGTGTCTCAACTAAAATATATGGTGTATAAATAAAAACTATGCTTGGATCTTTAACCAATAATTATGGTTTAACTTCTTATGGGATAGGTATAGGATACTCATATAAAATACCCTCAACTACAATAACCTGATTTTCATATATACATTTAAGGTATCTATGCATAGTGGATGGAATGTATCATAAATTTTGTATCCATAGCCAACCAAATACCATGTCAAATTTAACTTCACTAGATAATACTAATAATCTAGTGGCCACATGTGTTGGTATAACATGTAGTGTAAGTATGGTCTCCTTAATGGAGCTTTGAACATGGCCATCAAAACCACAAATAACTATGTTTTTAGGAGATGTATCCTACTCTAAATACCCCAATGTTGTATAAGTTGATAATTCAGATGTTAATACTTGACTAATTATCAACCATTACACTTTAAATATGATGATGATCTATGTAGGCTCATATAAAGAATGCATATAAATCTAAATCATCATCAATGATCTCTTATTCTGAAAAAGTGATGAGTGGTTTAGATGGTAATATGGTATGATACACGCCTATGATATTGTGTAGGGGGTATGCATGTTTTATAGTAGTGTGATATGATGTAGGTGGTGGATGTGCCTAATACCTATGGTGAACACCTAAAGTGGCCTTACCTCATTTACTATATGATTTAGAAACTGATTTGATAATATTTTCAATGCCTTAGCTTCTCTTTGTTGAAATTTGGGTGCCTTTGTGGGTGTATCCACATCAATTATGTTAGCCTCTATCAAATATTATATGTTATCTTTCAATTTAATGAATAAATTTTTTGTATGGCTTTATACCCTATGATATTCATATAATGCAATGGAATCATAAATTTTTGGAATATTCCATGTCATATCAACCTTTTTGATGGGAGGGAGAGATATGACATTACATTCTAGGAGATGTTATAAAACAAATGCTAGGGGTTCTAAAAAATTATTGAAAACTCTCCATGGAAGAGTTGATAAAACTAGGCAAGGATAAGGATATGAAGCTCTATTAACTATGGCCTTTGGTTCACTCTTACATTTAATTATTCTTACCTTGTATGGAGGGTTACTATAAATCTTAGTGGTTGATTCTGATCCACTTGTATATTTTAGTTTACCCATAAAGAGAATCTTGAATTTTATTTCTTTCATTGTCTGCAATAAATATATGAAGGTTAGAAACTTATTGAACAAGATAGCTTTGTGAAATGATGGTAGTAGTCTCTATTTGAATATGTCTTGGATATATATATCTACCAAGGGGATAGTTAATTTTTATAATATAGGCTTGTATCACAACACATTTTATAGTAAGATCATTATATTTTTTCTTCACTTGTGTTACTTGAGGATATGAGACCTTATCACATATGTTTATTGAGAAGTGTGCAAAAAACATATCTACCAATAGATTGAATGCAGTGATAGACTAATTCAAAACATCATATAACCATTATAAGGAATCATCCTTTAAACTACATGAGAACAACTTGTTGAGCATCCAATCATTAGGCACATAGTATAAAAATGTTTGCAAATCTTAGAGATGGTGCTCTAGGCCACCCTTACAATCATATAATGTAAGCTTTGGTACCATGAATTTGGATGGCAAAGGAGTTATCTCTATGTGATGTGACAAAGGTGTATGTAAAATAACATGAGAATCCAAGGCATGTGATGGATTAGTAGCTCCCTACTTAGGATGTAACACCTTATCCTACATAGAATGAATCTCATGATTAAGGGATGGTACATTTAAAGAGGAGGAACTAGCCATAGGACGTGTAGCTACCACTAAAAGTTTTCAATTTAAAATAAATTGTTATACAAATTGAGTTAGACCTAAAGCAGGTATAATGATTTTATTATTTGGGGGAGTAGATGATTAACCATTATTTGATATTTTCTTTATTTACATTATGGCTTGAAAAATATGTGCATGATCATGGGGTTGTTCCAAAAGTTTATCTTTGAAGCTCTTTATAACCTCATCCTTATTGACTCTAATATTTTGATTGTTAAGTGGGGGAGAGTATCCCAATTACAATATTATATATAATCTTAATATTGATTGTATTGCTCATCTTCAAGTTAATTATCATTTAAGTCCACATACTTAGGGTGTGAAAGATGAATGATGGGAGTTGTAACTAGTTATTTGTCCATGGTATAAGTTAAAGCATAAGGAATCTAAGTATGTTCAATAGGATTGTTGCTAAGCCTAACACTTCATCTTAAGGGAAAAAAGATATATATTTTAGATGACATATAGTAAGAAAAGTGAACTGAGGATGATAAAATAGAATATATGAAATCTAAAAAGCTTAACACGACAAATGAAAATAGGAAAAAGGATACAAACCATAAGAGCATCTAGGGTTAGGATTTTAATAGTATTCAAAGTAAGTCAGGTTAACTAGATGTTTTAACTTTTGAGGACTTAGTGAATGTAATTCCTATGTTATTAAATAGCTGAGGAAAGTAAATTAGGGTAGAAATATAAAATAAATATAGTGAATGATCTGTAATAGAATTGACTTAATTTGACCTTTCTAAAAAAATAATAAATAATGTAAATGAGAACTTATCTAAAAAATGACCTAGACAGATGTTCTAGAGGATAAAAATTGAGGTAGAGGCTAGTTTGAGTTTCAAAAAAGAGATTTAAGTGTCAAAACCCCTCCTAAATAGTAGTGCCCTAATTAGATAGTAGTGCTATGTGGCACTAGTGTCATTATTTTGGTGGTAGTGTCCTTTGTGTAGAACTATTTCAAGCTTCTAGGTGCACCTATGTCTAGGTTTGTCATTCATGTTCTTTCATGCATGAGTTTGGGATCTCTGTTTATGACTTGTTATGAATAATTTTAGAAGCAAATCCTAATCCTTCATGTTTTTATGGCATCTAGTTAATACAAGTTGTAAAGTGTGTTTTTTAGTGGGGTAAGATGGATGTCCTCAAAACTATGATATGATGGGATTTGCATACACATCAATACTCATAGGAGGGATAAATCCAAATGTAGTTCTCCCCACCTATGTGTTAGTGCAAGTACAAGTGAAGCTAGTATGATTGTTAACTTGAGTGCTTTGAATGTGCTTGAAATTTGATTAATCTGAGCTTAGGAATGCCATAGATGGTTGTATGCTAAGTAGTGTAGAATAGGGACTGATAACCTTGACTATGTACAACTTGTTTTGAGTTTATATGTGTAATTTACGTATGATTTCCATCTAGTACTTAGAGGAAAAAAGTCATGTATTTATACTATTTTGGTGCTTATGTGAGTGTTAAAAGAGGTTTAGGCTAACCTTAGGTGGTCCTAGATTTGAAAAGATATTTTTTGGTGTAAAAATGAGGGAAATGATAATAGTGCCAAAATTTGGAAACTAACATCATGTGGTGCAACTATCCCACTTATGGTGCTAGTGTCTATGTGGTAGAACCTAAGGCACAAAGGGCCATGATGTCAAATTGAGAGTCTTAGAATACTTTAGGGATGTCTTCGAATGCATGTGGATTGTATGAAGATTAGTTAAGTGTATAAATAGGCACTAATATAGGTTAAGGGATAATCTTGGGATGGGTGGTCTCAAGTGGTACTCTTATCACTCAAGTGTCATTTTTAGGTGATTACATAAACATAATTGTTGTACAAAATGATGTATGAGTCACACTTGGCTAAGGAACACTCATGTCAGTGTGTAAGGAATATTTATGAGTCTTTTAGAGGTTAGATAACAATTTAAGGAGGTCATTTTCATCTTTTGGATGGGTATTTCCACATGCCACCCTCTAATTAGTGGTTGAACTTGGTTTATTTCTCTTTATAAGTTATTTTAGCCTATTTTGGAGGTTATGAAACTTGTATTTTTGGGGTAATCTTATGCTTATAAGGGTTTTGGAAATAAGTTTGTAAGAGGAGACTTGAAGATATAGGTAGGCTACTTATTATTTTACCTATAAAATTATTTCACCTTTTTAGGATACTTGTTATAACCCTTTTTAATTTGAAAGGAGAAATGAATCTTGCTTCATTGAATGTTTTGTAATGAGTAGGTTTTTTGAATAAGATAATTTTGAGGATTTTATTTGTGGCTCCCTTTTTTATTTTATTTCAATTGATTTCATTTTTTTTGGAATTAGTTATTAGGGTTATGGGTTATATGATTAATATTATACCACCATTTTGAAGTTTCCATATGTGCTTGTAACTTTTGGAGTGCACAATATTTGAGAAATTTCCTTTGGATTTTAGAACAAGCCCTCTCTTTCACTATGCTCTTATTATAAAAATTATTGCTCAAGGGTAGTCAAACCTTGAAATTTTTGAAAAGACTCTCTTTATTGAATAAATGGGAGATATAAGGATTATTTTGACAAGTATAAGGAGGCATATTTGTTTGGTATGTCTAAGTAGGATTTGTTATGAGTTATAATAAGGAAATCATTATTTGAAATCATTTTTTGTATGGATTAGAATGACGTATGATCACTTTATGGACCATCTTGGTGTATTTTTCTTGTGCTTATCTATTTTCTCTTTTTTTTTTGTGTGTTGTAAAAAAATTTAGACTTTTAAAATTTCCTTTTTGCACCTCTTGACAGAATCTTATCCATCACCTCTCAAAATACTTGAACCAAGTGCATATTTATAATTCCATGCCTCTTTCCCTTGGACTTGAGGAAGTTTATGCATGGGCTATGCTCAGTGAGGTCTTATGTCATGATTCTAATTAGATGAGAATTCAAGCACTCTCTTCTTTGGCCATTCTTAGATCATGTTGGATTATTTTATATATTTTTTAGTTGTATTTTAGGACCATTCCATGTAGAGATTTTATATAATATAGACATGTCATCTTGGTTAAATTAATTTATTATGTATTTGTCTTACTAATAATCTTTTATTATTATAATATTATTAATCCTAATGTGATTCACTAATTAATATTGAGCTTGTGATTATGAGACTTGTAAATATTTTAACTATGTATATTTTAACTATGTGCTTTAAAACACTTTTGTGTTAATAATATAATTCAATAGCTACACATTTTTGAGAAAGTTACTATTACAGTGCTCATTAATTATTTATTAGTGGGTTTGGAGGTGAAGGAAATGGAAGGAAACTAGATTAATTATATTGTTGAATAACATTATAATGATCCTTATATATATATATATATATATAATCTTTTAAAATTAAATTGATGTGGAAAACTTTTATCAAAAAACTATTTTGTTGAAGCTCCTAGTTCTTATTCTTTTGTATATTTGAATAAGGAAAAGTAGACTATAATTTTTGGTTGTTGTAAATAATTTAATGTTTCTTCTTCCTTACCTATTTAAATAAAAATTAGTATATTTGTTGTAAATATTTCTCTCTCTCATTTTCCTATTCTTGACATACTAATAATAATATACATTTGAAAATAGATTTATATGTGTGTACACCCCCATACAAAATCAATTATTTTTTGAGAAATATGTTTATATATATATATATATATATATATATATATATATATATATATCATAACCTTGGAGTTATGAAAATAATTTTTATACTTGTGTAAAACAATAAATTTACTAGTTATGCTTAATTAATTTTCCATTGAGCACCTCATTGGAAATAATAAGGAAGAAATTTAATTTCTAGTAGTTTTGATGATTCTTGTTAAATTATATATGTATGGATGTATGTATCTATGTATGCATTTATGTATGCATGTATGTATGTATGTATGTACACACACACACACACACACACACACACACACACACACACACACACACACACACACACACACACACACACACACACACACACACACACACACACACACACACACACAATAGTGATTTAGATTTTAAGGCGATTATGGAATATAAGTAATCAAAAAATTAATAAAGAAATAAATATTCAATAATTATAGCTACTAATTTGTATAATGGTTTAATTTTATGATTATTATATAAATAGAAAATGAACTACAAGAGATGTAGTTAGATGTAAATTAATTGAGATAGGTTAATGATATGCTAGAAATATGTGTATAAATTATACCTAGTGTCATGAATAGGAACTCAAAGTTAAAAACCCTCCTCAACAATAGCGTAGTCCCTTGGATAGAATCACACTATGTTAATATTCTCTAGGCCATGGTAATGCCATTTTAAAAGTAGGGACAATGATATTATTGATGGAACCTTACATAGTTATGTGGAGTTTGTACCTATGTAAATAGATGGTAGTTCACTACCTAGTCCCTATTTTTATTGATTTCAATGCCAAACCCTAGACCTCTATGTTTATTAGGGTATTTCAGGATCATAATTAGAAAAAGAGTGGTGTTAATAGGGTAGGCTAGATTTGACCTCAAAAAATCATGTGTTGAGGGTTTCCTATATACCAACACCTCAAAAAGGGATCAATCCCAATGTAGTTATCCCAATCTAAGTACTAGTACAAGTTCAAATAAATACTAGTATTAGGGCCAGTTTGAGTGATTTGATTGTGACATAAGACTAAAAATTGAGTAATCTAATCTCTCAAAAGATATAGATGGGTGTATGTAAAATTAGGGTAGAATAAAGATCTATGGCCTTGATTTACATGACTATTTCTAGGTTTGTTGACAATTATTTCCATTTGATTTCCATCTAGTGGATAACTAAATGAAAGTGGTGTATAAATGTCATTATAGTGCTTTCAAAGATATTAAATATGTCTAGGTCAACCTTAGGAGTGATTTGGGCAATGGAAATATATCTATTGGAGGAGTAAAGAGATAAGGGTCACTAGTGTGGTTCCTAGGTTAATAGTGCAATGTGCTAGTGTCCAAAGGGACACACTAATGTCTAGGTGGTAGAAGATAGTGAATAAGGGGCGTATTTTCCTACATGATGGATTAGTTTTGTTTTTGGTATATCTAGGAGTGGTTTGGACACACACAAAAGATGTAAGAAGATTAAAATAGGCCCTAAGATAGGTTTAGGGCTATGCTAGGATAAGGTCATCTCAAGTGACACTAATTATAATAAAATGACATTTTAGATGACTACATTTCCCCCCTTTATTATAGAAATATATCAAAGTGAAATGACTAGGATAATAGAAAATAAAAATACCTATACTTACCTAATAGATGAAGCCCATGAATTTGGGTTTGAGTCTATGAAGAGTTATTTATTACATGTTGTATAAATGAACATGAAAGAATTAGTCCTAACTTAAGAAAAATAAAAAATCAAGGACAAAACTAAGTAAAGAGATGAGAGAAAGAGGAAAGGAAAGAAAACACATTATTGGGTACATAAACCAATGCTAAAACCTAGTGGCATCTTGTGTGTGTATGTATATGGTGATCAAATGATGAATAATTTAGATTAAGTTGATGGATTTCTCAATCCTCATTTGTGGGTGGCTCAATTACTTAAAATAGTTTTGAATACATCATTTCCCACCCCTTCTTAGTGGATAATAATCTATGAATAATTTTTATTGGATTTATGACTTATCCAACCCTCCTACATAGGTGGATCAATAACTCAAATAGGTTATGACTCCATTATTGCCTACTCTTGTGTAGTATATGAATTTGAAACTAAAAATATGTAATGTAACTAAAACTATATAGGATGGATCTGGGGAAACTTAGAAATTCTAAATTGTAAAATAGCTTAAGGGCCACTCAAGCACTTAGGAATATACCTTAGGGACTACTCAGTAATGCCAACCATTATAGATAAAATAATGCATCAATATGGTGCATAAGTAGTGAAAATATAATATAGAGTAATAATGTGGAGAATGACATGGTTTTTCCATTCCATTTGAGAGTATTGGTGTTAAATTAAACATATGGGAATAATATGGTACACACATGCCCCCAAATATAATATCTATGTATATGAATCCTAGACTAAATCTAATAATGTATGTTTGAGTATCTAAAACTAAAATGGGAGTGATCATGTCGTGCATGATTACCCTAATCTGAGTAAACCTATGTAATCTATGTGAGAACTAAGTATATACTAAACCTATCTAATAATATGTGTTTGAGACTGTGCAAATCTAAACTATAGTTGTTGTACCATTTTTATAATTATGGAATTTTCTATTTCTAGGGATACTATATAGTAGCATGGTCTCTTAGTTAATTACATGCCATGTTAGTGTCCTTTATGTCACACTATTAACCAACTATGTTATTTATATGTAAAATTGAGACTGATCTATATGTGATTATTTATCAATATGTTCTAAATTTGATCTCTATAATATACATCTGCATGTGGAAAATTATGTCATAGGTGCATTAGGATGGATTGAACTTTATGAAAAACCCTTGTGAATTCTCCCTCATTTGAGGGGACTTGTTGAAAATATGTAATAATTATCCTAAAAATAAAATCTATTCATATTGTGTGTTAGATTGAGACATATGATATTTATGTGATAAACCAATATAATGTGTATACATGAAATTAGAATGTAAAATAATTTAAGTTTTAATTTAGTAATTTACAATGTATGTTAGATCTAAAATTCACATGGTTTTCAAGATAGATTAATTAATGCAATCAGGTATATGAATAAAATTTTTGGATATAATTTGAGTAGATACCTAAGGGTATGGGGCATGTTATCCATCAAGGCACCCAAGGAGGATTGGGAGATGCATGAGGTCCCTCATGGCATCATAAACTAGATGTGAATGTAATAAGTAAGAGACAAGTTTCATGTCCATGAAGAATACATGAAAACACATATATAAAGACCTAAGGCATATAAAGTAGGCTAAGGGGCCTTAATACAAAGGACATGGTCACATGCCACTAAGCTTGAGAAATAAAAAAAATATAAGGACATGTCTAAATGTCCACATATACAAGGAGAAAGTAAGGTTATCTTAGAGCTACATAGAAGGATATGTTCAAATGTTTGCATACATAATCAATAATCACACACAAGAACATGTAAACATGTCCAAAACATACACATAATGAAAGTAATTAGTGTAGATCAATATAAAAATGACATATTAAAATGTACTCAAGTAGATGTATAATCAAATATATAATCAAATATAAGATAATAAATCAATAAATGAAAGATTTCATAATCATGTGGTACAAATTTATATAAGAACAAAATTGTACATAAGTTGAGTCTATAGTAGTGGTAGTCAACAAAAAATTAGTGTAGTATAGGATGATCAATATCAATATATAATGAATGCTAAATCTGTGATGTTGAGTATAGAAAGATATGACTTATAAAATTGGAAGCTATGTAGTAAGATGCCTAAAATGGGATAATGTATCAATGTTGAATATGTGTATTTGTGTATGTGTCCCGAATGAGTAGATAGTATCAAATATGGATGTGTAGAGGACTTGAGTCCTATAGTGATTTGAAATAACTCAAAGAGAACAAGTGAAGCATTTATGTATGATGAAACCATCTATACTAACTAGGATATATATTGTAAGTAGCATCTAAAAAATAGAAGGAATGTAAATATATAAATCAATACAATCTTCAATTTGTATTTTATGAGTAAATATTTGAAGGTTTTTATGTTTATAAATATGTTATATTATTTTTGTGTTTTTTAGTATAAGCTATGTATAAGAAACATGAAAATAAAACTATGTAATAATCAAGGTAAGAGAAACTATGTGCAATAATAGAGGAAAATACCAACTGATGAGTCTCACAAGATATTCATTATCAATGTGTCCTGTATCAACTAAAGGAAGAGCGACCACATGTGTTATGCAAGGTGGTATCTAAGATCCATAAACTAAATGTACCAAGTAATCTATAGATGAAACTTCCTATGGAGAGGGGCTATGTATTTGAGGAGATAACTAAACATGCTTATTAACTATGGGGTTCTTGGGAACCCATCTATTAGAATAAGCTATGACTGTTGTGGATGCTCTATGTTATGGCATTGATCTAAATGGTAATGGGTTAGAGAGAGGCTCTCTATAATATAGAACATGTCTCTGACATAGGTGTCTCTCTACTATAGGTCTCCATGGGCGGGTATGTATATGTGGTAATGTTATAGGAGTAATCTTCTCCTGCATTAATGGCTCAACTAATATAGTATGTCTTCTAATATAAGTTGTGTATAAAGTTGTATCTAGTGTCTATTTTTTAACTAGTTGTGGACTAGGTAAGGGATACTCATATGGAAGACCCTTAACCATAACCATATGATTAACATGTATATATTTAATAAACATGTGTACGATTGATGGAATGGATCGAAGCTGATGTATGCAATACCTAACCAATAAAATGTCAAATGTTCCAACACTAGGAACCATTAAAAATATAGTGGCCACATGTATGGGACCAATCTAAAATAAAATTATTATGTCCCTAATGGAGCTATGAACATGGCCATTGAAGCCATGAATAAATATATCTGCTTGAGAAATATACTACTATGAATAACCCAAGTGTTGTAGAAGTGTAATAATACACATAATATTGATTGATCCATTATCAACCATGAGACTTTGAATAATATTATGATTGATGTAAGATCATATAATGAGTCCATATAAATTTGAGTCATCATCGATGATCTCTTACTTTGAGAAAGTGATGAGAGGTTTGTCTAACACTATAATTTGATACACACAAATGATATTAGTGAGAGAGTGCATGTACATCATATGAGTATCGTAATATGCTTGTGTTGGATGTCCCTAATAAGTATAATGAACACCTAAAGTCCCTAATAGATAATTAGTCATATTGTTTAGAAATGGATCTAAAAATATTTTTAATACTTTTGCTTCCACTGGTTATGCTCTAAGAGCCTCTATAAGAGTGTTGAAATGATATTAGAATCTAAAAAATATTGTATCTTATGTTTCAATATGATGAATATATTTTTAGTATGTATTGGTGCCCATGATAGTGATAAAATTCATTAGAATCATAAATCTTTAGAAGAGGCCTAGTCATATCAGCTTCTTTGATGGGATGGAAATATATGATGTTACATTACAAGAGTTGTTGGAGAACATGTGCTGGAAATTTGATAATATTCATAAAATGTCTCTTTGGAGGAGCTTATAAAACCATTGGAGGAGTTGGATCTATGGCTGCATTAATTATCATATTTTGATCATTCTTATCTTTAGTAGGCCTCATCTTATATGGGCTCCTATTGAAACTCTTACTTGTTGAATCTAATCCAATTGTGTACTTTAATTTTCCCATGGAAAGAAGCTTGAATTATTTTTATTTTACTATATGGAATAGATCTATGAAGGATGGAAACTTCTTGAATAGTATAGATTCATTTAATGTCAATAATAAACATTTCTTGAATTTCTTAGAGTTATCTATCTTCTATGTGGCTAGTCATCTTTGCTAATATAGTTTTATATCACAAGACATATTTAGCTATTGGATCATTGGATTTTTTATTGAGTTGTGTAAATTTCATGTATGAAACCTTGTCATTGATATTGATTGAAAATTATGCCAAAAATATATCTTCTAATAGATTAAATGTTGTGATGGAATGATTAGGAAGATCATATAACCATTTTAATTAATAGTCTATTAAATTATTAGAGATCAACTTAGTTAGGAGACAATCATTGTACATGTAGTCCAAACATTCTACACAAAAAGTGTAGATATGATGCTCTATGTCACCATTACCATCTTACAGATTAAGCTTGGGCGACACAAATGTAGAGGGTAAAGGAGTTTCTTCTATATGTTGTGCCAAATATTTATGTAGGAGCATATGAGAAACAAATGTATAAAATGGTGTAGTAGCACCCTACTAAAGATGTAACATCCTATATTGTAGAGAAGTGATGTCATATCAAGTGTACTATCCATAAGAGGTTGTACCACTAGTGAGAGTTGGATAGTTGTAGCTAGTTATTTTAGATTTTGAGTTATCCCTATAGTAATTGTAACAATATTATTATCTATGGGATTAGAGGATTGACCTGTAGTGGATTTAAATAGCTCTACTTAAAAATATAGATAAGGTCATCTTGTATATTAAGATGTTTAGAGGTGAAATCTTGCAAATGTCTCTTATTAATCTCATTAAATTGGTTATTAAATTCTACCATTATAGGTTGGGAAGTAGGAAAATAAAAAGTTGTGTATTTTGAACCTTTTAAGAAATAAATATATGAAAGATTGTAGAAATAGAACAATGAATTACATATTTTATTTTGAAATTAGTTATTGAGCATAGGGAAAAAATGATACAAAACCTAAGAGCATCTATTTCTAGGGTGCATAGTATTCGAATTAAGTCAGAATCAAAAAATGGTTTATCTTTTGAGAGGATTATTGAATGTAAAACCCTTGTTTGCTAAATATTAAATTAAGGAATAAATATGTAAGAAATAAATCCACTTATTTGTATAATAGTTGAATTTTTTTATTATTCTATAATTAGAAAATGAGATACAAGTGAGTACTTAGCTATAAATTGATTGAGACTAGTGAATGATAGGCTATAGACTAATGTAGGAACTAAAAGTTAGAAACACTCATGTATAATACTTGTTAGATAATTTAATCCTAAGTGGGATTATTGACCCTTAGCCTTGGTAGAGTTATTAAATAATAATAATAATAATATATTATTTATTAATAAGAGGTGAAAACCTCATGAAAATAAATAATAAAGTTATAATTATTTAACAAGTTATTGAAATTTATCTAAATGATTTTATCAGGATGGATATATCTATTATTTTTATAGTAGTCACCTCCCTTGGTATTTAACTACAAATAGGGTTTTATCCCTATTGTGAAACCATTCAAACATGAAATTATTTTATCATATTAAACCTGTAAATTTTGTGAAGGCTTATGTGAAGAAGTGAGAAGGGAAGGCTTTGTATTGGGGTGTGTATTTTATCAATTAATTAAATCTCATATTTTTGTGGTTTTTTTACCTCATTGAGGTTTTCCCATTATAAATCTATGTCACACCATTAAATTGATCTATGTTCCTTATGATTTTATATTAATTTACATTTCTAGATATCCTATGTTAATTTTGCATATATATATATATATATATATATATATGGCACTAACACAATGTGTTACCATCCAAGGGGTCATGTTATTGAAAACATCTTTTATATATATAAGATGTTTTCAATAACATGACCCCTTGGATGGTAACACATTGTGTTAGTGTCTTCTGGGATATGGTAGTGTCCTTTTATAAGAAGATATAGTGATCTTTAGGGTGGACCTTCACCTAGTTCTGGGGAGTCTGTAACTATGTGAATGGATGTTGGTTCATTATATGTTCTCTATTTTGATTGATTTTAATTCTAAACCCTAGGCCTTAATGTTTATCAGGGTATTTTAGGAGCACAAGTATAAAAATATAGCATTAATAAGGTAGTCTAGATGTGACCTCAACACCTGATGTATTGAGAGTTGCTTACATAGTAATACCTTGAAAGGGGATCAATCTTGATGCAGTTCTCCCAATCTAAGTGTTGGTGAAAGTGCAAGTGAATGCTAGTATGAGTGCTAGTTTGAGTGATTTGAGTGTGAATTGAGACTACAAATCTTATTAATATGAGATCTAGGCTACTATATATGGGTGTATGTATAAGGGTAGAATAAGTATCAATGACCTTGATTTGCACCACTATTTTTGAGTTTGTTTATGAGTATTATCATGTGATTTCCATCTAGTGGATAAGTGAATTAAAGTGGTGTATATATAACATTATAATGATTTTCAAGATGTGAATTAGGTTTATTACCACCCTAGGAGTGTTTTGGAGAATGAAACTATATTCATTAGGAGAGTAAGGATCTAAGGGAAACTGACATAGTCACTATGTTAATAACATAGTGCACTAGTGTCCTAAGGGTTGTGCTAATGTCCACATGGTAAAATCTAGTCAAAAAAGGGATTAGATGATTATGGGATGGCTTAGTTCTTCTTTTGGTATATCTATGAGTGGATTTCACCCACAAAAAATTTGGAAAATAAATCAAAAGAGGACCTAAGATAGGTCTAGGGCTAAGCTAGGACAAGGTGGTCTCAAGTGACACTCATATCACTAAAATGACATTTTAGATGACTATAAAAATAAACTATAAAATAAATAATAAATATAATAACTTTATATATATATATATATATATATATATATATATACATACATACATACATATATACATATATACATACATACATATATATATATATATATATATATATATATATATATATATTTGTGTGTGTGTGTGTGTGTGTTTGTGTGAATCTATGTGTGCATGTGAATCTATATGAAAAATATTTATAGATTGGTAAATAAAATATAATATATATGTATTTATCTATTTGAATATACATAATGTGTATAACGTTAGGTTAAACAATAATATTAAAATTAGACATGTTATTTTCCCAATGCTTCCTCTCCAAAATCATTCTTCAAGCCTAAACAATAAAAGGGAAAAATGAAAATTAAAAGAGAGAAAAACTATGATAATCCACACCTACATCATATGAGGCTTCTCATCATATATATATGTCATATAGTCCTTAAGAAAAACATGCATAAATATTCCCTTCACCACACAAAGAGAGTCTATAAGAGCTTCATATATGTATGGGTGAGATAAGATGTATTAAATATGATTTTTTATTGAATTAAAACACCAAAATTTCATGGAATGGGTTGGCCTTTTTGTAGAGGCATGTATTTTGAGTTTCAATAGTTTTTTACAACTACAAATATATGAGGCTAATGTCAAGGCATGGATTTGGTTTCTAATTTTTATAGACATAACTAGGATTTTATGGATAAATTAGGAGTTAAAGTTCAATTTGGATAAATATTTTGTCACTTGGGAGTATATTTTAGTCATTATTCTAGGCATGATACCTATTTTATCATTTCACCCATAAGTGGTTTGAGGAGTTTCATAATCTACAACATGGTACTGGTATTGTGGCTCAATATGAGATAGAATTTTTAGACTTGATATATTACATGGGTTTATTTATGGTGAGGAACTTTAAGTGAAATAATACACTAAGGGGCTTATTTCAGATACATATGGGTTTTTTCACCTTCTCTCTCCTTTGACCTTTGATTTTGTTGTAGAGAAGATATATTTTGTAAATGAAAACTAGAAAAAACTTCAAGAGGATATAAATGACTTGTGAGGCAAGTTTCAAGATCATAAGGAATTCATGTCATTATTAACCTAAAATCCACTTAAGAGATGATCAAAAATACCCACAATTCACATATATGCACCCATATCACTCACATTAGCATTACCAGTAACATTCATAACATTAGTGTCATAATCCTCATTAGGATTCAAAGAGATATAAAGGGCAAGGTGGTAATGAAAAAACTAGCGATTAGAGACATAAAAGATATTATTTAAGGCTACCATGAACTAAATATTCCCATTGAAATGGGCATATAATTTATTAATAGTGAGTGTATCATATGAATAAAGGGATAAAGCTGAGTAAGGAGAAGATTCAATGAGAATGTTTCCTATGTAGGGCTTTAGATCACTATGCATGGGATTTTTTAATGAAACTCTAGGCCTCTAAATGAAAAAAGTAAAACATGTCATAGTAGACTATTGGTGATGTAGGAAGTGCCTATCTTATGTATTAAACAATACATAATCAATAGGTAGAACACAAGTCTACAATCATTGGGATCACATGTATTATTAACGTGGTTTTAGTATCAGTACTTTTTGATTTTAGAGATTCATAATATTTTTAATTTTCCTTATGGACCAATGTATAATGTTATCATCTATTAAATGTGACCATTTTGAGGTCATGATGGATATTAGAGTTAATATGGTACTACATTTCTATTTTATTCAGTTCATTCTTCATTTGGGAATCATCATAAATACTATTAACCTTCATATCATACCCTTTAGTTCATACAATTTTATATTTGGTATAGAATATCTTGAGGCCCATAAAGTTATAGTGTATTGTCATAATAAGGTTATTAAGTGCCACATTGATCTTGAAAGTGAGATTATTTTTTATTGATATTTAGAGGCCCATTTCTAGTTGTGTGATTTTCACTATAGGTAGAGTGAAAAAAGGTATCTCAGATGTATGGCATCATTGTTAATTAAAAATATGAGAAATTAGGGGTGACTCCTAAGGATCATGCTATACTCATGTGTTTACTTATGAGTTACCTAGGCTACCCCTTTGAGGGAGAAAAAAGTAAAGATTGATCTTATGTCAGTCATAGAGCCTATATTCAGGATTTCTTCTAGGATGACTACACCTAGGTTTTGTAATCTCAAGATACATATGGAAGAAATTTTGGATAATGGAATAATTCTCTTGAGTGTTTCTCAATAGGAAAAATTCCTGATCTTTGTGAAGAATAAGGATAATTCCCTTCTTCTTATTCTTCTTTATGACCAAGAATCCTTATCCCCTTTTGAGCTTAAATGATATATTTGAATAAATATGAGGGGCCAAAGTGTTATCCAAAATTGATCTTAAATAAGGATATCACCAATTTAGGATATTAAAATTTGAAATTAAGAATATGGATTTCTAGATTAAATACGGGTATTACGAGTTCACAATGGTGGTAATTAGACTAACTATTCCAATTGAATTATTCATGAGCCTAATGATGGTGTCTTTAAAAACTTATTATGATGGTATTTATTGATGATATATTTATTTATTTAAGGAGTGAGGAAGAGCATGTCCATTGCTTATGTCATGTACTACACATTTCTCTTGATAGATTCAATGAGATATAAACTTTGAATTTACTTCAAATGTTGTCATTCATTGTAAAAAACTATTCATATGGACTACTTAAAGTCCTTTTAAGTATTTATTCCATTATTAGTATTTTTAGTTTTGAATGCATGGTTAAAGGTTTTATAAAATTTAGGATGTTTAATGCTATTAAAAAATTTAAAGTTTAATAGCACTAAGGTTATTATTAAAATGTATCCATGTATGTAGAGTCAATTATGTACATTAATATTAAATGTAATTAAATATAGTATATTATGGGTTTATTAGTGAATCTAGATATATATGTAGTTTTTATGACAAAAGAGTCAAGAATTCTTTTTATATGTTGTGTCTATTTTTTTATTCTTTATATGTTCAAAAAACCAAAAGTGTCAATTAGGTTGTCAAATCCAATCCTTAATTGGATTTTTTTAAAACCATTAGTTTTGATTATTATTAGTCAGTTATGTTGTAAAAGTTATTCTTTAAATTTAGTTATTTTACATCAAATCCAAAAAGTGTTAAATAAATTTCCTCATAGATGCATTATCACTTGTATGTGATGTCCATATTATGATGGGAAATTCTAAAATTGAGCCTCAAAGTCAAATTTTATTAAGTAGTCTCATATAAGAGGATGGCATATGCAATCAAATTGAGATAAAACTAAAACTTTTCCTACTCAATAATATCCAAGATCAGATAAGGTTATTAGCTAAAAATATGCTTAGAAATACTTTTTTATATTAGGGACATAATAAATTATGGATCATATAAACCTAACTAAGGTATCTCTTACTACAAAATAGAAAAGGAGATGTTTTCAAGGCCTCTAGTCAAATTTCATCATGTAATAACCCTAACTAGGTCTTATAATGTGATAAATGGAAATTAGTTAATCTACTATATGAAAATATAAGATAATATAATAAATGAACATAAAAGATAATATAGTTCTCACAAAATATTTTGGCACACATGGGGAGGATAATAAACAAGAAAATACAATTTTATTCAAGACAATATAGAAGTAATCTAAGGAGAGATACCATCCAATCCCTTACTTATGCAACATCTACATATCAAAATGAATGGGCTATGAGTATATTTACATTTTTATTGTGAACCCATCATGCCTCAATCAATTCATTGGCCAATGGTGCTTTTAAAAAGGTTTTTGTGGATTATAAAGATCATAAGGATATACTAGGTCTAGGCTACAAGATTTATCCTATGCATCTAGTACCTCCTGAAGATAAATGCTGCTACTCCAAGGTAGAATCCTAAACCATGAAAGATTAAAATGATAATATAAGTACATTTATGATCTATAATTATGCATAATTAAATGATTCTCTCTTTAAAAATGAAGTTAAAGGGGTATTTATAGCTAAGGATTGACCCTAAATGTTCCTAAGAATTTAGTAGACAAGGTCATCTAGGTTGATCTTATTTGGTAGGAAATAGAGTCATTAGGCCTCAAACTAGATTGGCTAGGATGATAGAATTATGTGACATATTGTAAGTTCCAAATAAAGTAAACCAATCTAACGTAGTAGGAAAAATGAATAAGGGTGGTTTTTTCTTAGGTAGGGGCTATTTTGGATGGTTAATTTCTTAGGGGAGTGTATAAGTGGTTTTTTATTGATTTAGGAATTGAATAGAAGTATATTATAGTGTTGTTATGTAATTATATATGGGTGAACAATACTAAGAAGCACAAAATATTTTTCAACCCCTTTCCTAGTGCACTGTTTAAGGTATTCACTCAGAGATATTGAAAATCGATAGGTTCTTGTAAGAGAGAAAGTGTCATTAAATGATAGATCAAAAAAATATTATTTATACACATATTACACACTCAAATATCATCACATGTTATGTAGTTATAATATGGGATAGTGCTTTGATAAGGAATTTACCAACACATAATGTTGAGCTAATAAATTACAATATAAACCATAAATTTAAAAGATAATAAGGAAATAATTGAAATAATTTTAAAGAATCATATTATTTATTATATTTTTAGTATTGTTCATGGAGGGTGAATTAAATTCTTTGGACAACCCTTGTGGATACAAAACTAAATATAAAAAATAAGCAATCATAGGAATAAGTCACATTGACAGTTGGTATTCAATGGTGATAAATGCTATGTTAAAACCAAAAAACCAAGGAAAATTAGATTAAAAAAAATAGAGTAAATCATGTAACCAAAAATTGAAGGCTAATAAATGACCAAAAACACCCAAATTAGTGTACCTTAAGTAATAAAAGCAACAAACCAAATCAAACCAAGGACAAATTTCACTAAAATAGAATATCCAACATTGATGTAAAATAAGTAACAAAACATACTTCAAAAAAGATGGAATAGAAATTTAAAGTAAAATAACATTGACAAATTAGAAGTAACAATCCAACTCATTTTACTATGGAAAAATTGAATACAAAAAGTAGAATTAAATTATCTAAAAAAATAATGATAGACTTATGATTTAAAATAAAGCCAAGAACATATAAGAAGTATAAGGAAATTTTTTAAAGATGTAATGCATAGTCATTCAAAGATATAAATTTTTCTCTTAAATGGATTTAAACTAAAATAAAACTTATTATGAGCATCTTAAAAGAGATTGAAAGTAGGGAGTATAGAAGTAGGGAAACAAATTTAGAAAATAAAAATTCCTATCAAGGGGGAATATGAAATGGGTGGAAGGGGAAAAGTAGGTGATACCAAGGTATAAAATATTTATCATAATCAAGACACTCAAATAATGTTGGAATAAAAGAATACTTTTTACATTAGGATCTAGTCATATAAAATTTAAAAATTGGTAGCTTGAGTGTGGCTTGTGACACCCAACCCATAGGTCCCACTTTCATGCTCCCTTGACCCTTCTATCCACCTTTTTGTGGATTCCTAATCATTTGTAGACTTATAAGACCTAAATTTAGCTCAACTAGATCCCATTTCCCATGCTTATTCCATCCCCCTAGGTCTTGAACTTTTAGGATAGGAACATTGGGATTGTAATTTAACTCTAGACCCTAGGGTGTCCCATTTCTAGTGCTCTTTTATAATCAAATTTTAAGCCCAAGTGACCATTTTCTCTCAATTTCTCTTATTCATTATGTCAGCCTAACACAAATGCATCTAACCCATGACTAATAGATCTCTATAAAATCCCATTAAAATTTCATTTAAAATGGGTTGGCAAATATTACAAAAACAAACAAGAATACAAGTAAGACCACTAAGGCAAATTTCCCTATTCTCTGCATACAACCATTCAATATAGCTACCATCCTATTCAAACCCTCACACGAGTCACTAGCTAGCTCAAACACACCTAGTTTAGCATTTTTGAATCTTCATTACACTATTTCTCAAAGCACATCAAGTGGGAGAACTACATATGGATTTATCCCTCTTCGAAGTACTAGTATGTAGGTAACATGCCCATATAAAGGGTATGGATATACATTTAGTTCATATTACACACACTAAACCCCTCTCTTTCTCAAATTTTTCATTCATGTTCAAGCATAAGAAAGATCTAGGGTTGGATATTAAATCAGATCTATAAAAATATTCATCGACAGTCAAGAATTGAAATTTCATTGGTAGACTAATACATGGATAGTAGACAACACCTAAAAAACTTAGATCTCTATGATCATTTTTGAAAATAGTGGTAGGATGTGGACTATGGTACCAAACCTTGAAGTATCCTATTTTTGTCACTCTTGTCCTTTCATCAAATGAAAGCTAGATCCTAGTTCATGATACTATCCCAATCCTGTATAACTAGTATCAACCTCTATCTCAATTGTATTAGCATAGTTTTATGATAAGTTGTATTTCTCCTACTTTTTAACTATTTTTAGAAATCTATGAAGGTCAAATAAATTATATAAATTAGTATTCTATATATTGATAAATTATTTATTGATTTAATCAACTCAGACCCTTAACTAAATTAGGAATAACACTCCAATATTCCTAAAAGGTTAAATTAGAAGGACTCTAGAAAGTTTGCCTTAGCTACAGAAATTTAGGTTATCTACAAAAGTATAAGTATTATCCCTTGAATGATATATGCATGAAAATTAGAATGGACATACCTTCCCATAATGTGTTCCTCATTCCTCAAGACCCCTTACAAAGTTATCAGTCTATTGGGAAAATTGGGTACTTTAATGAGAAAGTAGGTATCATTGTAGATAATGATTAAACCTCTTATCCTAGTCTACTAGTATAACACACCCTAATGGACCTCAACACTGTCACGAGGCTAACTATGGAGTTTGACGTTTGATTAGAATATGAGATGTGCTTGATAATCATGTATTTTGGTGTGATTTTTAGTTTTGATTTCTATAGATGCCTTATTATCATTTCCTTTTATTTTAAATGATTTGGATTTTTTAGATGGATTTTTGTATTTATCCTCCATACAGATCCAAAATACCAAAAATGGGTGTTAAAAATGAATATCACTAGAAAACTTAGACTTGATAACTAAGAAAATAACTTAGAGATCATGGTGTAAGGAATCTTCTACTTGTATTTTGAATAATAAAGCAATATTGAAACTAGCTTTGGTGTGCCCAATGTATAATTAAAATCAGGGCAAATGAAATTGAACATGGAATCATTGAATTTCCTCAAATCATAAAAAATGTGAAAATGTGGAAAGGATACAATGATAGGTAAGCATGATTATATATCATAATAAATTATTTAAGTGTATAGAGACATTAAAAAATAATTTTTTTTACAATCGTTACCATAAAAGAAAATAATTGATTTTGAGAGTATCAAATCACAATCCTTACATCATTGCCATAATTCTCTAGGGAAAACACTTAGAGATATTTTAATAATTTTGAATTTTTTAAGAGGAATGATTGGTCTTATTTGAGGTCTTAAACTATAACTCAAAAAAGAGAAATGAAAGAGGTAAAAATAATGAAGACACATAAAATAGTATTTTTTGAAGAAGTCCTAGTCCTATCTAAGGTCTTGTATTACAACTCACAAAGCATAATTTAAATAAGTGAAAATAATTTTGTAAAATGACATATTAATAAATAAAAATATATATTAAGATTGGAATAATAAATAAGAGATATTCATGAGGATGGTTGAGTCCTATCCATGGTCTTATGCTACAACTCATGAACTAAATGAATATAATATAGATAGATCAAAGGACCAATGATAGGAACTAATGCTATTGAGGGTAATGCCATGTTTTACATTGGAGATATTTGTAGGAAATATACAAAAAATGTTAGTATTTATAATATATGGAAGTATCTAGGAAATATGTAGAAGATATTTAAGTAAAATATTTTTAAAAAAATTAGACGTTAGTGGGTTCTTTGAAAATATTTCCATTGTTATTTTGTTATATATAAGTGTTAGGACTAAGGATGTATTTTAAAAGGTATGGAACCCACCATTTTCGGTCATAGTTTCCTTTTTTATCATGTGTATAATTTAGTTTGAGGACTAGGTCGTCAGCATTGAAAGTTTAGACTTTAACATTTTTATTGTGTTGTTTAGCAATGCAAGCTTTGTATTGGTGATTATGTTGTAATGCATCCATATGATTATCATCTATAAAAATTAAAGAATGAATACAAGCTTCACCTAATTATTCATTAGGAATAATTCTATGAAGATAAATTTGTAAGGATGGTAACTCAACTTGTAGAGGTAAAACTAATTCATATCCATATATTAATGAAAATGGTGGTGCCCCTATGGAAATATGTATACTAGTGTGATAATCCCAAAGTGTGGGATAAACTTATAAATGATAATCATTACAAGATTATCTAATAGTATTTTTAATGTTTTATTTTGAATTTTATTGGTGGCTTATACTTGGCCATTGCATTAAAGGTGATAAAGTGTTGAGAATTTATGTGTAATTTTTAATTTTACACATAATTATTTCATATATTTGTTTTTGAAATTTCATCCATTATCATAGATTATGATATGAGTAAATCCAAAAAGATAAATGATTTAATTGATAATAAATTTGTAAATATTATTTCTAGTAATGATAACAAGAGGCATGCTTCTACTCATTTAGTGAAATATTAAGTGGAAATTATAATAAATACATGACAATTTTATGACATAGGTAAATTGTCAATGAGATCTAATCCACACATAAATAATGTCCAAGGAGATTTTAAGGTTTGGAATTATACCATAAGAGAGTGGATGAGATAATTATGAAGCTGATAAGGATTAAACTTTTTTACAAAATTAATGGCATATTTTTCAAGAGTAGGCCCAAAGTAACCCATGCATAGGCATTTACAGGCTATGGTGTGACTGCTACAAGGACCACCATAAATACCCCCATTTTTTTATTCAAGGAGATCATTAACTTATTATAGCATTACATAGTGTATTAAAGTGCCTTCTATGTTATCATAATAGAGATTATTGTATCGAATTACATAGTTTTATGCTTATTTACAAATATAAGTATTTTCATGAGAATATGCTTGTGGAGGGTAGGTATGATGCTCAATGAATTGAATGATGTTTTTATACCATGAACTCTATTAGATAGTGAAAAATTATATACTATAAATTATAGAATATATTTTATTTTTTTAAATAATAAGGTGACTTCCTAATTTGGATAAGCAATTGAGAATCATGGAGAACTTGATGAGGTTGAAATAGATATGCAGATGAAATGAGTGAATCATCTACAACATTTTTTCCTCATGGGATTGGTTTAATAGTGAAATAAGTGAATTATTTGTCAAGTGTAGTGGAAACTTGATGATATGTGATAAATTTTTCACTTTTACATTGATAATCTCCACTAGCTTGTTCACATATGAGTTGTGAATCACCTAAAGCATGTAAATATTGGATTCCTATATTGATTTCAGCTTGCATGCTTAATATTAGAGATTATTATTCATACATATTATTAGTTAATTGAAAGGTTAATAAAAATGATATATGTATGATTTTACCATGTGAATTAAGTAATATACAACTTACCCCAACACTTTGAATACATTTTGCACCATTAAAGTGAAGTGTCAAAGTTTTTTCATGTAAGTCAATGTGGCTTATAGTAATTCTTCAATGTTTACTTTAGATTTAGTATTAGAAGTAGTTAGATTAGGTTCATAATAGTCATTGTCTTCTAGATCAATAACTAAATTATGGAAGTAATCTTTGAGTGAGATTTCTTGGTTAAGACATTCTATATAAAGAATTTATATATCAAGAAGAGTATCTTGAAGGTGATTATTAGGTGGTAGGGAGGTAGCTACAAGTTTATCTGTGATGACCTAACCTTTTATATATTTTTGTGTAACTATTCAAAGATCAAATTGTATTAATAGGACCATCCATTTTTTGATTCTATCTCTAGGTAGGAAAGCTTTGGAGAAGAAATGACAAAGTGGATCAAAATGGACAATGACATAAGTAGTTTGATATAGCATATAATCATAAGGATTTTTAATTGTAAAATATAGAGTTAAACAATTGCGCTCTACTTTTTTATATAATTTTACCTAATCAATTAAACCATGATTAATATAATATATAGCGTATTCTATACTAGTATCATCTTTTTGGGTGAGCATTTAACCAATTGATATGTGTGTAGATTATGTATATAAGATTAATAATTGATAATTTGAAGGTGGGAGAAGAGGAGGATGAAAAAAGGATTATTTCATGTTATCAAGTGATATTTGGCATTAATCTATCCATTCTAAAGTATTACCCTTTTTGAGAAGGTAATTAATGTAGTAAATATGTTATGCCATTTATGGAATAAAATGATGAATTTCCCAAAGTTTTCTAAGTTATGTTCATATATCTAGAATGGAATGAGGAATAGGCATGTTAATAAGAGATTTGATTTTAATTGGATTAACATCAATGCCCTATTAAGAGAGTATAAAACCTAATAGTTTACCATAAGTAACACTGAACACACATTTTAAGGGGTTGAGTCTAAATTTTTATTTAATGAGTCAATAAAAAATGATAGCTAAATCATGAATGTGAGTATTGTAATGTTTAGGTTTAGAAAAAAAATCATATACATAGGTTTCAATGATTTTTTGAATAATATCTTGAAAGATATGTGTCATTTCATGTTGATAAGTAGCTCTAGCATTTTAACATAACAATATGTGCCCTAATATATGGTAAATGTTTCCTTATGTTAATCTTCAAGAGATATATGAATTTGGTAATATCTTGATAAACCAACCATGAGTGATAACATTTCATAACTAGAAGTAGAATTGATGATGGCATATATTGATGGTAAGGGATAATTATCTTTTAGACATGTTGAATTTAAGTTTAAAAAAATTGATGCATATGTAAATAACTAAGGTTAATTTTTTATGAACATGGACTGTTGGAGACCCATTCTGAGTAATCTACATGCTTAATGAATTTAACATCTAAAAATTTGATGATTTATTTATGAAAATGTAGAAATATCATGAGGTAATTCATTAATTTTATCATATGGATTTGGCATTTGGGTAAGTGATGATATTATGGACAATGATACTAATATTAATTCCTGGCATTTTTTCATATGACAAAGTGAAATTTTCATTACATTTTTCAAATAAGAGGATAAAATTATCATGATCTTCGAGATTGAGTTATTTAGATATGGTAATTTATCAAGGACATGTAGGTGTACCATATTCAATATTTGTAGTTTGTTCCAAAAAAAAATCCATCTTAGAGATTATTTGGATTGGGAGGGAGGGAAGAGATAAGATTTGTTTTAGGGTCCACACTAGAATTAAAATTATTAAAATACGAAACCTTTTGTTGAATGTTTCCAAGATTATGATCTTTATGTGGAAGTTGAATTTTTATAGTGTGGAGGAGTTCTAGGATAGTTTCATCATTAGGAAGCATTAATAAAGGTTCATAATAATCAACATCTACTTCAAGATCAATGATTTGATTACATTTGATTTCATATTTGGAATGCATTTATTTCACTGACTTACTTTATCATCTGATGTGATTTAAGGTGGAATTGTAGATATAAATTTTGTGTTGGTGAGATTGGGTTGACATAAGTCAATAATGTTTGTAGTAATTATAATTATTTATTCAATGGATGGGATTTTAGGTGATAATTAAGGGAGAGTTTCCTCAATCAAGTGTATATATTGATTAGTACAATTGAAGGAAGTGGAAATAATATTTATGGTTTGTAAAGTGGGTTATATAGAAGGTTCATAAGATGCCATAGTTGAGATTTCTTTGACTACCCATGGAGTGTGTAGTAATGGTAGATTAGTAGGGGTATATAACCTTAAGGTTATGATTTACATCAACGTCATAAATGAATGCATGCATTTTTTATAGTGACTTTAGATTATGTTGTACATATAAATATCATGCTTGGGATTAGGCCATGATATAATTACCATCATTAGTGTGATAAATAGTGCATGCATCAGTTTATATAGTATAATCAAAGGTGTAAACATCTATGTTTCAAAATTTATGAGGATACATAGTTAAAGGGTCTTGAAATAGTTTTACCACTCCATATTCATTACAAGTGAAGTCATCATCTATGTAATATGTTTCATATGCATTGCATGGAAGGGAAGTATCAGTAGTAAGGTAATGTTATGATCAAGAGGAAATAAAGAAGGAGGGAGAAATTTTTATATATAAGGAGGTAATCAAGTTGTATTGAAAATATTTTGTAATTCATTTTTTATCATCAAGTAAGGGAATGTTATGATCACGAGGCAATAAAGTAGGGAGACATTCTGATATATAAGGAGGTAATCAAGTTTTATTACAAGTATTTTGAAATTCATTTTTTTAATCATCATCTTAATTTATGAGAGTAACATGTAGATAAAAATGCATGTTAACAAATTTAGGTAGAGGTAGACTATTGATATGGGAAATAGTTAGACTATGATATTGAGATTTAGGAGTTGGTGGTTGAATAATCCATCGATTGGGATCAGTTTCATGTTTGTAGCATTTTGAATTATATATTAGCTTGATTTATTAACTATGTAAATATTCAATGACATGCATATGATGTGTCCATGGGTGACTAAAGAGTATGTTGTAAGATAAGGGTAGATCAAGAATAATGAACTTAGTGTGAATTATCTTGGGTATAATGGTAATTGTGAGCCAAATGAAACCAAGAATTTTTTGATAGGTTTTATCAAATCGTCTACACATGAGGCATGTTTTTTTGATATTTTATTTTGTATATCCAATTTATTAAATTAACCAAAGAGAGGTGATATTAATTATTGACCCTTAATCTCCTATTTTCTTTTTTGAATGAAGGTATTTTTTATCCCTATTTTCCTAAAGAGAGGTAGATCATGTTCTCTAAATAGAATCCCATCATTAGTCATATCCTCTTATATAAATTCTCTTGATGGTTTTAAATTTGTTGAGATTGTTTCAATTGTGTGGACTTTTATAAGCAGAGGATTTTTATAAGGAATTTTTGAGTCATGAAATTATGGTTCTTACATGTTTTATAATTGTTACATAATGAATTTATGATAATAAGGAGAATGAAAAAATAATTACATAAGGGGGATTTTTCTAGGTAATGAATTAAGTTCTTTAAAAAAAAAATTGATGTGATTTAGAGGATGAAAAACCAACACAAGTTTTATGAGGTATGGCATTTTTTTAGGTATGAGTATTATATTTGGGTTATAGTTATGTAAGTGGTTCATCATTTGGTTTAGAATATGTGGTTACAATAATTTTATTATTTGTATTTTATTGTTCATTAGTAGATGACTTTTTAGGTTTGATGACAAGATCCTCATGAGCATGTTTACATCTATAGTTAATTTTTTTTGTTTTCAAATACTAAGATTTGGTGTAAAATTGGTCATAATAAGAATCAATTACACATATTATCATTTGAATGTTTTTTGTTAGAAGTATATGAGCATTTTTTTGGTTTTGAGGGTATGGGTTTAGTAACCTATTTATTTTGAGAAGCTTTGAGATAATCAAGATGGTGAAATTTGATCAAAGCATCATGGTAAAATATGTCACCTAACATGAAGGAAACTATAAATTTAATAAGTATACAACATGTTCTATGAGAATGAAAAATATCAACATGGAATCAACATAATTTATTAAGATCATACCATGATGGGGGGGGGGGGGGTGATAATGTTGTAGGTAAGCATTTATATGGTGATAATAATTGCTTCATTTGTGACACTATTAATGGAGGGTAACAACAAATATGATTTTCTATTTTAGCCACTCTTAATTTCATTGGAGGATTAACACTTGTAATTAAATTGGTTAAGGTTTAGAAATATTCCTTGGTTGAGTTATGGGTTGGCTCAAATTGTTTCAAAATGAAATCTTATCTTTTAGCTTGATCAAATGTTTCACTATAGGTTTATGGAGAAAAAGTTAAAACCTTATATTAAAGGCAAGGTATTAAAGCAATGATAAATAGTTTAAATAGACGTAATTATTCATGTTGTGATCTAATTTATGATCTAATGATTTCCATAATTTGTTGAAATCACGAGCTTATTCTATGGGTTATTTCCTAGCATTGGTAAAATGACCAAGACAATTTTCTAGAAGATCATTTTGCTGAAATTATTTAGCTAAAGTATTGACCAAATATTTTAATTATGAGATAGAATGTTGAGGAAACATTTTATACCATTATATAACACCTCTTATTAATGTTTGGACTAAGAATTTAATAGTATAAAAATTATATGTTTGGACCAATTCCTTGTAGAGATTACCAAATTCTTTAAGGAAATATTCAACTTCTTTAGATCCATCATAATATAATAGTTGGAGATATATTTCCATTATCAATGGATACTATTATTTTTTCTTGCACAACATGCCCTATTTTTAGTTTAAAAATGAGTACCCTCTTTTTGATTTGAATTTTTATCTTATACTTCATTGAGTCCATTGTGATTACTTGTATAATTCACATCTCAGCCACATTAATTTAAATATATAAATTTATATCATTTTACTAAGTCCTCATTTGTTTTTTTGCTTGTTTTTTGAAACACATTTTACAACTTCATTTCAAAATATTTCACCTTAAGATTGTGTAGACTAACTAACTGCTTCAAAGGTTTTTTGGTTTCATTTCTTGAGCAATTCAGTTCATTTTGATTCTCATTTTAATCTAAGTAACTAATAATTAATGTAGTTTCATTTTATTGCTTAGTCACTTTGATATAAATGGATTAAATTAGATTTTGAATTGAGTGAAATGGATAAGGTTGTTCATAGGTTCACTTTATACTTAGTTGTTTTTTAACTTTTGACTTAAGCCATTTGATTTTAAATTTATTAGTGATTAGATTTTAAATTAAGTCACTGATTGTACCTTTTTATGTTGTGCCCACATGTACTTAATATAAATACCATATCTATTCTTATTCCACATGGAACCTTTCCATTGATCTTGATGGATCAGATAGATCTAAAAAAGCCTTTTAAAACTTAGCCTATTTCATAAAATCTACCTATAGTTATATGGCATCTTTCTATGGCTCCTGACAGCTTCAACCCATTCAAAATTAGTTTGGACACTTAGTCAATTTTTTAGTTTTTATTAGATCCATGTGTCACATTACCACTCAGTGGGACTTACCTAATTTCATAAAGTTTCTTGGGGACACATGACACTTTTTATACTTCAAAAGAATTAGCCAATTTTTCAAAGCAAGTCCTAACACCACATGACGATTGCCTAGTTATCTTGGGCCCTTTAAAAAATACCTTTTAACACTTATTTGATTATTTACATTAATAATTACTTGATGGGGGTAATGACATTAGTGATTGTCTAGGATGATAGGTCAACGAGAGGATTTCATGTGGCATAATACTACTACTTCACTATCCCAAAGATGTTCATACAAAACACAAAGCTTATAGGTGAACAAGTGAGTGGGATGAAACCACATGGTGTAATACCACTACTTCACTCTCTCAGAGATTTATTTGTAGGAAAAAAATGATGTTAGATATTTGGAAAAGTATATGGGAAAGATGTCAATAAATGGTGAAACTTGATGCTCCATAGCCTTGTAGTGGTCTATGTGATGGTGAAGCCTTGTCATAACTTTGGGTGAACAAGATGATGCTACATGGCAAAATATTTCTTCACTGTGATCTAAAGAGTTTTTAGGACATGTCAAGATCCTTATAAGGTTATAACAAAACACATTTGGACTTAGGTAAGATAATAAAATGAGAGTATGTGTCCTTATCTATAACCTCATCTTCCTAAATTATATAATAATATAACACTAGACTATGATGAGTTTTTAACCCTCATAATGGTATCCATTAAATAAGGACACATGGCATAAAGCTAGAGCTATTCAAAAATATTTATAGAGAAAATGTGTAGAAAATTTCAAGCTTGTCATAATCAAATATCTAACCAATAGGGAGGTGCCAAATATAATTGACATGATGCATCCAATGGAGGACATGCTAGCCGTATAGAAAAAAAACATGGACTTAAATTTGACAACCTTTCTACCCATTAAAATTATCAGAGGCCAAGAATTAATTATTTGTTTGATTTTATTTGTAGAATCAATTAAAACATGGTCCTAGATCGAAGATCATTTGATAAGATGACCTCGATCATTAATGAAATGGGAATAATGAGCATTAAATGTGCATTGGCATCAAACAAAGAATGTAAGAAAAATATTACCTTAAATAGGTGTGGATCAATAATGTAGAGATGTGATTAACTTGTAATCATGATGAAATATTGACTACTTTTAGTTTTAGAATAAAATTAAGGCATGATTCAATTGCACCAATTTTGGGCATGCCTTCAATCTATTAGATATTTTGAGTTGTCCCCTCAACCACGTTCCCTAAAATAGAAATGAATGTTTATAAGTTCCCCATTAGCAATAAAATTTGATTGAGTTCAAACTCCTTAGGCCTATGTTCCTATATAAGATCATTTATCAATGTAACAAAAGATGGTCTTTTTAGGACTAAGAGAATGACCCTTAGGCCATTCTTCTTAGGATTGGAAGAGACTATGCTTAGCTAGATATTTTTAGATTATAACTTAGAGTTATGGACTATTCATTTGTTTCATGCATTTCCCTACTTTATAGAATAATCTTTTGAGTTGAGGTTATTTTGAACCTGAGTCTATAACTCACTGAGCATTTGAAGACTCTTAAAATGATCCTTAGTAGAAGAATTTTTATCTCAAATATTTTTAATGTGATAAAATTGGTCTATGAATATATATGGTGATCCGATTTTCCTCTTAGGATATGCTTCTTCATTCCATAAAATCTTGGACTATCCTTAGTTGGAGTTGTGATAAGTGTGGATAAATTAAAGAATAGTCTATGAAAACATTCATATTCTCAACAAAACTAGGTTGACCAACATTAAATAGTTGTTTATTTTTCTCTTTCTCCATGCCTCTCTTTTTTCCCATTTTTATCAGTCTATAGGTTTTAATTAGTTTGATTTCTAGGTTTTAGTTTTAGTTTAATGTTTATCTTGACTACACATTCTTTTATTTATTTATTGCTCATTTATGATTTGTTGAACATATAATTAATATATGTTTTCATTTTAAATCAATTGTTTACTCATAGATAAATAATTTTGTTGGTTTCTTAAGTGTAGGATCCATATTTTGATGAATATTGGTTTGTTTTAAATACACACTAAAGTGCCTTGTTATGGTATGGTCAAAATGAGATGAATAAGTTACTTTATGTACCAATACCTGGTAACCAATACCTTAGGGAGATTTGTTCACGCAAGTTTCATTTTAGGAGAGGAAGGGATTAATAACACCTACATAAGTTGGTGTATTAAAATATAAAATAATATATTGGTATTAGAAGGAGGACCTCTTCTAATGTATTTGAGAGTTTTAATTATTTTTAAACTTGACACCCTCTCCTTTATACTTCTTCCAACTCATTGTGTACTTAAAATTCATCACAACAAATTGACATTAGAAGGGAGGTCTGAATGGTGTATATCATACTTTTATTTTGTCTATAATAGCTATCCTAGTTGTTTCTTAGGTTCTTAGACTAGAAAAGAATTATTCTGAGTCTTCCAATGGATTTATCTTGGATAGGAAGACGTAATTATCTTCTGGACATTCTAGGTCATTCCCATGATCTTCCCAAGAACTTACACAAATTTTGTGCAAATTATATCCATGATGGGATTTTAATTATATAATAACACATTTGGGATTTTAGAGAAGATATTATTAGAAAGAGGATTCAACATGAGGATATGGTAGGTCACCTATTTCCTTTTTCATTGGATTAAACTACTTATTCTTGGTACGTTGGTATACCATAAAGATAGATCAAAACATGGGCCATATTTAAGAGCCTATTACCTAACCATTTTAATGTGCCCACTTCTACCTTTTTCTACCAATTTTCCATAGTTTTTAAAGGGCACAATGAGCCTACTAGTGTATTCAACTATAGATGCCATAAACTATAAACTAAGGAAAAGGTTCCTTTCCAAAAAATAGAGGACATAGTAATTGGGTTATATATCTAAGCCTTGGATCTTATAATTCATGTGTTCATTAATATGAACCCCTCTTCTGTCACATCATTGGCATTGGTCTACCAAGAGGCTGTTGATGTAGAGAAATAACTAATGAATCGAGGTACTTCTACCTAAAATCCTTTAGGTAACATGACTATGAGTCAGACCATAGACTGATATGCACCTTAAAAAAAATTCTTGTCCCAATAATTTATTGAACCAAACCTTCCAATGATAAGTTTAAGTCCTACTTATTTGTTTAATGCATATGACTCTATTAATTCTATATATAACTAACAAGATATTTGTTACAATTTTAGTGAATTGGTATCTCTAGGTGTTATTACTAATCAAGTATCATTTATTACATGAGCTAATCAAGAGGAAATACACAATCCAAGCTATGAAGCTACATATAATAATTCACCATCTAGAGTCTATGAATCTAGCTACACTACTAATTGAGAGATGATCATGCATGTTAAGGACATCATATCTTACTAGTGTGATCCATTTTTTAATGAATACAATAGTAATAAATATGAATTTGAGGATAATAATTAGTATTTTAAAAATTCATCGTAATGGTTAAAAGGCAAATTGATAAAGAATTGATCACCTAAAATGAACAATCTAACATCTCTTGCAATCAATCAAAAAATAATTAGAGGAGTTAGAGCTATTAGATTAGGAAGATGCATCTTATTCACCTGAATCATTCTTATCCTATGATTCCATCTCTCCATTTGAAAATTTGATCCAAGATGGTCAACATCCTGATGGTATTAGTTTATCCTCCCATTCATTAATTAGATAGGATGAATTAAATGAAGAAAGCAATGTTAAACTAATTTGCTTACACCAAGAAGATAACCGAGAAGAAAGGGGATGTCCCTTTTAGGAGAGTAATATGAAAGAGTTATATATTAATCATCTCTCTCCACAGCTCAACCCTACCTTCAAAGTATTTGATTACACCCAAATGCTCCCCTTAGTGGTTGAGGCAATCTAAATGCTAAGTCATGAACATCATAGCTTGAATGAAGAAGTTATGCCAATGGAAGTTCAATTTGAGAATGACCTAATTCATCGAAATTATCCACATACTTAGACCATTGATAAATAATTTATAAGGCCCCTAATATTGGAATAATCTAAACCACTCCCATACCTTCTGAGTGTTGAGGACAATGATGAGGATGTTACACAAGCATCCATTTTTACCAAAGAATAGTTGAAATGTGACTCAAATTTTGGCTTCCATCACAAACTTGCCACTTTTAGGTTGGATCTTCCAATTATTTTAGTATGTTTGAGTACCCAAAACTATCCCTGATTATAATATAATGTATGGGATGAGGTATTATAATTATACAGTCCTAGTAGGCTTGAGTTGGATGAGAAGTATATTGATGAATATTTATAGGATAGCATTTTCCATCATAGATGGAAACATATAATAAATTAAGTGTGACCTCTACCCTTCTAAAAATCCTAAAAAAATAGGTGTTTGACAAGTTCAATCATGTACTTGCTTGAACATTTCATGTGATTACATTTTTTTCTTTTCTTTTCCTTTATATTTTTCTTTCCTTCTTCTCCCTTATTGTTAGGTTTGTTTTGATTTTGTTTGTTTTCTATTATTCTTCATATTTATATTTGTCCTAATTATTTTTATCGTATAGTCCCCTTGTTGATCAAAATAAATGAAATGAAGAGTTGTTGTAAAGATAACAAAGATGACACTCAAAGAACCTAATTAAAATTTTACTTGAAAATATTGTGTGAACTATTATTTTTGCTTTGTTCATTTCTTGAATTATAAAGACCATTGATTTGTAATGAATATTGTTAATTTTAGAATAACTATTTTATTGTTTGAATCCATCTAATACACTTAATGAGTATTTGAGGAAATAATGCAACATTGCTTAAATTTTGATTTATATTGATTTGACATAGGATTGATAATTTCCTTTTACCTATGTCTTGGTTGCCAATCCTCTATGAGTGAAATGAAAAATATTATTTCAAAATAACTGAGTTAAAATGTAAAATCTAAAATTCTCCTTGAAAGGGTGATCTTGATAGCCTCCACCATAGGCTTTATGGTGTGGTTGGTAATGTATCAAGGCCTTTGAAAGGGGATAAAGGTATCTCTATTAGGGATATAAATGTTTTTGTAGAAGTAGAGTAATGATGACACCACTCCCCCCAATCTAAATTGAAAATCTTTCCCTTTTGATTTTATTTTTTTTGGAATAATGGGGTTTTATTCCTATTTTAGCTAAAGGTCTAGATTAATAAATCAATAAAGAATATTGCAATAATTACAGTCCTAATTTTTATAATTTATCTATATTTTTTTACCTTTATAAAAATATAAATAAATAAGGAAAAAATATAAATTATCTAAAAAGAGGTTGAGATGGCTGATGCAGGATCTAAAATTAGTTGTGAAAGACTAGGATAGTGTCACAAATCAAAATCTAACTTTCATTCAGTGAAAGGATAGGACCAATAAAAATAGGACACATTGGGGTTTAACATTATTGCTCACTTCTACTAATATTATCCAAACTAGTGATAGAGACCTGAAAATTTATGGGTTTTTATGTTATACCAATATGATCCTACCTATGAAATCTTGAGTGCTAACTATTGACAGAGTTTGATATAGAGATTATTTAATATTCAAACCCTAACCATCCATCATTGTTGATAAAATAGGACTTAAATCACTTAGAGAAATAGGGGGTGTTAGTGTGTAATATACATTGAATGTGTAATCCACACCCCTTGTGTGGTCACACTACTTACTTACCAACACTTTGAATTGGGATCAAGCTATAATTAGTTCTCCCACCTAATGTGATTAATGCAATAGTGTGATGTGGATGAAAAAATGCCAATTTGAGAGTGCCTAAGGTTTTTCGGGATTGGTATGAGGGTTTGATTATGTTTTTAGCTATATTGGGTGATTATATGTAGAGAATAGGGAAGTTTTCCTAAGTACTTTATTTGTATTCTTGATTACTTTGTAAGATTTGTCACCTCCCTTTGTAAATGAAGTTTGAATGGGATTTTATAAGGAGCCATTGGTCATGGGTTATATGTATTTATGCTAATCTAACATAATGAAAGATAATAATTAGATGAAAATAACCATTGGGGCTCAAAGTGTGAATGGATGGGAGCACCAAATATAGGACACCCTAAGGTCTAGTGTTATAGTCCAAGTATGGTGCTCTTATCCTATAGGTTTATGAATTGGGGAGATATGATTAGCCTAGGAAATAGAGCCTAACTAATATAGAATCAAGTTTCATAAGGTTTTAGATAATTAGAAATGAGAAAAAAGGTCTCTAGAAGGGTCACAAGAGCATACAAGGACCTATGGATTAGGTGTCACAATCCACACTCAGACTACCAATTTCAACATTTATATGACTGTATTTGCTCCCCCTTTATTCTAGTGATGTATCAAAGTAAAATTATAGGATAAAGAAAAATTAGAAAGCATATTGAACATACTTGTAAGGGTAAAGCCAATGAAGATGTGTGATGTTGAGTGATACTAAGTGATGTTGAGTAATGTTGGGCATGTGATGTACCAAAAATAATATCAGGAATAGAGTTAAGTGCTCAATTATTCAATAGTGGCTCAAGAATACACAAGCTATCCCTTTGGCTCCATTATCAAACATTAAGTGAATTTTTGTGATTTTGTGTGTTAATCAATGTTTAGAAAATGCGTCTAATCCCTCTTAGTAGGTGGCTCAAGAATACAAATGCTAGCCAATCCTTTAGCTCCATCATTTACCTTAAAGTGAAGTTGTAAAATAATACTAGTATGAATGTGTGTCATATGAGATGGATCCTAAATCCCATGAATGGTTTGTAATCTGAAAATATGGCATAAATAGCTAAATGTGTACTAGGAACTAGGCCAATCTTGGCCACTTTGAAAGGTGGAGATTAAGCTTGTATAAAAGCCACTCCAAAACTAAGAATTAGGCTTATATGAAAGCCACTCCAAAATGATTCTAACCACCTAAAAATGGAATAAGGCATGTAATTGCAGAGAATACCTAAGTAATGTAATGAATTGGAAAGAAAAGAAGTCAAATGGGCCACACACATTGCCTCCAATCATTTGTGTCTATAACATGGATTTTGATCTAAAATTTGTACCAACTAACCAATTTGAAATTTGAAGTGAGAGCCATCATGCCACACATGATGCCCCATATACCTAGATACTCTAATTAAAACCATACTAAAACTATCCAATTTGAACTAAACTATAGCTAATAAAACTGTAATTAAACTTACCTTTCTCTCTATTTTTGAAAAATCTAAGTTTTCTACTATTTGGATAGGAGCACCAAAAATAAGACACTTTGCTATCTGGTGCTATAGTCTAAGTATGGTTCTCTTATCCTTTGTTGTTTTTTATCATTGTTATATGTTCATCACTATTTTCTTGGTCTATTCTACTTGGTTTGGGTTATAGTTGTTATTATGAGAGTCTTAAAAATTGATTTTTTGACTAGTATAAGGCTTTAATATCTATGATAAAACCCCTATTTATTGCTCCCTCTTTCGAGGGTAGGAATGAAGACCCCACAATATATACCATCAAAATAAAGATCCTTATAAGCGTGTTATACTATGAAATACATGATATAGAAATGATAATCAAAAATTTCTCTTAGGATATAGTACAATTTGTATTGGAGATAGTTAGATTAATAGGGGTATGCCTAGATAGATGTAACAATGTAATAACATGTGTAGTATACTGAACTAAAACTAGAAATGTTAGTTGTTAGTTGTTAGTTTTCAAAGAGGGATGGAATATGATGTCCATCATGGAATTTAAGAAAGCAAGATAATGCATGATGTGAAGCATGACATTGAAAATAGCTGAGAAGCAAACAAGCAAACAAGCATGCAAGGCAAGAAGAAAGAATCATACAAAATATGTCAAGGGGCCAAGAAAATAAGGGACATCATCACATGTCACTCAAATTGGGAAAAAAACATATTAAGGCATATTTAAATGCCCACATACACATAAAATTATTGTTGATGCAGTGGATTGCACCCTTGACAGGAGGATGATCTCTTGTCTTCCATGCATCATAATGAAAACTCATGTCTTGCCTATGGGTCTAGAAAAACTAAGAGGAGAGTCCCTAGATAAGGGCTAGCTCCCTTTGATGCATCTCAATTATTCCAGTATGTTGCTAATATATATATATATATATATATATATATATATATATATATATATATATATATATATATATATATATAATGGGTGGGTGAAAAGAGAGAAAGATTACTAAAAAATAGAACCTAACCTAAGAGGATGATGCACCAAATAAGTTTGATCTACTCATACTCACACTCTGATCCATAAGAAAACATACATACACTTTATCTGATGAAAGGGCCAGACTGAAGGGAGCTTAACAGGTAGGCTTTAATGAAAACACACAAAAATGAACTTACCATAGGCACTATAGAAAAATCTCACTATCCGATAACCTTCTTCTGCCTCTGCACTCTAGATACAACTCTTCTTGTTACCTACATAAATGGTGCCTTGTCTATACTAGGCATGTTGGTATCAAGCTTGTGAGAGCATCAAGAAAGAAATGACTAAACACAATTTTAACACTCAGACACACTCAGAGATATATCCAACTAGGATAGAGGTAAAAAAATGTGTATCCTATTGATTCCAAGTGAAAATTGGTAGGGCTTTGCCTTAAAACATGAGAGATCCCTTCTAAAAATGAGAAGTTTACAATATATAGGAGAATAAAATGCCTCTTGGTGCCCTTTTAAAAGTGGCCCATGTGCATTCTAAGCATTGGGAATAGGATGTCAATTGATAGATAATGTTGTGTCAACTCCTATTTTGACTTTAGGCATTTAAGATATATTAAATGTCATATGTGAAATTATGGGCCACAACATTTATCTGTAAACAAGACCACTCCTTCAAGGCATTCACATGGTTTGTCTACTCATCAATGCAAAGTGAAAAAAAATGGGTTACACCATTCACTATTTACACCCCTTGATGATCACTTGGAAAATACTATGTCAAATGCTAGAGTAACTCCTTTAGTCTACACCTTCCTTTGCCACTTGGACTATTTTGTCCATTTCTACACTTGGCTCTTTTGCCTCTTTTTGGCTTTATCTTTTCTATCTTTAAGGCTTTGAATTCCTTGGGGCTTGTGCCTTTCATTTAAAAACAATAACTATTTCCTTACCTTAAAGTTGAAGCTCGCATGCCCATTGCCATTTAGTCAATTCCTTCAGCCTTTTCTTTGTTCAGGTCTTTATCATTAAACGTTCTAGTTGAACCTGAACCATTTTTTGGAGTTCAACAGTTCAATGGTTCAATGGTTCAACACTTTGTGTTCTACAAGGATTCACATCCATTCAATTCCCTTGTGGATTTAATGTATCATTGAACCTACTGGTAGAACACACCACTTGAACCAACCACTTGAACCAACCACTTGAACCGACCACTTGAGCCAACCACTTGAACCAATCACTTGAACCAATCACTTAAACTAATCACTTGAACCAATCACTTCAACCAATATCTTGAACTAATCACTTGAACCAATTACTTGAACCAATTGCTTGAACCAATCACTTGAACCAACCACTTGAACCAATTACTTGAACCAATCACTTGAACCAATAATGGTTCAATAGTTTAATGTTTCAATAGTTCAATATTTCCAAGTTCAAAGCAATTGAAATAAGTGATTAAACCAAGTGATTGAACCAATCACTTAAACCAACAATGGTTCAACAGTTCAAGAGTTTAATATTTCTAAGTTCAAAGTGATTAAACCAAGTGATTAAACTAAGTGATTAAACCAATGATTGAACTAAGTGATTGAACCAAATGATGGTTCAAAGTTGAAGTTCAAAGTTCATGTTGTTGAACTAGTTCATCCTCTTGCTGAAAGACTTGTGCAAACCAAAAATTAAATTGACTCAGAACAATAGGGGAAGGAGACCAATTTTTGCCCTATAAGGCCAAAAAGGTCAACAAAATGGTGATTCCTAGGGGAAGCATGCCTATTATGCTTAGAAACTAGTAGCCTCAAAGTCCATTGGGCACTGAGTCAAGATGCAGCTTTGAAAGAGTAAGAAACAACTTTGTGATATCCAAGAATCAATCATGTAGTTTTTGCCCCCAAAAGGAAATGAAAACACACACAAGACTAAGAAAACTACTAACATGTGAAGAAGCACTTAGGGAAAATAGGTAAAAACAAGGAAAACATATACATGATGGGAGAAGAGCTTGGTGATAATGCTTAAGATGTATCACATTTACTAGGATATACATTTCTTCACCATCCAACATAGAGAGTTGGAACATATTATGCTATTTGCACTGAGTGATGATGTATGGACCACTCTATAAGGCATTAAAATTTGTGTGCCTTCCAGGCTTAGCTCAGTCTACATCCAATTTTAAGACGATGTCTCCTTTAGAGAAACCTTTTGATGAAGATTTATTGTCGAAGTGTTTCTTCATTTGCTATTAGCGACTGGTCATAGAAGCCACAGCCTAGTCCCTTGTCTCTTAAAGCTCCATCAGCTCACATAGCCTAACCTTCATGTTGTTGCCTTCTTCCAACTATAGCTGGTGAGCAAGGTCCAAGGTTGGTAACTCAAGTGAAATAAGAAGCCTAGATTCCCTTTCATACATGAGTGTGTATGGTGAATTACCAATTGCTCTCTTTGGAGTAACCATATCTACCCATAGGGCTATTTTCAACTTGGCATGCCAAGTCATCTAATTCTCCTCCATTATTCTCTTGATAATCCTAATCAGATTCTTCTTGGTGGATTTAACCAGCCCATTCCTTTATGGGTAGTAATTGGAAGAAGTGCTAAGGTAGATGATGTATCTCAATGCCCATTCACTCATTTTAGTTCCCAAATAAGCTAAAGCATTATTTGAGATGATGGTAATTGGAACCCCAAACCTTACCGCCAAGTCCTCATAAAAATCTAGGACTAGACTTTCATTGGCTTCCTTTAAACTGACAGCCTCTACCTAACTTGTGAATTAGTCTAAGGCAATCAGGACCCACTTATGTCTAGCACTGGAGGGAGGGTTAATCATCCCTATAAAGTCAAGGCCCCATTGCATGAATGGCTACTCCACCTGAATAGGCTATAAAGGCATGGCAACCAATTGTTGCTTCCCATCTAAGAGTGCACACTTCTAACACTTTCATATCTAGGCATGATTATCTCTAAATAGAGTAGGCTAGAATTAACCAACTCTCATTATTCTTGTAGCTATAGGCCTAGGAGAAAAGTGACCACTAGCTAGCCCATCATGGAACTCAGATAGCACCCTCTCATCCTGACTTAGGTCTATGCACCTTAAAATCACTCTTGAGAGATCCCTTCTAAATAACACTCCATTAATTAGGACATAAGGGAGAGATTGGAGTCTAAAATATCTCCTCTTGGTCTTATCAAGTCCCTGTGGGCACTCACTAGTGAGAAGGAAACGTCTCAAGTATGATGTCCAATCCTTCATAATAGATGGTTCTTCTATTGTAGCTACATCATGAATTAGAAAACTATCCTCCTTTTACTATCTAAATTCTACAACAAGGTGTTCACATAGGCCTCTCCCTCTTACCAGTTTGGTGATCTTGATATCCACATTGTATTCCATTACCTTATTGATCCACCCCACTCTCTTTTCATTTAGGTCATGATTGGTCAGGAAATCCTTAATGCTGGGATGTGGAACCATGAGGTAAATTCCGATTTTGGACAGCATATGCCTAAATTTCTTTAGACTCCATATGATTGCAAGGACTTGTTTTTCCACATATGTATACCTGACCTCAAAACCCTCTAGGCCCTGGCTAAAAAATGCAAGTGATTGCTCAAGGTTATCACCATTCACTTGGGTAAGCATGGCAGAGATTACCTCTTCATTTCCAAAGGTGTAGAGGTTAAAACTCTTAGTGAAGTCAGGACTGATCAAGGTAGGAGCCTGGGCAATAGCCTACTTGATCTATTCAAAGCTATCCTCCTTTGCACTATCCACATGAACCTCTGTAAAATTTATAATAAACCTTCAGATGAAATTTATTTTGCCAAAGAAGCTCTATAAGCCCTTCTTATGTTAAGGGAAGGATAGCTCCAGGATGGAACAAACACTCTCTAGATCAATGGTCAAGCCTTCCTTGGAAATAATGTGACAAAGGAGTTTACCCTCATGGACAGTGAACATGTATTTATTTAGGTTGAGAGAAATACCAAACTCTCTACACTTCTCAAAGATTTGTCTGAGGTGTTTCATGTTTTGGCCTACCTCCTTAGAGAATACTGTCATGTCATCAAGATACACCATCACAGTGTTATTTATCAAGCGTTGAAAGGCCATGTCCATGGCTCAATAAAAGATGGCACTAGTTTTGGATAGTTTGAATGGCATTTTTCTATAAGCAAATGTCCCCCATCTAGTAGTGAAGGTTGTCTTGTATTAGTCATAGTCCTGCACCAAAATCTGATTATATCTCGAATACCCATCTAGGAGGGAGAAATGCTCATTTCTTGTCACCATTTAAAGGATCTATTCCATGCTTGGGAGGGGATAATGTTCTTTCAAAGAGACTTTATTGAGGCCTCTAAAATCTACACATAATCTAATCTCCCCATTCTTTTTCTAGACAAGAACAAGATTGACAAGCCAAGAAGAGTGTTTGATTGGAAATATTATCCTAGACTCAATCAACATGGTGAGTTCCTTCCACATGAGAGGCTCAATCTTTAGGTTGACAAGCCTTTACTTATACTTGATCAACTTGGCACCTTACTCCATCTCAATGGTATGTTGGGCCAAACTTGGGTCGAAACCCTTTAAATCGCTATACTCCCAAGCAAAGACATCAACAAACTCTCAACACAACAAGGTGAAGGCCTACCTTTCATGGTCTATGCACACTTTTCCAAGTGGAAATAGCTTATCTTTGAATATTTCAACCTTCTCATAGTTCACCTCCTTCGTTGTGATGCTTGACTTATAAGTTTTCAACTAGTCATCTTCATTGAAGATACTCTCGAGAGTGACCAAGCCTTTAGGAAGTTTATTGTTATTTAGATGAACAATTTGGCTACCATGCTACTACTATAGCTTAGCCTAGTTTTTAGCAACAAACTCAACTTCTTCTTTTAATAAGAGTGTTATTTGTTGGTCATTGTGAAACACTTGCTAGTTAGTGATGTTGTCAGGTACAGAGGGCTGGATTACTAGCTTCAAGTGGTGTGAACTACAGTCTCGGCCTATTTCCCTAGGGATATCAATCTGGACACCAATTGATGCCAGCCTATATGCTTGCTTTTTATGCTCTCTAGGAATGGAGGTAACATTGAAAGCAAGGAAATTCTCCACTAAGTCCCATACCCTATGTTTTTAGGACTTAACCAAAATTCTTTGTCAAATTTTGGCCCCTTACCTGATTCACAATTAGCGCATTGTCTCCAAAAACTTGCAGCTCTTTAATTCCTCTTTTCCTTACCCACTCTAAATCATGGATGAGGTATTTGTACTCTGTAACATTGGTTGTGTAAGAAAATTGAGACTTGAAAGCCAAAAAGTATTTCTCCTTTGAAGGAGAAATTAGCACCACTTCACCACCAACTCCCAACTTACTTCTTAAGCCATCAAAGAATATCTACCATAAAACTGAGCTTTCTTGGATTGATTTTATTATATTTGGTACAAAAGTAACCTCTTCATGCATGTAATAAATCCCAAGCTTTGTCTCTTCTATGAACTTGTAAGGATCATGCTTGAAGTTGTCACTTCCCCATTCATCTAAGAGCAGGTTAGCAACTCCTTCAAGGGCAGAGGATGGCTATTGATCCAATTAGAATTCTTCCTGGTCAATAATGGCATAGATAACATTTTCCACCTTGAGCAATTATGGTTCCAAATGATCTTTGTGGAGTGGCTCCAATTCAATCTTGACCTTCGTCCCATACTTGGTTCTAAAAACTAGATAAGACTAGTTTGCTATTAGGTAGCCACCTATTTTGGATGTGAAATACCTAGATAAGCAAATATCAAAGTAAGGAGGCACATCTACCACTACCACATCATGGGGAAATAAGAAGGTTAGGAAGGCATGTAGCATCAAGCTCAGACCTTATACCACCCCAAGTGTCTTTATTGGTGTTCAATCTAGCTGCACGACTCCCTTAGTCATTTCTTCATATTTTATCCCTAGTTTATCTAGTATGCATTTAGGCATTATTGAGGTGTTTGCTCCACTATCAATGATGAAATTATGCATCAAGAAATATCTTATGACTGAGGATAAATAATAAGGGGGAATCTTTTACTCTTCCTTAACTTGGATTGATGTGGAAGGCTACCCATTCATCATCAGAACATTATCAGCCTTTATTGGGACAACTTGTTCATTCAACCCATGCAATTCCTTTTGTAGCATGTCCTTTTATCCCATTATTGATAATGAATCCCATAAGGAGATGTTCATTTTTAGCTTCTTTGTTTGGTCTATCACGTTGACTCAAGGGTTGCCTTCTTTTAAATTTTCTTTGTGATTACTTACAGCCTGAGGCACAGGCTGAGGAGCTGAAGGTGAAACTAGAGGTCTAAAGTTTGGAACCTTTTGGTTTACATGTGATGAAGAAGATGGTGCTAACATTTGATTAGTATCTAAGCTTCTTCCATTGATCTCCTTTTGGACTTGTGTTGGTCGTGACATAGTCACCCTAATTGTCTACACTACCCATGTAGTTGACTACATAGAACTCACCCTCCAGGTGACTCATGAGAGTAGAATCGAGCTGAGTCTAACTGTTGCCCATGCTGGGTTGCACTGAAGCCTCAAATCTTGGGAATTGGGTGGCTACCTAATTATCTTATACATTTGTGTAGTGACTCAACATTTCATTCATATAAATAGCCTGATCTTAACCATATCCCATGGTTGAGCGACTGGGATTTTCCTGTACTAGATTGTTTTGAGTGGGCACTAGAGCCTTGAATGATGAAGGGGTACTTGGATTATAGCCTTGAAAATGTTTGGCCTATGTAAACTAACTCTACCCTTGATTGCAATTCTAGAAAGGGGATCTATTTTCTTACCCATACTATTTATATCCTTGATTTGGTCGATTGCCTTGAGCTTGTTGCCTTTTAAGAGCCACTAGTTCATTTGTTATGCTTTGTAACAAGATTTTGACTTCATGGAAGTCATTGGTTGAAGTAGCAGCCAAATTTTATATGCCAAGTAGAAGAGCTAAGGTGGGTGAAATAGTCTAGATCAAAGGTAGTAATTTAAGAAAGAGTGGCATATGAGGCCTAGGGGCTATCTTTCTAGCTTGCACCAAGAAATTCTTAGCTACTATAGCTATGCCATAGGTACCAGGCAACGCATTTTCTCCCATGGACTATATCATAACATCAATGTCACTATTTAACACTTTCAAATAATAAAGTAAAGCATAGCTTAGAGTTTGCCTTACAAAAATGGGGATTTTGTCCCAATTCTTCTAAAAGTGAGTATTGAAATCTTACATGAACTCGTGTGGAGCTCTTTTCATAGTGGTTAGCTACTCGACAAGTGAGAGGTGGTCACTCTTCTCTCCAAATCAGTTCATTAAAAGGGTGCCCAATTCATTCCAAGAATTGACTAAATTCATGGGCAAAGTCCCATACCAGTCTAGATCCTTGCCTTTGAAAGACAATGCCAAAAATTTGATCATAATGTTTTCCTCAGTAACATTATGAATATTTCAAAGGTTAGCAATATTTTTGATGTGTTCAATAGCAGTAATGGGCCCTTCTCCATTAAAGAGAGGCACACTTTTAAGGATTGCTCTTACAATTGGGTCGTAATGTAGGAGATTAAAAGGAATCTAACCATGAAAGGCCACAAAAGGTAAATCCATGGCTATGACAGGATTCAATCAGGGCCTTCTTACATGGGTGTATCTTATAGTAGGTCTAGGAAGGTGATTTACTGAATAAGGATGAGCTTTTTCAAATGTCAGTCACTTTGATGAGTTCAAAGAAAATTCCATGAATTAAAAAGGGACACCCTTAGCAGTAGAATGTGTGGTGATTTTAGGCATAAGAGATCAGACTGGTCTTTGATCAGAGACTGATGTTCCTACTAGTGGAGTCGCTAGATGTTGAAAATGGTTTATTTTTCTATAGCAGGACCAGCATCAATCCTGGAACTTTTTTGAGTGTTAAAACATAAATTCACTTGGTGTGCCAAAAATTATTGATGTAGTGGATTGCACCCTTAATAGGAGGATGATCTCCTATCTTCCATGCATCATAATGGAAACTCCTCTCTTGCCTATGGGTCTGGCAAAACTAAGAGGAGAGTCTCTAGATAAGGGCTAGCCCCCTTTGATGCATCTGAGTTATTTATGTATGTTTCTAATATATATATATATAATGGGGGGGGTGAAAAGAGAGAAGGATTACTAAAAAATAGAAACTAACCTAAGAGGGTGATGCACCAAACAAGTTTGATCTACTCATACTCACACTCTGAACCATAAGAACACATACATAAAATTTATCTGATGAAAGGGCCAGACTGAAGGGAGCTTAATAGAGAGGCTATAATGGAAACACACACAAAATGAACTTACCATAGGTACTATAGGAAAAGCACACTATCTGGTAACCTTCTTCTACCTCTGCACTCCAGATATAGCTCTTCTTGTTACCTGTAGAAATGGTTCCTTGTCTATACCAAGTGTGTTGGTATCAAGCTTATGAGAACATCAATAAATAAATGATTGAACATAAGTTTAACACTCAGACACACTCAAAGATATATCCAACTAGGATAGAGGTAAAAAAAATGTGTATCCTATTGATTCCAAGTGAGAATTGGTAGGGCTTGACCTTACAATATGATAGATCCCTTTTAAAAATGAGAAGTTTACAATATATAGGGGAAGAAAAGGCCTTTTGGCACCCTTTTACAAGTGGCCCATGTGCATTCCAAGCATTGGGAAGAGGAAGCCGCTTGATAGATAATGTTGTGTCAGCTCCTATTTTGACTTTAGGAATTTAAGATATATTAAACATCATATGTGAAATTATGGGCCGGATCATTTGTTTGTAAACAAGACTACTCCTTCAAGGCATTCACATGGATTTTCTACTCATCAATGCAAAGTGAAGAAAAATGGGTCATGCCATTCACTATTTGCACCCCTTAATGATCACTTGTCAAATACTATGTCAACTTCTAGAGTAAATCCCTTAGTTGACACCTTCCTTTGCCACTTGGATTATTTTGTCCATTTTTGCACTTGGCTCTTTTGTCTCTTCTTGTCTTTGTCTTTTCTAGCTTTAATCTTTTGAATTCCTTTGGGCTCGTGATTTTCATTTAAAAATCAGTAGCTATTTCTTTGCCATAAAGTTGACGTTCATGTGCCCATCACCATTTGGTCAATTCCTTCATCCTTTTCTTTGTTTGGGTCTTTGTCATTAAACCTTCCGGTTGAACCTAAACCATTTTTTAGAGTTTAACAGTTTAATGGTTCAATGGTTCAACACTTTGTGTTCTACAAGGAGTCACATCCATTCAATTCCCTTGTGGATTTAATGTATCATTGAACCTACTAGTAGAACCAACCGCTTGAACCAACCACTTAAACCAACTACTTAAACCAACTATTTAAACCAATTGCTTGAACCAATCACTTGAACCAATTGCTTGAACCAATCACTTGAACCAATAATGGTTCAGTAGTTCAATGATTCAACGGTTCAATATTTCCAAGTTTAAAGTGATTGAACCAATCACTTGAACTAACAATGGTTCAACAGTTCAACAGTTTAATATTTCCAAGTTTAAAGAGATTGAACCAAGTGATGGTTTGAATTTCAAGTTCAAATTTCATGTCGTTGAACTGGTTCATCCTCTTGCTGAAAGACTTGTGTAAACCAAAAATTAAACTAGCTCAAAATAGTAGGGGAAGGAGACTAATTTTTGACTTGTAGGGCCAAATAGGTCAACAATTACAAATAAGGAAGGCTAGCATGAGGGACACAAGCACATAGAAGAGTACAAGTAAAGAACATTTTCAAATGTCCTAACACACACATAAGAGACAAAATAGGAATTGAGAAATGAAATCACATATATCTACTCAAAGCAAGAAAGGAAGGCATGCAAATTCTATAAATACTATCACATCTAACTAATCAAACCAAGAAGTGAAATTATGAAAAACATAGAGTACAAGACTAGGTAGATGCTAAAAAATACACAAGTGATATATACTAGTGAGTGTGGATAGAATAATATATGTAAGATAGAATGTAATGTACATCTTCATGGTAACTGTACTATGTGGTGTAGGAATGACATAACCTAGATGGTGTAGTCATGTCAAAGATGCCCATAGTGGGTAGATATGTCAATGTATGTCTTGAATGTAAAATCAAGATGCCCCCTCAATGGGTAGAGTGAAACAATCAAGGATTTGGATGTTACTGCACAAAGAAGATCAAGTGAAGCATGGTAATGTAGATAAATTGATAAACAATAGCATAGAATAACAAAATATAAGTCTAGCATGGTAGTATAAATGTAAAGTATGGATAATACATATAGTTGAAATGTTTTTGATGTTTTTGTTTATTTGATGGGAGGGAGAGTGAGAGAGAGAGAGAGAGAGAGAGAGAGAGAGAGAGAGAGAGAGAGAGAGAGAGAGAGAGAGAGAGAGAGAGAGAGAGAGAGAGAGAGAGAGAGAGAGAGAGAGAGAGAGAGAGAGAGAGAGAGAGAGATTGTATTAAATAAAAGTAAACATTGATTTGAAGGAAAGGGATACTAACATGTCTATCAATGAATTTTTTAATATCATCTCATATAATAAAAAGTAAGCATGAAAGGGAAATAATGAAACTTTGCATTAACATATAGTAAACTTCACAATTCATATAAATTATAGGACTGAGTATGGAATCCTTATTGTTTTCAAGAATATTTTTGAAATAAGTGAGATCCATCTTTGATTTTATGTGAAATTTGATTTAATTAAAACAAAAAACTACAATATGCAAAGAAAAAGGATACGAAGGTCACTAACATGTAAGGTGATACCTCAAAAGAATAAGGGCCTAGTATATTTAACTAGGATTTGAAAGAAATGATTTTTAAAATTACTATAGTGAATTTAAAAAATTTAATATGAAATTTTTTATTTATATATGTATGAAAAATAAAAAAATTAATACTAAAATTAGCAAATAATTTTTCCTAGGGTTTCTAGGATTTTTGTGTGAAAATGAAGTATGTTGGTTTCACCAAATGATTTAATGTTTTTGGAAATAATGGAGTTTTATTCATATTTTAGCTAAGGGTATGGATTAATAAATAAACATATAATATTTCAATAATTATATTCTTGATTTGTATAATTTATCTATCTTTTTTTACCTTTCTTAAAAAAATAAGGAGAAAATATAACTTATCTAGAAATAGTTTGAGATGGATGATACAAGGTCTAAAACTAGTTGTGTAAGACTAAGACAGTGTCACAAATTACAATATAGATTTAATTTGGTGAAAGGATAGGAGTGATAAAAATAGGACACTTTTAGGTCTTGTGCTATTATGCACTTCTATTGATTTTGTCCAAATTGGTCACAAAGACCTGAAACTTTTTGGGTTTTTGCACTATGCTGGTATGAGCCTACCTGAGAAATATTGAGTGATAAATGTCAATGGAGATCACTATAGGGATGATTTAATATTCAAACCCTAACCCTCCATTATGTTTTATAAAATAAAATTTGAATCACTTAGAGAAATAGGGGGGTTAGTGTGTAATATGCACTAAACATGTAATCCACACCCCTTATGTGGGCACACTGCATACATACCAATACTTCAAATAGGGATCAAGCCATATGGAGTTCTCCCATATAGTGTGATTTGTGAAATAGTGTGATGTAAATGCAAAAATGCCAAACTAAGAGTGCTTGAAGTGGCTAGGGACAAGTATGAGGATTTGATTATGTTTACAACTATATTGGATGACTATATGCAGAGAATAGGGAAGTTTGCCTTAGTGATTTTTTTGTATTCTAGATTTATTTGTAAGATTTACCACCTCCCTTTTTAAATGAAATTTGAATGGGATTTTATAAGGAACCATTGGTTATGGGTTAGATGTATTTGTTCTAGGCCAACATAATGATGGATACGAATCAAATGAAAATAACCATTGGGGCTCAAAGTGTGATTGGACAAGAGCACTAAAAATAGGACACCCTAAGGTCTGATTCTATAGTCCAATTATGATGTTCCTATCTTATAGGCTCAAGACTTGGGTGATAGGATTAGATTGGGAAATAGAGCTTGGCTGAGCTAGAGTCAGGGTTTATAAGGTTTTGAATGATTGGTAATGACCAAAAAGGTGTCTAGAAGGGTCACAAGAGCATTTAAGAAGGACCTATGGATTCGGTGTCACAAGACACACTCAAACTATTAATTTTTTAATTTTATATGACTACATCTTTATTTGTTTTGACCTTATGAAAATATGAATAACTGCATCTGAATCCAAATAAAATGAATTAATTACTTGATCACACACATCCATGGTTTTTAGATTAATTATAACTTAGTATGTCACATGTTCCTATTAAATTTAGTGCCTTTTAATTTTAGATTATTATGATTAATTACTTGTAGCTAATCATTTTTCTTATTCTAAAATTAGAGATTCTAGATTCTAGAAATACTTGAGAGTATTTCCTAGCAAGAGTAACCATTTGTTATTACTTTCACAACATGCACCATTTTTAGTTTGAAAATAGGGACACTCTTTTTTATTTTAAGTCTGATATTATACTTTATGGAGTCCATTTTGGTTGATTATTTAATTTGCATATGAATAATGTTAATCTAAATATGTAAATTTGCATCATTTTACTAAGTCCTAGTTTTCTTGTTATCTTATGTTTTGAAACACATTTTACAAATTCCTTAAAGAATATTTCACCTTAAGATTGTGTAGAATATTAAATTGCTTCAAAGTTTTTTGGCTTCTTTTCCTGGGCAATTAGATCCATTTTGATCCTCATTTCAATATAAATGACTAATCATTCATGTAGTTTCATTATGTTACTTAGTTTATTTTATATAAATTGATTTAATTGGCTTTTGAATCAAGAAAAATGTCTAAGTCTATTCATAGGTTCACTTTATATTTAGTCATTTTAAAAATCTTTCCTTACTCTATTTACTTTCAATTTTTTTTAAGTTTTTGGCTTTTAAATCAACTCACTAACTATAACTTTTTATGTTGTGTCAATAGGTACTTAATGCAAACCTTGTCTCTTTTCTCATTCTATGTGGTACCCATTTTTAGGTCTTGATAGCTCAAACCTATCTCAAAAATGCTTTCAACACTTATCTAATGCCATAAAATTTATCTTATCTACGTGGTACCTTTCTGTAGCTTTTGATGGCTTTAACCCATTTAAAAAATGTTTGGACACTTAGTTAATTTCTCACTTTTTCCTAGAGCCACATGTCACATTCGTTCTCAATATGACATAGACAATTTCAAAAAAATTCTTGAGTACATGTGGCACTTTTCCACTACTTCAAAATACTTAGTTGATTCTTTAAATCCAATCCCAGTGTCATGTGCCTATTGCCTAGTGGTCCTAGGCCCATTTTAAAATGCCTTCCAAAACTTAGTCAATTTTTTACTTAAATAATTTCCTAATGGGGTAATGATGTCAAAGACACTCTAGGATGGTAGGTTAATATGATGATTCCTAATGTAATCATCCCACTATTATTCTATCTTAGATATGTTTGTATAAAGCACGAAGCTTGTGGGTGAGTGAGTGAGTGGGATGATGCCATGTGGCATAATCTAGCTACCCCACTCTCCCAAATATTTTTATGTAGGCTATAAATGATATTAGATCCTTGATAAATGATATAAATGATAATGTTTTTAAATCATAATGCTCTCTAGCCTCATGGTGGTTAGTGTAATGGTGAAGCCTTGTTAAAACTTTGGGTGAGCATGATGAGGCCACATAGTGAAATATTAGTTGACTATGATGTAAATAGTGAGAAAGGCATGCCAATATACTATTAAGGATGAAACAAAGCATATGTATAGTTAGAGAGGCTAATAAAATGATGTCATAGTTCCTAACTAACACTTCACCCTCCCAAAGCATATAATAAAAGAGCACTAAACCATGCCTAGGTGTTGACCCTCATAATGTGATCCTTTTACCAGAGGACACATGTCATAGAAGTGGAGATATTTAAGTAACATTAAATATAAAACATGTAGATAATGCTAGTCATATCATGATTGAATATCTGATTTCCTAGGAGGTGTCATGTATACTCAACATGATGTAACCAATGAAAGACACATTGGTTGTGTAGCCAATAAAGAAAGAACTTAAATTTGATGATCCATCTACCCATCAAAATTATCAGAGGCTAATAATTTATTGTGTGTTTTTTTAATTTGGAAAATCAATTAGAACATGGTCTTAGATGGAAATCAATTGACAAGGTAACGCATAATAAAGTAATAATGACCATATCATGTGCATTAACATCAAATGAAGAATGTAAGACAAAGATTGCATTAAAGATTAATGCATTAATTGAAAAAATATGTGAGCATCTAGAAATCACAATGTAATCTCAAATAATTTTAGTTATATAATTCAATTGAGGCATGGCTTGGTTACACCAATTCTAAGCATGCCTTTAGTCTATCAAAGATTTCAAGCCACCCCCTTGATCACATTCCCTCAACCAAAAATTTTGGTTGAGTTTGAAGTCCTTAAGCTCACATGCTTATATAAGATCAAATTATAAATGTAATAAGGAATGGTTTTTTTCATAACTAGGAGAATTATACGTAGGCTTCACTTTTTAGGATTAGAGGAGACTATGCCTAACTAGATACTTTTAACTTAAAACTTACAATAGTAGACTAGTCATTTCTTTCATGCATTTCCCTAATTTATAATATAGTTTTATGAGTTGAGGATATTTAGAATCTAATTCTATCATATAATGAGCATTTTATTAATCCTAAATAATCCTTAATATAAGCATCCTTATCTAAATTTTTTATCATGTGATAAACTTAGTCTATGCTTATATATGGTGACCCTGTTTTCCTTTGGCTCTATTACTTCATTCAATAGACTCATGCACCATCCTTAGTTTGATTTATGCTAAGTATAGCTCAACTAAGGACTAATATATGCAAATATTTATTTGATTAATAGAAATAGGATGAAAAACATTATATATCAAGATCATTTTATCTTTCTCCTTACCTCTCTCTTTTTCCCCTTTTTATAGGTCTATAAGTGTAACATAGTTTGTTTTTTGAGTTGTAATCTAAGTTTAATGTTTATCTTGACTTAATTATCCTTTTTTTAATCTATTTATCATTTATGCTTTGTTTAACCTATAATCAATAGATGTTTTCATTTCGAATTATCTATTTATTCATAAAAATAAATAAATTGTTGTTTCATTATGCATAAACTCCTTATATTTATGAATATTGGTCTGTTTGAAATACACACCAAAGATATTTGATATGGTATGGTCACTATGAGTTGATTGGTTTACCCTATGTACTAAAACTTGGTAATTAAGACATTAGGGATGTTAATTCACATAAGTCTCCTTTTGGGAGAGGAAGGGATTAACAACCGCTACCTAAGTTGGCATGACAAAATATGAAAAAATAATTATGAAATGGGATAACGGTTCATTTTGAAGGTCTTGAAGCTTCTTGTTATGTATAAGAGGATGAAAAATGATATTTCCATTAGCATATCTAAGAGGAGGAGAAATAAAAATTATGTTATTCTAAGGCATGATAATAGGAGATTGATTAGTCATTTATAATATGTGATTTTGAATTTTTATCATTTAGGAATTGTTAGTTGTTTGCATAGCATTCATTTATTAAACATTTGAGCAAGAATTTTAGTGGTATCAATTAGTGTATTTTTGTTACTAGTGTTAATAAGTGGTGGAAGAGTTTGATTATTAGTGTTGGAAGGAGGAACATTCCCACATCTAGGTATAATAATGGTTCTTATGGAAGGATTCCTTATGGTATTATTTATTATGATGGTGTCTATTACTATAATGGTGTAATATGGAAGTTTAGATAGGGTATGATTTATTATTTTTGGGAAGTTAGATGTTTAATTCCTAAATAATAAATGGGTCTAAGTAGATAAAATAATAAATAATATGTAAAAATTAAGCCACTAATTTGTGAAATTTGATTGTAGTTAGGGCTTTTTTAAAAATAATAATGAGTAAGAGAAAATATGACTTCGCTTATTCTAGGTTGTTATGACTGAGATAGAGTTTGATACTAGAAGAATAGGACTAGGACACTATCAAAAATTGAGATTTGGAGTTCATGTATTGATTGGATAGGGTCATAAAAAATAGGACACCTTGATATTTGGTGTTCTAGTTTGAGTCTCGCCCTTATTGTCCAAACTACTCATAAAGATATGATTTTTCTAGGTTTTGTTCATAGCATTTATGCGAGCTTATGGACCAAATTTTAGATCTTCACTATCAATAAAACTCCTTATAGATATGATTCTTCATGTGATTGTGTCTTTTATGCAATAAAATAGAACTTTGGAAAATAGGTAAAATGGGTTAGTGTGTAAAGGATACGCTAGATGGACTTCACACCCCATGTGTCAATATGTTACCTATATACCAACACTCTGAGGAGGGATCAAGCTATATGTAATTCTCCCATATAAGTACTTAGTATAATAGCATGATGAAAATAAAAGTAAATGTGAAACTGGGTGTACTTATAATGACTAGCAACTGGTGTAAAGGTTTAAATAGCTTGAAATACTATTGGGTGGTTGTATGTAGAGAATAGGGAAAAGTGCTTGAGTAGTCTTGCTTGTATTCTTTATTCTCTCTTGTAAATGAGGGCCAACCCTTTAAAATAGACTTCGAATGGCCTTTTATAGGGGATTTAATAATTGTGGGTTAAATGGATTCAAGTTAGGCTAACATGAATTAGGATAAGGTTTAAATTAAATATGTTTTTTAGGATCAAAAGTACACTTGGATAATAACACTAAAATTTAGACACCCTAGGTTTTAATGATCCTATCCAACTTGGGTGCTATTGTCTATAGGGAATGACACCTATAGTGATGGATCTGGGCCTAAGAAATATACTTAGGTATATAAGGGTTAAGTATAGAAGGCTATGGATGACTAGGAATCAATGAAATAAAAGCCTAAAAGAATTGTGAAAGCAAGTAGGAGGACCTATGGATTAGGTATCATTAGCCATACTCAAGTAACCAAAATTTGAATTTATATGACTAAATTTCCCCTTCCCATTTATTATAGTGATGTAGAAAATCCAAATACTAGGATAAAGGAAAAAAAAGAAAGCATACCTGAACCTACCAATGAAGGTGAAGATCATAAAGTTGTGTGATGGTAGATATGCATAGAGAGAACACAATGTGAAGAGTGAATTTGTAATGAGAAATAGAGAGTATATCAATTAGTAATAGATATGCTCTATCAAAAATGAGAAGATACATAATCTAGGTAAGAAAGAGAGGGGAAGAGAAATGAATGAATATGCCTCACTAGATACATGAACCAATATAAAACTTGGTGTAATGTTGGAATGTATTGGGTGTATGATGTATCAAAAGTAAAATCATGAATGGAGTTGAGTGATTAATTCCCTAAAAGTGTCTCAAGAATACAAAGGTATGCCATTTAGCTCCATCATGACCTACTAAGTGAAGCTAATGAATCATTCATGTGTCAATTGATGTTTAGACTATGTGTCTAATCCCTTTGAATAAGTGGCTCAAGAATACAAAGGATAGCTAGTTGTTTGGCTCTGTCATTGCCCCGTGAAGTGAAGTTATGAAGTTATATCAGTATGGAATAGATGTCGTATGGAATGGATTTTGAAGCACATGAATTTATTGTAATATGATAATGTTGGCATGGATAGATAAATGTATGCTAGAAACTAGGCCACTCTTAGCCATTTCAAAAGATGGAGACTAGGCTTATATGAAATCCACTCCAAAAATAGTGTAATAGGCTTATATAGAAGCCAAATTAGGAGCTCAGGTACTTTAGAAGTTAATCTTGTATGAATTCCAAACATAAAAAATGATGTTAACCACCTATAAATAAAGTAGGGCATGTAAGTACTGATAATACTTAGGAAAAAATAATTGAACTCAAAAAGAGAGGAGGATGAATGTGTTATGCATATTACAAATAATAACTTGTGTATAGAACATGGATTTTGATCTAGAAGTTATATCAAATACCTAATCTAAAAATATAAGTGAGATCCATCATGTTGTGCATGATGTTCCCTATATCTAGATTTTATGAGCAAAAACTATATTGAAACATGCTAAATCTGGACTATGCTATATTGACAAACCTATGACGAAACTCATCTTTTTATCTATTTCTAGAAAAAATGAATCTTTTTGTCTAGATAAGAGCACCAAACATAAGACATGCAACTATCTGGTGTTATTGTCTAACTTTGGTTCTATTATCTAGGTCCAAATATGATGATTGTTCTAGATTCTTTATTGATTGCCTAGTCTGTTCTACCTAGTCTAATGTCTAGATTCTATTTTGAGTGTTCTAAAAACTATTATTTTGACCACTATGAACTCTGATCTTAATGACAAAACCCATTTTTGTTTCCCCCTCTTCTAAGGGGTGGAATGAAGACCTTGTAATGATTGCCCTCAAAAGAGATAGCCATGTAAGTGTGTTAAGTTGGAAATATACATGATATAGCAATAATAGTCAACAAGATGTCTTTAGATATAGAAATATTTGTATTGAGAGATTGTTAGATCAATAAAGGCATGCCTAGATATTTGTAAAAATGTAATAACATGTGTAATGTATTAAACTAAAATAGAATGGGTTAGTTGTTATTTGTTATGAAGGAGGGATGGAGCTTGATGTCCATCATGACATCTAAGAAAGAAAAAAAAAATTCATGATATGGATCATGGAATTACAATCAATCAAAATAAATCAAGCAACAAACACACAAATAAAGAAGAAAGAAGAATACAATAGTGGCCAAGGAGCCTAGAAATCAAGGGACATGGTCACATGTCACTCAAATTGGAAAACAAGAATACAAGGCATGTTAAAATGCCACATACACATAAAATTGAAACAAGAAAGTTTGGCACAAGGGTCACATGCACATAAAAGATTAAAAACAAAGGACATTGGAAAATGTCCTAAGGCACACACATGAATAAAAGCAAATGACATTGTAAAATATCCTAAAACACATACAAAGCATGGAACAAGAACTGAGAAAATGTAAACTCATCAAGTTACACTAAGTAAGAAAGGAAAACATGTATGTAATATAAATATATAATCACATATAAATAATTAAATTAAGAGTGAAAGTATGTAAGACATGTTTAGTACAAGACTAGGTATATGCTAAGAGATACACAAGTGTTAAATACTAGTGAAATGTCGATATAGTAATATGTGTAATCTAGTAAATAATGTACATCAACATGATAACTTAAAGTGTGTAGTGTAATAATGACATAACCTAGATAGTGTATTCATGTAAAAGATGCCCCTTGTGGGTATGTATATCGATGTGTATCTCAAATGTAGAAGTAGGATGCCCACTCAATGGGTAGAGTGAAGCAATAAAGGATTTGGATGTCACTGCACACACTCAAAGAATATCAAGTGAAGCATGGTAATGTAGATAAAACAAAAAATAATAGCATAAAATAGAAAATTTAAGTATAGAAAATTAGTAGCAATGTAAAGCATGGATGATGCATATAATCAAATTGTTTTTTATGTTTTAGATATATTTGAATGTTTTTGTATTTTGATAATAAGGTATATACAATCAATCCTTAGGAGACTATGTACAAGAAATTGAAAAGAATATATATACAATTAAGTTGAGAAGAGATGATACTAATCGATGAGTCTCATAAGAGACTTCTATCATGTTATTTTGTATCAAGAAAAAGGATTATGCATGATCCTAAAGCATAATATAAATATAAAGACTATGGCTCTGAAAGTTATGTATGATGTAAGTGCTCTGAAATGTCTATAGTGGAAACAAACTATGGGGTCCCATTGTAACTTTGAGATGTGGATGCAATTATGGGTCTCTTTGGGACCCATTTGGTAGTGGGAGAAGCTATCTAAACATGTGCTCTATGTGTAGATACATGAGATATAAATGAGACTTCCCTAGGTGTGAATATGGTAGATGGAAGCTATCTAAAATCCTAAATATATGTAGGTTTATGAACTCTCTATGCTGGCGATGAAGGTCTTGACTATGGCTGAATCTATACTGGAGGAAGAACTGTAATAGGTTGAGGAGATGAAACTAAATAAGAAGCGGTGATAACTTGAGTGACAAAGATATAACCATAGGTATAATCAACCTAAATATCTTCATAAATTTACATGATATCATGTATCACATAATCTACTATAGGCATAGAGATAGTAGTAGGTGTGAGATAAAAGCTAGATGAATCATGTTTGAAGAGAGGAGGGATAAATATAACCACTAGTGTTTACTTTTGTCTATTAGTGATAGGGAAATACTTAAAAGTAGCCAAAGATTTATATACATCTAAGTAGAAACCATGTATAGAAATATGTTTATAAAGAACATTCCACATGATATATAGTAAACAAGGGATAAAGAGCATGGAAGTGTGCATTAATTCACAAAAAAGAGACTTGAATCATGAAATTTCTAATATGTTTTGCATGATAGTCTTGAAAAAATCTCCTCATAAGAGAGATAAATTATGTAATAGAGAGAATGACATTGTTCACGAAGACATTTATAATTTTTATATGTGATATGATATTTCTAATGTGTTTAGCATGATAAAATTAAAAAATTTACCACATGAGAGATAGAGAGCAAGTGATAGAAACCATGAATTTGTACATGATGTATAAGAAACTTTGGCATGTGCTATGACATTTATAATCTGTTTATCATGATAAGCTTGAAAAAATTTCCACATGAGGAATAGAAAGCAAAGGTAGAGAACATGAATTTTTACATAAAGACATAATTTTTTGACATGTAACAACATTTCAAATGCATTTAGCAAAGTGGAGTTGATAATTATTTTGTATGAGCAAAAGAGAATATGCAAAAATAATTTGTAATTATTGTGCATTTTTTGCAATGAATTTTGTAATATCATCCCATATAATGAAACATAAATATGAAATGCAAAGGATGAAGATTTGTACTAACATATGATAAACTTCATCATTCATATACATGATAGGGCTCATTATGATTTATTATTTGAAATAAATGTAACAAAATTTTGTAAATAAATGAGCATCATTTTGGCAATTTGATTATGGATGTAAGGTGATACCTCAAGAAGTAAATAGGTGATAATACATGCAACTAGGGATTTAATAGTGATATTTTTACAAAATAGTATGATTTTTTTAATTTGAATTTGAATTTTTGAGTGTATGCAAATAAAAATTGAGAAATTTATGGGAGAATGTTTGATTTAATGGGACCTAGTAGATGCAACTAGGGTTTTGAGATTTTTTTTTTTAAAAAATAGTATGAATTTATTGAAATTTGAAGTGATTTTATGATTTTAATATGTAACTAAAAATTTAGAAAATGATTGAAAAATTACTAGAAAAATACTAGGACCAAGTGTATACAACTAGGTTTTGGAATAAATTTATTTTAAAATTTGAGAGGAATTTCTAATTTTAATATTTTGGAAAAAAATTAGAAATTAATGGGAAAAGTCATCTAGGAATTTACCCTAGGGTTTATAGGGATTTATGGAAAATTTGAAGTCAGATTTACCAAATGATTTATTAATTTTGGGAAATTAGATGTTTAATTCCTAAATAATAGATAGGTCTAAGTAGATAAAATTAGTAAATAATATGCAATAATTAAGCCATTGATTTGTGAAAATTGATTGTAGTTTGGGATTTTTAAAAAATAATAATGAGTAAGAGAAAATATGAATTAGCTTATTTTAGGTTGTTATGACTGAGATAGAGTTTGATACTAGAGGAACAGGATTGGGACATTATTTTAAATTAATATTTGGAGTTCGTTTGTTGATAGGATAGGACCACCAAAAATAGGACACCCTATTATCTAGTGTTGTATTCCTATTATTTCTACTATTGTCCAAACTGGTCATAGAGATACAATTTTTTTGGGTTTTATTCATAGTATCTATGTGAGCCTATATACTAAATTTTAGATCCTCACTATGAACAAAACTCATTCTAGAGATAATTATTCATGTGTTTATTTATTTTATGCAATCAAATAGAACTTAGAAAAATAGGGAAAAGGGGTTAGTGTGTAAAGGATATGCTAGATGTACTTCACACCCTATGTGTAAGCACACTGCCTACATACCAATACTCTTAGGAGTGATCAAGCTATATGTAGTTCTCCCATTAAAGTGCTTGGTGTAATAGTGTGATGAAAATGCAAGTAAATGCAAAACTAGGTGTACTTAGAATGACTAGGGACTAGTGTAAAGGTTAGAATAAACTTGAAATACTATTAGATGGTTGTATGCAGAGAATATGGAAGAGTTATTTAGTAATTTTTCTTGTATTATTTTTTCTCTCTTGTAAAAGAGTGACAACCTTTCTAAATTGACTTTAAATGGCATTTTATATGGGATTCAATGATGGTGGGTGAAATGAATTCATGTTGGGATTACATGAATTAGGATAAGGATTCAATAAAATATGACCATTAGGATCAAAAGTACACTTAGACAATAGTGCTAAAAACTAGACATCCTAGGTTTCAGTGCTCCTATCTAACTTGGGCACTATTGTTGAGAGGGAATGAGACCTAGGGGGATATATTTGGGCCTGAAAGAGCTATTTGGGTATGCAAGGGTTAATTTTGTAAGGATGTGGATGATTGGGAATCAGTGAAAGAAAATCTTAAAATGGTTGTGTAAGCATGTAGGAGGACCTATGGATTATGTGTCATTAGCCATACTCAAGTAACAAAATTTCACATTTTATATGACTATAAGGTATTATCATGAGATGTGTGAAATGGGTTATATCCATATAGATAATTACTTTGGGTTATGTGAACCATGTCGTAGTCAATAGATTTAGATGAAGTATGGGAATAAGTGCACCATGAGAGATTATCTTATTGTGTGATTGGTGTGGGTAGAAAAGAGTAACCCATGTATCTCTTAAATGGGTTAAGGTTATCAAGGAAGATATCTATAGGTGATTTCATGATGTAGAACAAATTGGGAATAAAGATAATAATGTGCAAGTTGAATTTAGGATAAAGTTCATAGGATAAAAAATAAATCAGCCACTAATTAAATTGAATCAACCATGTTAGATTTGGGTTAGAAAATAAAGTGTGTTGACTAGAAGGTATGAAGTTGACCAGGTCTATGTAGCTGGGTTTTTAATAGGAAAATGTCACATTATCTAAAGATAAACTATGTTATCTATAAGGTACTATTAGAAACCCAAGTTGTACCCATGAAGGAGAGTGTTCAATTTTTCTTCGAACTTAGACTGACATGTGAATGGATTGAAGGTTGTGAGTGACCTTATAACTAGACCAAACCTCTAGATTATGGGTCTAGTTCCCTTGGTAAATCATTTGTGGCTTACTTTACTAAAACCTAATAATGTTAGGTTGAAAATGGATAGAAAGTGAAGAAATTAAACCTACTCTAAGGGGTGGTGATGTACCTATATTGATTATCCACTCAAATTGAACTCATAACAACACTAGTAGACAATGCATAGAACTAAATTACTATCTTCAATGGATTCTAAGAAATAATGCTTCATATAGAGGTTGTATTGAATGATTAAAGCATGAGGGTGATGAGAAGAAGGCCTACTTCAAAAAACTTACAATCAAACTTCAACTTCAAACTTGAGCCATCAAAATCATAACACACTAGATGACTTGCATAAAAAGCATGTTATCACCAAGGTGAAACTTAGACCTACAAAGGGGAAGATTCCAAAAATTTTACATATAAAAACAAACATGTACACACTTGATACTAATCATGAAAAACCTATAATATTCTGCTCATCATTCTAATAAGTTTACAAGGATAAAACCAGGTAGCGTTTCCTCATACCTAGGTGAGGGATATAGATAAGGGATTTAAGGCTTGAATGAATAATAGAATGTAAATAGAAATAAGGGAATAATGGCATGGAAGAGATAGGAAAATGTATTTAATGACCATATTCAATTTAAAATTTAGTTACAAAATAGTTACACATTCCTCCCAAATGATTCCCCATGTGTTGATGCTCTTGATGGTCTTTGAATGAGCCCTTAGGAATTGAAGTGGGGTAGTGGAGACTATGGTTGACTTGCTAAACCTTTCTCAAGGAATTTTATGCACTTATTTTTTCAAATAACTCATCTTCTTGTTAGTTACAACATGAATGGGAAGTAATTAGGCCATCATAAAATATATAATAGTCCTTACTCCTTTTAAGCATATGACAAAGTCATGCAATTGACTTATTTCTCTTTTATGACCATGTAATTTACACTGGACTCCTTTAATTTAGTTATTTATCAAGTGTAATATTTTAAATTGACCATCTTAATATCCTCTCAATTCCAACTTTCATTCCTCTTAGTTAATCAAGTAGGTCCATTAAGCCTATTAGGCTTAGCCATCTAACTATTTGCATTTGATGGCCATGAAATCCTATATGAAACCTTGAGAAGCTATGTAAAATTGAGTTTTAGGCTTGAAACTATATCCCATATCATGACATGATCCTTTTTGAATAGTTCAAACTTACAAACTTGCCAAATTTGGTGACTAGGTCACCTTATCCTTCATTTCTACAGACTACCTATTTAGAAGAGAGTTTTAGAAGAAATTCTAGGCATAGTTTTGGGCATATAATGATTTGATAAGATAAAAAAAGTGAAAAAATTCCCCCTCAAATGATTGGAATCTTATAAAATAGTTATGTACCCTATTCTCTACCCATATCCTTGAAAAGGTATAGTTTTTTTTCAATTACATATAGTGTCTATATGGACTAGTACTATGGTTAGGGTCTCCTCTAAGTTCTTATTGTGTGTCAGGTGTTTCTAGGGTCATTACATTAAAATTTGATACTAATTTCTCATCATCTTCTAATTCAAGTTTACAGTAGGGTTTTAGAGGTCCACCATCTTAATGATGGTTCATAAAGTACAAACCTTCAAACTAAAACTTATTGTTATGAATATTAATTCAATTAATCCCTTTAACTTTCATAAATATCTTGATTTCCCATGTAAAAGGTGTGTTAAGATATATATGTAAATTAGTAGGCTTGTAGTCTTCTACAGGTAGTTTGGACATGCTTATACTATTAAAGTTTGTTCATAATATTGAGTTCATCAATCCAATTCCATATTTCATGAATATCAATTATATAAGGTTTCTTAAATCCTACTAAGATCATTTTCCTCAAGTTCATCCATGGTGAAAGATGTAAGAATTTGAAAACATGGATCGAAGTGAATGTCTAGAATGTAGTAGATTGAATAGGGTCTATAAACCAATTTGATCATTTAATTATATTTTACTATGATAAATAATTATCTCATGGAATTTAATGTCTTCTCACACTTTATTATGGTTTAAACTATGTTCAGGAGGCCTGAGTGTTCCTCAAAGGTGACGATGGAGTTTAAGACATAGTTATGGATTTTAGGCTAAACAAACCTAGACTAAGCACTATATATACAAGACTCCTCAAGGTGAATTTAGGAATAAATATAATTAAAATTTCCCCTTCTCATCTATCTCCAACCTTATTCAACTATTCTAACTAATTAAAACCCCTTATGTCTTTATTATCTAATAAAATAGCTTATAGATGGAAATACTAGTTTGAGTTGTTTGGATAATGTGCAAACTTGAGTGGTTTCATCCATTATTCACTATGTATTGAATGGATTTTAAACTCCCATTCATGATATTAGAGTGGATAAAAACCTTAGGTGTAGGTTCTCTTGCAACTCTGCTCCTACATAAGATAACACAATCAGGCTTAGGGTTTATAGGGATTCTTGCTTATGCAGCCCTAGGGGATCATTTTAGTTCTCCTTCTATCTCAAAATGAGATTATGATATTTTTATGAACCCTTCAATGTTTATTTTTCCTAGTTTCAAATTTTTCCACACCTTAATAATATTACAAACAAGTGAAGGTCTCTAGTTTTAGTCATAGGCGTGTTTAGCCTGACTGAGCCTAATAGGATTTCTTAGGCCATTTAGGTTCTTCTACTATATGGATAAATAAAATAAATAGGGAAAATAAACTAGAGTAATTTATTATGACATATATACTCAATACCTTTCATACATTCCATTCCTCTACAAGGTCTCAAAACTTAACTTTTTTGATTCATCTCCCTACCTATAGACAATAATTTAAATCATGACTGTGAGTAAAAGATTCCCCTCACAAGTTTTAGATCTCAAAAAATCATTTTCCATATGCAAAGTCCCTTAGCACTATGTAAAGGCTTGTTTAGGATTAATAGACCTAATATGCCTAAAAGCTCATCTTACATGTCATGGTCAAACTAAATCATTTATATACATATTAAGATTCTTAATATGGCCACTCATGTACCCTTATTAACCCTTTCATTTCTTTTATTGGTATTTTCTCATAATTCTAACCTGCCTAAAGGAGCTACCTATAGGTAGTAGTCCTATAACTTGAATGTGTGTATGAAAGTAGACCCTACCTATAGGTGAGAATGAATTTTTTCATAGAAATTGGAGTCATGTTGACTTTGTGATACATAATCCATTATCTACCTAGACCTTTTGAGGTATTTCTAAACTTTCAAACATAGTTTCCTAAAGATATCCATATTTACTATCCTTAAGAGGTGGAATTATCTTTGATTTCATATATGAGTCTGTGTATGCCTCTCTTAGGCCTAATAGGCCTAATTAAGACTTAAAATTATTTGTTCATATCAGAGTACCAAACTATCATATGCATATTTAGGGTTCTGAATAAATAATTATCTAGTCTTTAACTTGGTCTATGTTACTTTTCATGTAACCTTAAGATGCTTATCTCTCCTCCTAAAAAGTCTAATTATGTGTGTGAAACTTCTCACTTAACAACACCTTGAGGTCATTATCATTATAATTTTTTTATACCTATCTTAGGTTCCTTACATTATTATTAGATGTATTTATACTTCAAACAATCATTTAGGTCTCGTAAATTCCATGAACTCTAAATTCAAGCTTGTAACTATGACATTTCATGCCTAATAGGCTTAAATAGGTCATTAGGTATTCATACCCATCTAACATGAATAAATAAATTGGGAATATTCATTTAGTATTTTTTAGAAAACCATTCAAGTACTAATTCTTCCTTATCCACCATCTTCATCATGTATAATTGGTCACACTTCTCTATTCTACCTGTAGGTTGTAGACTTGCTCTTTAACTATGTAAGCTCTGTTTGAGGATTGATTTGATGATAATTTTAATCCTCCATATCAAACTTACTATAGGTATTCATGACTCCTTGATGGGACATATCAACCTTATACTCTTAAAGTCAATAGTGGAGTCTCATCTTTTTAGCCTTACATAATATGCATGATATGAATATGGGGTATTGATTTTACACAATAGGCCAAGTTGTAGAACTACTACATATTTATCCTTACTTATAACCCATGATTATTATTTTTATGTCTTTATCATAGGATCTTATTACTATTTAATATTTATTTATGTCTTTAATGCCTACCCTCATGTGTTTTATTCAGCCAATTCTCCACTTCCTTATCTTATAGAAAGGATTTTAGATGCCTAGATTGGGTTGCTTGGACTGTGTGAGTGCATAAAATTAATTATTATAGAAAATATAGTAAGTTTACATATACTTAATAAATCCATGAATAAAATCTATGACACCATTAAACACTTCCACTTTATCCACCAACATCCTACAACTTGAGAAGAACTATCTGTAGTTTGTAAATGGAGATAACATGAAATTTTGATTATTTCACCACCCACACATGTGAAATTAGGATAGATAATAGTATTTTAAAGTAATTTATACTCATGAAAATTTCTCATATATTCCATTTCTCTATCATTTTGCTCAATAAAGGAGAAAAAATGGAAAATCGATAGCCTTCTTAAATGGAGAATACATTATGAGTACCCTACCTTGTTAAAGATTGGTCATAAAATAGAGAGTCAAATTGAGAAAAAATTAGAAAAAATTTAAGATATCTAAGGTCCCTTCCTTTTCCCAAAATTTTATATCTTGATATTCTCTCTCATGTCCATATCATATACAAACCTGAAGGGTTCTACCAAGCTTCAAAGGAGCTTGATGGAGTACAAGGGTTAATTTTGAGCTTGTTTTGAATCAACCTATCTTGAATATTATTTGCAATACTACCATGATCCAAATTTTAATCTCTAATCTCCCTTTGGATGGAATAGTTTGTATAAGTTTGTCAATATGTAGAAAACACATGAAAACAATTATTTTCCTACATTTTCTCCATTTTTCAAGATTTAAATTGCCATCGAAGGATGAAAAGAGAGGTAATATGAGTGAATTAACCTTTTAAAAACGTAAATATGTTAAGGGAAGTGGTAAAGCCATAATTTGTCATGTGTGGGGTCTACTTGGCTAGTGGGGAGGTGTCCAAGATCTTTAAAAGGGGCCTTTAAGGATATGAAATGCAAGGTGATAAAAATATGATTAAAGTGAAAATTTTTAAAGACCCAATAATTCAATATCCAAAAATCACTCCCTCCTTTCAAAGGTTTAGTATAAAGGCTTATATGAGGTAATTTAAGGGGTATTTGGTGGTTTCTAATAGTGAATTGAGATGTTAATTGAGCTTGGATGAATATATCATGAATAAAGACCTTAAACACCCTATTGATCTTCATATTATGACCTCAAACAATTTTCAATCACCCTTACATCTCATTAGCAAGGTTTTTTCTTCTCAAAAATATAAAATCAGTATAAAACTATATGGATTAAAAACCTCATTTTCTCCAAATTACCTTAATTTTGTAAAAATGTCCTTAAAACTATTAATAAAGTTTAAAACCACTCACTATACTTATAATGCACTTTGAAACTCTCATCTCTTAGTTAAATACCATCATGATGATCTAGAACATCACCTAAATTCCCAAGACATCAAGGACATATGATGGTCAAAGGCAAAAACTATGACATCTCTAATAGTGTTGAATGACTTCAAGAAGAAATTAGGAGACATCATCACTAAGGATAACACCATGTAGAAGATTAAGTGGGTGCCATGAAAATTTTTTGGTTATAGGGTTTGGTATTTGGCCTTTGTAGGCCAAATTTACAACATTTTTGGAAACTCTAAGGTATGCCCAACCTACTAGTTAAGAGAACCCACTGACTCAAGGATGACATCATCAACTAAACATGGTAATAAGACCTGATAACCACTTTGACTATAGAAAAATAATGGGAGACAACAAAGACAAGAAAAGAAACACACCTAAGACTAAGAAACATACATAACCTAAAAAATTAAAAAGATAAGATAAAAAAATAAACAAATCAACAAACTACTTGTGTTGACCACTTATTGAAATAATACAAAAATAAACTAAAACAACTAACTTGAGATCAAACTCTTTCCTGTAAGATCAAATGGAAAACTTGTCTGATCACTATGATAGCTTGGGTGTGGTTTCCATGTCTTGATTTGATCCCAACCAAACACTACTCATGGGATGAAGGTTCCCACTAAATCTAGGTGCATTGGCATGTTCATGGCCTCTTTGGAAAGAAGATGGGCCTTCTAGTTCCATCTTAAAATGAATGAGTTGTCTATATTATCCAAGCACCTAATCATACATGTTCCATACTTTCCTTTTTTTCATCAATAATATGATTTATGCCTCAATCATGAACTACTGATGGTTGTACCTATGAGACTTAGAATAGTAAGTTACCATAGTGTCCTTTATAATATATTCATCAAGCTTCTCATGAGGTAGAGTTATATTGTTAAAACTTGAAAAAAAGTTATCCAAATCTTCCCCAAAATCCATCTCATTATGATGAATTGAAAAGAAATGGGATTCACTACTATTATTACCATTTGATTGTGAAAAATCATGTTGATCACTCATATTAAACTCTTTCAAAAAATCATATCAAGGCTCTTGATCTGCTACAACTTGGTCATCTTCATCTTCAGTGGAGAATGGCATCTCATCAACCCACTCAATCTCTAGCTCATCTTATTATGGTGTTTCCAAAATTGCATTATCTTCTTTAGGATCTAAAACATTAGTGGTACCTTCATTTTAAGCCTTGAATGGTACTCCACCATCCAAATATGTCATACTAAATTCTTCGACCTCACCTAAGAACTCATGATATAACTATTACCAAGGGTCCTCTAACTCACTTAGAATTTTCTCAGCCTTATCAAGGGTCCCATGTAGGTTATCTTCATTGAATTCATCATCATGCCACTATGGCAGCCCCACATAATCCAACTTCTCTTCATGTTCAATTTTGCATATAGTAAGATGATTAGGGGTACCAATCATGATTTAATCTTCATATATGATCAAGGTGTCTTCGTCAAAGTGTTCATGAGGTTTAACTATAGCTGAAACATGATCTAAATCCTAGAAGACTACCACTCTAGTAGTTAACCTTAATATATTGATTCCCATAGTGAGATTTTCAAATTCTGCATTCAGTGCACTTGGTTCCTCTTTATAAGAGTAGAGCATGGGAAATCAATCCACTTTATTATATTTCTTGATAGATGCCAAGGTGTTTTTCATATTAGAACCTTTTGAATATTAACCTTATCCACTATAATATATTTCTTCCATTTTTCTATTTTCTTATCAAAATTTGATGTACTTTGATGCTCATGAGTGGCTACATCATGAAGGTCTAATGGGGAACTTGTAAAACATAAGACACCTCCTAAACTAGACTTCATACTTTTACCCTTTCTTAATTTTTATTTCAAGGGAAGGCATGGCATGGTCTAATGTTATTGCACATGAAATACTTTATTCTAAATTTATTAAAATTCTTGAGAAGGCATGTAATAATCTTGGAGGGGATATTGAACACACAGATGTTGATTATTAGTGGGTGGATGAAGGCAATCTATAATAGAGATGTTTAGTGTGTAAGGCTAAATATGAAACACAAAGAATGATTCAGAACTAATTTTGACCCCTAAATCATACCCAAGTTTACAAACCATATAAGACAAGTCATTAGACAAGCATCCCCCAATCTTGGCTATAAAGTCACTAGACAAACATAAAGCAAAATGAGATGATAAGTCTACAACAATGATGTCTTGTGTAATTTATATATTGGGGCAAGCATGAATGATGAGTTGAAGGTTTTTTATAAGGTCAAATACCATTTTTCTTGACCCATTACATTATAATTAAAAGTTATAAATATGCTCATACACCAAATTCAAACTATCAGTGACTAGCTTAGGGATAAATGAATTGTTAGACTTATCATCAAATAAGCAATTATGGACCAAGAAGTCTCCAATCATTATATAGGTAAGAAAAGGATATGGAGTTGTTACCCTAGAGGATTATTCTTGGTTTGTAGGGGTAGTTTTATATTGGACAAGGTCTTGGCATTCAATTTCTTTATACTATCTAATATATTCCTTCAGCCTATTTCTTTCTTCCCTTAGATTCTAAATATCTAATGTTAGATCATCATTACTTGGTGCAGGCTAACTATAATTAATATAAGGTTGGTACCATGATTGATCAATAGGATAAGAGGGTTGTCAAGGATGTGGAGGAGGTTCATAATGAGCTTGATAGACTTGGTAGTAAGGAATCTCATTATAGGACTGATAAGGGTCAACATGAGGCTGATAAGGGTCATAATGGAGTTGATGTGAATCATAGGCTTATTGATAATGAGGTGAATTATAGAATATTTCTAAATAGAATAAATTAACTTCTCATGGAACATATGCATAAAAATATGAATTATAAACAAGAACCTTCCTTACCTATGCATTGATGACTTTGTGATGTCTCTCAACATGAAATTTGATTCCAAATCCTTTCCCAAATGTTGGAAGTTGATCAAGATGATTACAAGGTACTATTATGAAGGTTTTTATGGTTGATTCTATCCCATTGATCATGCCATAACTGTTAGCAACCCAATTTTCACCCTATGAAGGAGAGTCCTCAATTCTTATTCAAACCTAGACTAACAGGGGAGTGGTTTAAAGGCTATGGGTGACTTTATAATTAGACCAAACCTCCAGATTATGGGAATAGCTCCCTTGATACATTATTTGTGGATTAGTTTATTGAAAACTACTATTGTTGGGGTGAAAAGGGATAAAAGTGCTTAAAATAGACGTATTCTAAGTGGTGGTGATGTACTTATATTGATTATCCACTCAAATTAAACTCTTAATAACACTAATAGATAATGCATATAACTAAATTAATATCTTTAATGGATTTTAAGAAATAATGTTTTAAATAGAGGCTAGGTTAAATGACTAAATAATGAGGGTGATGAGAAGAAGGCCTATTTTAAGGCACTTACAATAGACCTTCCACTCCAAACTTGAGCCATCAACACGATAACACACTAGATGCCTGCATATAAAGCCTATTAGCACCTAAGTGAGACTTGGACCTGCAAAGGGTAATATTACACCACTTGTGCATATAAAAATAGGAATGTACACACTAGATACTAATCATGAAGAATATATAATATTTTATTAATTAGTGCAGTAGGTTTACAATAACAAAATTAGTTAGAGTTTCCTCATACACAAGTAAGGGATACAAATCAAGCCCTTAAAGCCTAAATAAATAGTAGAATGAGAAGAGAAAGAAGGGGATAATGGCATGAAAGAGAGAGTAAAAGATCATTAATAACCATAATCAACTCAAAATTGAGCTATAAAATAGTTACACAGTCCTCCCAAATGATCCTCGACACATTGATACTCTTGATGGTCTTTAAATGAGCCCTTAGGCATTGAAGTGGGGTAGTGGAGGTTTTGGTTGACTTGTTCAACTACTCTAAATGCATGGTATGCCCATATTTAGTTAAATAAATACTCTCAATGGAAGTTACAACATGAATGAGGTGTAAGTAGGCCATCATAAAGCATATAATAATCCATGCTCCTCCTTTTGAGCATATGACCAAGTCATGAAATTGGCTTCTTTCTATTACAAGGTGTACTTGAATATTTTAATGTAGTTAGTTACAAGGTGTAATAGTTTTTATTAACCCTCTTAATATCCTCTTAATGTCAACTTTAATTCTTCTTGGTTGACCAAGTATGTCCATTAGGCCTATTAAGCCTAATCACTTAAAAATTTGCATTTGATGTCCATGAAAGCCTATATGAAACCTTTAAAACCAATGTATAAATTATTTTCACCTGAACATATCTCATATATCATGACATGATCCCTTTTAAATATTTCACACTTACAAATTTGCCAAATTAGGTGACTAGGTGACCTTATCCTTCATTTCTATAGAGATTATATTTAGAAGAGAGTTACAGAGGCATTTATAATCATATTTTTAGGGAAATAATGAATTGAGAAGATGAAACAAGTGAAACACTTCCTTCTCAAATGATTGGAATCATCTCAAATAGTTCTTTACCCTATTCTTTGCCCAAATCATTAAAAATTAAAATTTTATTTCAAATCTATATAGTGGTCGTACATACCAATATAATGGGTTGGGTATTCTCTAAGTTCTCTTTGTGTTTTAGGTGTTTATAGGGTCATTACAATGTAATTGGATGATAATTACTCATTATCTTCTAAGTCAGGTCTTTAGTAGGGTTTAAGGAGGGTTTTAGAGGTCCACCATCTTAATGATGGTTCATAAAGTATGGAACTCCAAAAAAAAACTTATTTTTATGGATCTTAAGTCCATTAACCCCTTCAAATTTATTGAATATATTGATTTCCCATGTAAAAGTTGTGTTAAGATATGAACGTAAGTTGGTAAGCTTGGATTCTTATGTAGGCAATTTATACATTATTATAATCTTAACCTTTATTCGTAAACATGAGATCTTAAATATAGTTTAATATTTCACGAATCTCAGGTATAAAGAGATGCCTAATTCCTCTTAATATAATTTTCCTCAAGTCCATCTATGGTGAAAGATGTTAGCATTTGAAAAGATGGCTTGAAGTGACTATTTGTAATGTAGTATCTTGAATAGGGTCTTGAGACCAATTTGACCATTTTATTATATTATCCTATGATAAATACTTGTCTCATGAACTATAATATCTTCTCACACTTCCTCATGGTTTCAACTATGCTCAGGAGGGCCTGAGTGTGACTCAAAGGTGATGATGGAGTTTAAGGTCTAGTTATGGATTTTAGTCCAAACAAGGCTAAACTGAGTATTAGATATCTAAGACTCTTTTAGGTGACTCTAAGCCTCAATATCATTATAATATGTCCTTTAAACCAATATCCAACATTATAAAACTATTATAACTACTCGAAACCCCTTGTGTCTCCATTATCTCATAAGACAACCTGTAGATTGTAGTGTTAGTATGAGTTGCTTGGATAATGTAGAAACTTGAGTGGTTTCATCCCTTATTCATTATGAAGTGGATGGATTTTTAAATCCCATTTATACACTCAGATTTTATAAAAACCTAAGGTCTAGGTTCTCTTTCAACTCTACTCGTACATAAGACAACATAATCAATCTTAGGGTTTTTAGGAGTTCTTGCTTATGTAGCCCTAAGGGCTCAGATTAGTGTTCCTTTTATCTTAAAATGAAATTTTCATATTTATAAATACCCTTCAAAGTTTAATTTTACCACTTTCATATGTTTCCACACTTTAATCATCTTTTATATAAGATAAGGTCTCTAGTTTTAGTCACATGCCTACTTAGCCTATCTAAGCCTAATAGGCTTGCTTATGCCATTTAAGTTGTTTTATTATAGAGATAAATCAAATAAAAAAGTGGAATACAATAGTGTCATTAAGGAACAAAATATATAATCATTCCCCTTCATACATTCCATTCATATGCAGGGTCTCAAAACTTAATGTTTCTCATTCATCACCCTTCCTATAGATAATAATTTGAATCATGACTGTGAGTAAAAGACTCCCCTTACAAGTTTGAGATACCCATCCTCCTAAGATCTTAGTTATTCTTATTTAACCCCTAAAATGGTATCTTTATACTTCAAATAACAATTTATCATGTATAAATACCCTCAACACTATGTACAGGCCTGTTTAGGTTCTTTTAGGCTTAATAGATCTAATAGGCCTAAAATCTCCTCTTACTTGTCATGGTTGAACTAAATAATTTATATAATAATTAAGAATGTTAATATGGAAAATAATTTACCCTTATTTATCCTTACATTACTTTTATATGTATGGTATCATACTTCTACCATTCCTAAAGGACCTGCCTGTATGTAGTAGTCCTATACCTTGATTGTGCATATGAAAGGAACCCCTACCTATGGGTGTGGATGACTTATTTATTGACCATTGGATTCATATTTAATTTTTTATTAATAATCCGTTATCTCTTTAGACATTTTGAGGTCTTTTCAAACTTTCAAACTCAATTTCCTCAAGATCTCCATCTTTACTATGTGCTTGAAAGGTGGAACTATCTTTGATTCCCTATGGGTGTCTATATATGCCTCTCTTAGGCTTAATAGGCCTAATTAAGATTTAAACTTATCTTTTCATATCATAGGGCCAAAATATCAGGTGTGTATTAAGTGTTTTGAATAAATAAGTATATAATCCTTAACTTGGTCTAGGTTAATGTTAGCCAAATTTCATACCTTGTTTTGGAGCTTCCTTTAGCTAAGTTCAATGTTCACTTGTCTATTTTACTTCACTTGTAAAAGACCACTTATTTTATTTTATTTTCTTTAGAGATTTTGTTTGATATTTTCTAGTGTATTTTTGATCTTTTGCCCAAAGTTTGAATTCTTTCATGTTTTTTGTCTCAAACTTTTGTCTTGAACAAAAACTCTGAAAGAATTCTCTCCTTGTCTTCCCTAAAATAATTCTTTCGACCTTTTTATCTCAAACAAAAAGTTTGAAATAATTTTTCCTTCATCTTTTCCTAAAAGATTGTACTTCACAACTTTTCTAAAAGAATTTTTTTAGACTTTTTCTCTGAAATAATATTTTTGAAGGGTGCCTTTGACTTTTCCAAAGGGACACTTTCCATTCAAAGAGTCATTCAAAACTTTTATGAAGGGACACTTTCCTTTCAAAGTGTCTTTGGAATTTTTCTTGAAGGGGCACTTTCACTTTAAAGTGTCCTTTGAAACTTTTCCAAAGGGACACTTTCCCTTCAAAGTACATTTCAAAACTTTTTTGAAGGGACACTTTCCAAGCCTGAAGGACCATTTCTTATGCAAAAGGCATAGTTCATCTCTCTAAAGGGACACTCAAGAAAATTATGAAGCATATAGACACATATAAATTCCATAGAAGGATAGTTTAAAAGTGTCATTTGGAATTTTTCTAAAGGATTAGTTGGAAAAGGGCCCAAAAGGATATGGAAGAGCCAAGAAAGATCCAGAAGACCATTTCCTTTAGAGAAAGTGTCTACATGTATTTTTTTTGAGATGAGTGATGAGCAAAGACCTAAAGAAATAAGGGACCCAAAGTAATTATCCTAGTGAGTGATGAATATATGGATGTCTATTTAATGATGGAGGACTAGTTGTTGGCATTTAAACACAAAGGATTCCTAGCAGAGCAATGGTCCTTTTTCAAATCCTAGGCATCCAAGGGCTCACATTATCCATCTAACAAAGCATACCAAAGGGCCATTATACCATTTATTAGTTCATAATCTAGGTCATTTTAGATATTGAATTGAAAGATCAATCATTGTGCAGACAAGTTCTCAGCAAGGCCTCTCCAAGGCTAATATAATGAGAGTGAATCATACCTTCAACCTTTGCACACCTCAAGAAGCTAGTGGGAGGTTGTTAAGTATTAGGACAAAAATTCACACGTGGATTCCTTTATCACAACTAATTAATGTGTTTCCCAAAGTATCTTGACTCCACTGAGCAAATGTAAAATCATATTTGAAAAGATAGGCCAAGAGTGTAACCACTTGAGATGACATGGATCAATCATGTAGTTGAAAAGAGCATCATTTGAAAAGATGGTTATTGCTGAAGATAATGAATCCTAATAGATTAATTCCTCTCTTTGGCAGTCAAAGGTCTCTCCCTCTCTCACATCTCTTATGATCTATATATAACCCTTGGGCTAGGTTAAAATCAACCACATAGTGTATGATGAAGCCCTACTAGATTGATATCACATTTTGCTTTTAAGCATTAAGTACTAGTCTATTTTTTTCAAGTTATGAGAAATTGTCCTAGTATGTAAGAGACATAGAGTGATATAAAGTGATGGTTTAAATCCTTTTATCCTTTGTCCTTCATGCCTGAGCAAGAGTGTTGGATCTAACTAGTCATACATAGTGTGTCTAGCTGTATTGAATTTACGCATGTGTATTACTATTTTGAAATGTGCAAATCTCGCCTTTTAGTTAATTTGCCTTGTGCCATTTTACAAATCTCACCTTTGTGCTAAAATAATTATGTTAGAATCCTTGGAACTTGGGAATGGTATATATGTTTTGTTGTATTGTGCACTAGAATATGATATTCATGTGGAAGATAATCTTGGTGTATCACCATTCTTAGAGTAGGTTTTCCTTTTCTACAATAACTCTTTTCCTTTTAATCAATTGGTTTAAATAGAGATTGTATTAAAATAATACATATATGGAGATAGACCTTTAAATATAGGTGTTAATTTCCCCTATAGGCACATCAACATACCTGGAAATGATACAACATTGCCCAAATCTAGAAGAGGATTGAACACCCTTCTAAGGTGCAAGATTTGGAGACAACAATTAATTCTCATGAAACCTTAAGATACTTATCTCTCCTCCTTAAAGGTATAATTATGTTTGTGAAATTTATTTCTTAAAAACAGCTTAAGGTCATTTTAATTATAAAAAATTATTCTTCCTCTCTCATGTTCCTTACCTTCCTATCATACGTATTCAGACTTCAAACAACCATTTATGTCTCATAGATGTCATGAACTCTATATGCAGGTCTATACATGTGACCTTTTAGTCTTAATAGGATTAAATAGGTCATTAGGTCTCCCTACCAATCTCAAATTAATAAATCCACTAGACATATACATTTAGGGTGTTCTAGAAAACCATTCAAGGACTAAGTCCTCCTCCACCACCATCATCATGTATAATTGGTCACACTTCTCTATTCTACTTACAAGTTACAGACTTGCTCTTTGACTTGTAATCAATGCTTGTGGATTGACTTGATGATCCTTTGACTCCTCTATATCAAAATTTATATATGTCTGCATTACTCATTTATAGTATCTCTTAACCTCCTATACTTAAATTCAATAGTGGATTCTAATCTTTTTACCCTTACATAGTAGGCATGATATGACTATGGGGTTTCATTTCTACATAATAAGATGGGGTGTAGAGTTGATGCATATTGATCCTTGCTTATAACTCATGATTCCTATTCTCATGACATTATCCTAGGCTCTTGTGAGTTTTTTATATTTATTTATGTATCTAATTCCCCCCTCATGTGTTTTCTTCAACCAGTACTTCACTTTTTTAGCCTATAGAAAGACTTTTAGATGCCTCTATAGGGTTACATAGATTATGTGAGTACATAGAATTAATTATTGGAGAAAATATAGGAGGATAAAATATACTTAATAAATCCATGACTCAAATCTAAGACACCATGAAACACTTCCACTTTATGAACCAAGATCTTTTAACTTGAGAAGAATTGTCTATAGTTTGTAAATGGTGAGAACATGAAATTTTTATTGATCGACCCCCAAAACATGTGAAATTAGGTTGGATTATAGTATGTTAAAGTAAATTATAATCATTAAAATCTCTCATATATTCCATTTCTCTATCACCATTCTCAAGAAAGGAGAAAACATGGAAAATTGGTAGCCTAGTTGAATGTAGAACACATTATGAGTACCCTACATTCTTAAGGATTGTTCATATAGGAAAGAGTGTAAAAAAGAGAAAAAATTACCAAATATAAAATCTATCTATGGTCCCTTCCTTTGACAAAAATTTTGGATCTTGATATTCTTTTTAATGTCCATACCATCTATAAACCTGAAGGGCTCTACCAAGCTGCAAATGAGCTTGATGGAGTAGAAGTGTCAATTTTGAGCTTGTTTTGAATAAAAATATAATGAATATTATATGAAACACATTAAATTACCCCAATTTAAATCTATGATCTCCCTCTGTATGGAACAATCTATACAAGCCCGTACATCTATAAAAAAAACACAAGAAAATAACTCTTTTCCTACATTTTCTCTATTTTCATTCTTTGAATCACCATTAAAGGATGAAAAGAGAGGTAAAATGAGTGAAATAACATTTTAAAATAGGATATATAGTATGGGGAAGTGGGAGAGACATAATTTGGCATGTGTGGGGTTTACTTGGCTAGTGGGGAGGTGTGTAAGAACCTTAAAAGGGGCCTTCAAGGATATCAAATGCATAGTGGTAGTAATATGATTAAAGTGAAAAGTTTTAAAAACCTTATAATGAAATATCCATAAAATCACTCCCTTTTTTCAAAGGTTTATAAAGTTTAAAGGCTTATATGAGTTTATTTTGGGGATATTTGATGGCTTCTAAGGTTGAATTGAGATGCTAATTGGGCTTGGATGAGTATATAATGAACAATGACCTTGAACACCCTATTGATCTTCATATTATGACCTCAAAAAAAATTTAAACACCATTACATCCAATTTTCAAGTCTTCCCCTTCTTGAAAATCTTAAATGGATCTAAAACTATAAGGATTATAAACCTCATATTCTCTAGATTACCTTAATTTTAGAAAAATATACTTAAACCTATAAAACATGTTCAAAACCACTCATTAGACCTCTAAGACACCTTTAAAATCTCATATCTCACTAAAATACCATCAATGATGATCTAGAACATCACCTAAAGTCCTAAGACCTCAAGGATATATGATGGTCACAAGTATAAACCATGACACCTCTAACAATGTTGAATGACTTTAAGAAGTAATTAGAAAACATCAACACTCAGGATAGTACCATGTAGAGGGTTATGTAGGTGTCATGATTTTTTTCTAGTTATAGGGGTTGAAATTTGGCCTTGGGAGGCAAAATTTCCAATAGGTACAAAATCAAATAAGTTGATGTAGTTATTTTTTGAATAGGAAAAGATCAAACAGTCTCAAGATAACTTATTCAACTAGAAGGTATAGAATTGAGTAGGTTAATATAGTTGGAAGAAGAAAATAGATAATAACCTCTAAAAATACTAGGTTGATCTAGTTGAATGATTTTTATACTCTAGAAAAAATTCTTACTAGTTTTATTCTCAATGATTTAGTTCTAAATATAGAAATAAAGTTTAAATACATAAGCAACTAGGTCATGTTGGTTGATCTAGTTGAAACACAGAACATAAAACTTGTATAAAAACTAGATAATATAGTCTAAAATAAATAAATAAAAAAAATAATAAGTAATAATAATGTAATTTGGATGTCAAGGAATTTTTTCAAAAGAATATTGGGAAGTTGTATAAAACAATGTGATTGATAGTATAAAATTCTAAATATGCTTGTTCATTGGATAGTTTATACATAATATTCTAGAGTGATAACCCTAAATTGGTCAAGAAACCACACATATCATGTCTTTTCATAGTCCTTTCATAGGAGACTCTAACTGGAGAATATGAGCTTTGTCCACATTTATCCATGTCTTTTGTTTTACTCATTTTGGTCTTATTTCATGCTTGAGTCACCTTTTTGCTTATTCCCAATCATCCCAAACCTTTAAACAATCATTACACCTTATCCAATTTATACTTCCCATGATTATTCTATCTCCCCTATGTCCTTAGCCTATAGTGCTAGACCCTAGGGTGTCCCATTTATAGCGATCCTATCCAAGGTCATTTTGAGCTCTAATAGTCTGTTTTCCTTGCTTAATGAGTCCCAACCCCTTTCTTAGCTTCATCCTTAAGTTTTCTCATGTAGGCCAAATGAAACTAAAAGTTCATAAATTATAAATAAATAATATCCTATATAAAATATTACACAAGGTATTTTATATCTAGCAGTTACTACTTTGTCACATTAGATAATTAAAAATCAATAAACAGTATAGCTCAGCATTCTACATCACACATAGACTTACATGCTTGATCAAGGAATGGCCTAAGAAAAAAGTTAATTCTTTCATTTACCATGTATGTTGATTATGTACATTCCATAAGGGAGAACTACATTTGATTTAAGACCCTAGATTGAGTGTTAATGTAGGCAGTGATCAAGAGAATAGGGGTTCTAGATCATACAATCATACTTCCCCTAAACTAGTTTTCTCCCTTTTGATTTTAATGTATTTTTTTATTCATGTGTGTATATAGATTTAGGGTTTGAATATTTAATCATCTCTATAAGGATCTCCATCAGTATTCAAGATTTCAAATTTCATACATAGACCAATACAGAGACAACAAATAAAACCCAAAAAGCTTGGACCTCTGTGACCAATTTGGCTAATAGAAATAGGAAACGGACTATAGCATAAAATGCCAAGGTGTCCTATTTTTTTCACTCATATCCTTTAATTAAACAAAATATAGATTTAGGTTTTAGACATCCTCCTAGTCTTGCACCTCTATTTTTAGCTTCTATAAGAGTCATATCAACATGTTTTTTCTAGATAAGTTATTTCTTTCTCCTATGTAATTAATTATAAAAAATTGTATTTTATCATATTAAATCAAAATTTCCTACTTATTCTATATCCTTTATTTTTTAAGAACTAAGCACTAGTTTCCCAATAAATAATAATTTTTTTTGGTGAATCTGACTTACTTCAAACAAATAAAAACCCTACGTACCCTTAGGATTTTTCCTTCATATTTTGTGAAAAAATTCAATATCAAATTTCTAATTTTTTGTATAATTTTTTTATTAATTCTATTCAAATATTATTCTAGAATTAATAATTGTAATAAATTTCAAAAATTCTAAAACCCTAACCCAAAACCATAGTTTTCTAAACTAGGTCCTCAAACCCTAAGCCTCCCTCCCTTACAATTTTTAGAAAACTATTTTGGAATTTTTGCAAATTGTTGGATAGTTAAAAGAATTTTCAAACTCTCAATATTAGTAATTATTTTGTACAAAAATTAAATTTCAAAATTCTAATTTTTTTAATAAATTTTTATGCATTTATCATATTCAAAATTATTTTTTAAATTAAAATTATTGTCATAATTTTCAAAAATTCTAAAACCCTAACCCAAAACCCTAGATTTCCAAACTAGGTCTTCAAACCCCATGTTTTCCTCCCTAAAAATATTTTGAACAAAATTTTGGAATTCTTACCAATTGTTTGGATTGTTAAAAATATTTTTGAAATCTATATGTTAATAGTTATTTTTACATTTATTTTCTTAATAGTACTTTTCAATATTAACTTTGGTGAAAGAATTAAAATGGCCACTAAGGCATTTCTTCCCTCTCATCCCATAGATAAATTTCTAAATTTTTCTCATAATTATGACAATGAATGGATAAATTTGCAAAATTACACATTAGCTAAAAATGTGGAAAATGATTTCATTTACAATGGAGATAATTACTATTGTTGTAATGAGGAATATGATGATATATGTGATAGTGATAGTGATAGTGAAGTACAATTAGATGCATCTTCTTTTCTCAAACCTATCTCTTTTATTCCCTCTTCAAAGGAAAATAATTTTGATAAATGGGAAAGATACTTATCACCTCATTCTCCTATGCACAATGCACCAAATGAACAACTTAATCATGTACCTCCAAGTGAACCTCTAATTGGTGATAATTGACTCCATGTGAACCTAATCTCTCTCTCTCTCCTATGCACAATGCACCAAATGAACAACTTAAACATGTAACTTCAAGTGAACCTCTAATTGGTGATAATTTATTCCATATGAACCTAATCTCTCTCTCTCTCTCTCTCTCTCTCTCTCTCTCTCTCTCTCTCTCTCTCTCTCTCTCTCTCTCTCTCTCTCTCTACTTCAATATTCAAATTAAAACAATACAAATGCAATAGAATAAAATTTATAATGCATAGTTCAATTCATACATCTCATGTTCTTAACTCTACATTGTCAAAATAAGGTCAAAATGATAACTCTCTTTCACTTACTTCTCTTGAAAATAATGAATGTATTCCACCCATGGATAGCATAGATGCACAAGATATTCCAATTGGAAATGCTAATCTATTGGAAATTTGAAAGGATTTAAATTCTTCTCTTACACCTCTTGCTGCCAATGATGGAAGTGATAATGAGTATGATAGTGAACATGCCAATGAATATGAAAATGAGAGTGATTATGAAAAATATTTCAATTATGATAATGCATGAAACAATGATGATTATTATGGACATAATGAAGAATATAATGTAACTCATGTTTCTAACTCTTCTCTCACTCCTCTCAAACATAATCCACTTCTAAATGTTGTTTATACTTCTATACATGATTCTATTTCAAAAAATGCACATCATCATGTTACTATCAAATCTTATACTCAATTAGAATGTGATTCACTAAAACATAATGATACCAATGAATCACCCAATCTACCTCTCACTACAGTAGAACCTAGTTCTCATTCTTTAACTAAAGAGAATGGTAACCCACATCCTTCTAGTAAGGTCCAAGTTACCATTACTCCTAAGGTTCAAGTGAACACACCCCCTTAATATGATATAATTTCTAAATGTAGCATTATCATGGCTAAAATTAACAATCAAATTCAATTATTAAATGAACCACTTCAAGATGCTAATGTACCATCCTAGGAGATTATTTATTTAATGCATGCAGTTGGTGAATTACAACACCAAGTACATATCCTTACCTTGTAAAATGAGGCTTATAAGTCTTAGATGAATTCCAATGATTTACATGGTAACCCTCTTCTGAAGACATTCATACAAGCTTCATTGCCTAAGCATTTCCAGATACCATCATTACCTCAAGGTGTTGGTACCAAAGATCCATTTGTACACCTTCAAGCCTTTCAAAAGGCTTTACAATCTCATGTGAGTCCTTTGATTCTATTAAAGTTGTTCCTATAGACATTAGTGGGGGAAGCACAAAATTGGCTCTTTTATCTACCCCAAGTGGGCTCTTTGCACACATATGATGACTTAAAGTAGGCATTTCTTAGATTTTACATAATAAACATGGGTCGTCATGTTACATAAGAAAAACTTACCACACTACATTAGAATTATTCAGATCTAGTTAGTGAGTATATCTTACAATTTAAGACTCACATGTTAAGATTGATATATAAACCAAATGATTTAGAGATTAACATATCTTTATTAAGGGGGATTTCCAGCCTCTCCTTGAGCATCTATTATATTAGATAGAGTCTTCTTTTAGACATTTGTGTTATACATTTCTATCTTTGGAAAAGAAACTGGTATTGTTTGAGGTAGATTCAGTCAATCAAATCACTCTATATTTCAAAATAGTACCTATACCTCCTAGCATCAAACATCCACCATGTTTTAAACAAGATGGGAGACCACAACTAGAAAAAAAACTAGTTAAGAATTTAGAGATAGTTTCTAAAGCACAACCCATAGTATGTAATGTAGAAAATAGAAGCAAGGCACCACTATAGTTTGATTCAAAGCAAGATAGCCCATGTGTCTTATTATCAACACTATTAGATAGGTAGTTAATCACATTACCTTCTACTCATCGATGAGATATATATCTCCTATAGAAATAACCACATCAGCCCTTTTGTATCTATCGTTGTATATGTGAACATAAAGATAATGATTGTTGTGGACTCAGAGATTGCATTAATAGATGTGTTGATAATGGCATCATAGCATTTAGATAGGGTGAACCAAGATCTCTTCCATCATGGATCTTTAGACCTCATTCATATAAAATTAAGTTATCCCAAGACATTCCTTTATAGAAATCAATGATTAGTCATCATAATTATAATGTGGGTTCTAAGATAGATCCTCATAGGAGATCTCCTATTCCACCTACTCAGAAGGTTTAGAAACCCATATAGTGAGAAAAACCTAAATATAACACTATAGTTTGAGAAGTACATAGTGTAGTTCCACATACATATCTAGCAGAGTCACATGTGCCATATTAGAGTTTTGCTACAAAGAGATATTCACTATGACCAAATTTTTAGGGTCCTATCTCATGTAGAAATCTACTATGATTAAGATTATATGAACCCACATCCTATAGTATTACTCCTAAGAGATATTCACTATGAAAAGATTTTTATGGACTTATTTCATGTAGCAACCCATAATTATTGAGATTACATGATCCCCCATCATAGTTTTTAGCTCCATCTTGATCTATTTTTCAATCATACACATCATAGTAGAGGCCATAGGGTATACGATTATAGATAGATGATCCTTCTTCACAACACATAGTTTCAATTGCATGACAGATAAATTTACATTTTATAGAGTCTCCATGCACAACTACAATTAGTAATAATAGATAGTATCATATACAAAGCATATTCCTACATATCATGAGCAGTATGGGAACTTGTTTAATTAGCCATCAGGTTTCATATAGTGATATATCATAGAGTGATATGACACACATTCATATTGGTATTAGTTCATAGCTTCACTTAGTAGGGAAATGATAAATCCAAAGGTCTAGCTAGCATTTGTATTATTTAGCCACTCTTAGGGAAGTAATATACACAATGCGTTATCTTATATCCCCATATACTAATAATTGACATTCCAAATTCCTAATAACTATCCATAGCCAAAACCAACTTATAAAAATCTAGATCTTACTAAATCCTATTTTACTGATATTAAACCAACTCAATTTATCCAAACAATTTACCAATTATAAAAACCAACAAATATTTTCTTACATATAATTACAAATCAATTCTAACATCACACCTAAACTTATCAACAAAATTCAAATCACCTATCACAAGTACCATTTTACCAAATATATGCAAACACCTCAACATCAATACTGGATCAACTATTCCTAAATCAATAAATTACAATAAATATACCAATCCATAACACAATATGCATGAATCTAAAATCAAACCAACATCCATATATATATAATCAAGTTTTCAAATACATATACAATGTATCAAATACAATCAATCATGAATGGGCATCATGCCCTCCTTCTCAATCTCACTCTCTCATCTAGTACTAGTCTCATAGTCCACTTTAGCACTTGATGGCCCCACACCTTTGTAAGATCCTAAACTCCTCTTATGATGACTCTTTCACTCTAATAGCTGACCATGCTCCTCACATAAGTCTACATATTGCTATTGAAGATCAATGTAGTCATCCATAATCCTCATGCTAACAGAACCATAATCAGGTGGAGGCATCCTATGACTATTTAGCTTAGCCCTCAACTCATCTCTCTCTCCCACTTCCCTAACATATGCAGATATAACTATCATAGATCTATCAAAAAAATGAGAATGAACACCAATTTTAAATTTTACACTCTATCAAACCCTCCTCCATAGCATCATCAAGAACATGCCATGTAAGATCTTGGAGTGTTAACTCAGTGATGGTCTCGCAATACTTATCATCTCCACTCTTTGCACCAACATGTGCTTCATCTTGGGCACCTCCCACTCTACTTGCATATAAAATACAACATAGTATTAGATATATACTTTCAAGTTAAACTAAAATAATCACAAACACGTACACAATTCAAATATAATTACTAATTACCTCCCATTATCTAGATTGATGTAGGCTCCTCATACTCAGGCACACCCACTCCATCAATAGGATATAATGGAGCCCAATAATGCCTCACACACCATGTGATATATGCCTATATGCATCCAAAATCATCTACATTATGAATATCTATAGTCATATCCCATGCATCCAAAGGTAATGGTGCCAACATATCCTTAGTAGGGCTCCCATGAGCTCTTATCTTTTTTAGTGCCTATGAACTCGTCACCCATACCCATGTTGATGGGGTCACATCCTATGGTACCCAAAACTATCTAGTCATATGTTCATACTAAAATAACTCATACACTGAAGTTCAATGGTCATGTAGCCAATAACTAACCCTTATATACCATAACCACACTCCATCCTAAAGCCACCTAGTAAATCCTCTTTAGGGTCTCCATATGATATCCAGAGCCACTAATCTATCTAAAAATCATCTATAGTGATTTATCCTAAGATATAAAATAACCAATAAACTTGTCCAATGATCCTTATATGGCTATTGAGGTGCTCACCTCTCCTTCTATAATCCTATTAGCTACACAACTACTATATGCTCATAAGCCCAATAATGGAATAAGGTAGCTACACTCACACCATAAATGAATGCCTCCGAAGTAAATTGATAGTGGGTAAGCATAGTCCTAATGCATGAGAACAAATTGATATACACCTCTGTGCTATGCATGAATATATGCATCCTATATGCAATAGACACCCCACTCCCATATATTATAATTAATGAAGCTAAAAACATGGCCAACCACTTCTATAGATATGGAACCCTTGATTGCACAATAATAGATAATAATACATCACTATTATTGCATCTCTGATTTATGCCCGAGGGCATGCCAACAAAATACAAGGATGCAAGATCAATAACATCAACACCCATGCCATATTTTAATGTCATACACCATCCACTAAATATAAAATATAAATTATGGTACACATCCTCTAGAGTAATAATAATCTTCCCTATAGGAAGCCAAAAAGAACAAGTGTCTACATTCCAACTCTCACATAAGGTAGTGATCACCATATCTATCCCATTGCATAGTGCTTAGGTCACATGCTTAACCCAACCCTACCCTATCCATCATAGCTCTCTCATCAGCTGACAAAGGTAATAGTCCTCATTATCTCCATCACTTGGCCTATACATAACTCCTTAATTCATAACTCACCCTAAAAAACACAAAAAAAATAACATTTATATTAATCAACCATATCAAATCAAACAACCAAACTATACAACAAATAGGTTACAAATCAAAAAATCATTAAACTAACCCTAGTGGAAAATAATTCTATAGAAAAGATGCCATCATTGGATAAGAACACTAGAAATCTAGACAGGAGTGATGAAACACTGGACAAGAGTGCTAACTCTTGGATAAGAGTGTTGGAACTAGTTTAAATTATCCTAGACTAATAAAAAAGTCCTAAAAAACATAAAAATAGGATTTTAAATAGGTAAAAATTATGCATTTTAGCTACTTACTAGGGTAATTTCCCCACCAACCTCAAATTAGGCTACCAACTACTCAAATTAGGTCATGGCAGGTTCCCATCTTCTTGGCATATCTCTTACCCTAGAGCTCCAAATCTCAAGCTACTCAATGCACAAATGAATCAAGAATCAATCCAATTTTCTTATATCAAACAACTTTTTCATTTGAAGAAAAATACCAATTTTCTCTATATCTTTAACCCCACAACTTTATTTTGGAAATCATTTTATTCCATGGAATCATAACAATGATAATTTCAAATATCACATAAGCTTTGCTCTAGTACTACATCATTTTACTACTACAACATGTAAATCTCTACATTTATATCACACCTATATATACACTGACCATCACCAATCAAAACATGTTCCATTTTTAACAACTTCATATAATCAATCAAACAAAATCTCAAGCTATTCATAACAAGCCAACCTTATTTTTACTAATGCCACTAGTCATCACTTTTGGCTCAAATTCCTCTATCACAAATTTCATCCCTCTCCCCAAAAGGGGGCATCATTCCTAATATTCCTATTTATACACTTACCTAACATGCTCATCTACTCTCATTAGTGGATACACCATGGTCCTTACACCTCCAATATTTAGATTACTAGATTCAACTCAGAAAAATCAAAATATATAGTGATTTAGATTACATGGGTAACTCAACATTACTTAGGACATTAAAGGGAATATACATTTAGTTTATAGATACATAGATTATTTAGATATAGTGGTTTAGATCATATGGATCCATAGTGATTTCAAATTATAGATACATAGACTATTTAGATATAGTAGTTCAGATTAAATAGATTCACAATGACTTGAATATAGATTTAGACTTAGATACTATATTTGAGGGCGTGCACATTACTACACATCTCACACATATAGCTTCATATAACATGACACAGATACATGACTAAATAGTAGATTATATGCATAGTTTAGAGCATAATGTTTTTATCTCTAGTTTTGCACATGGGGAATGGCATGATAGCTCATATCACATGCAGTTATAAAGATTACCAGATTATAAATATGTATCACTCACATACTAGATTTAGGGGTATGGAAAAGATGTTCATGTTCTTGATCATCTAGCATTATATAGATGGAATGATAAGACATTTCATTCTCCTCTTACACATTGACTAGAGTTCAAATTACACCCAGTTGTTCCTAGGTTGTCACTAAGTTAGAATTTATGGCCACGTATAGTAGTTGGTCTATAACATTACCCAAACCCAAATTACATGAGTTTGTGTGGGAAAGAGGGAAGGCATTAGTTTTGGGCCTTTGAACACTTTTTAGTTCCAATTTAGATTATTAAAAGTGGGGGCATGAAAAAAAATTCTCTTCATATCATATAGGTTATATACACACATTCCAAATTACATGATTTTATGTGAGATAGAGGACATACATTAGTTTCGGGCCTCTAAGCATTTATCATTTTTAGTTATATTCGACACATGGAGCAAGCATTGCCCTCCTTCTCCATGTTTTATATATATATATATATATATATATATATATATATATATATATATTTCACATTTAGATTCATTATAAGGGACATCTATTTTAGGGATTCATTTTTTCTCTAGGAACTATTCAACTCTCCATCCACTTCCCTAGCTAAGAAGTGAGTTGGACTCTTTTTCAACACACTTGACTCTGTGAAGGTAGGTTCAAGTACACATTTTATTTTCTTTCTTTTACTCTAGTAATTCGTTTAATTATATCACTAGATTAAAAGGGGAGAAAATATATACACCCTAAATTGGTCAAGCAACCACATATATCATGTCTTTTTATAGTCCTTTCATAGGAGACTCTGATTGAGAATATGAGCTTTGTTCACATTCAACCATGTATTTCATTTTACTCATCTTGGTCTTGTTTCATGCTTGAGTCACCTTTTGGCTTATTCCTAGTCATCTTGAACCCTTTAAATAGTCATTCCACCTTAGCCAGGTTAGACTTCCCATGCTTATTCAATCCCCTAGATCTCTAGCCTATAGGATAAGAGTGCTAGGATTGGACTACAGTACTAGAACCTAGGGTGTCCCATTTCCAATGCTCTTATCCAAGATTATTTTGAGATATAATTATTAGTTTCCCTCACTGAATGAGTCCCATCCCCTTTATTAGCTTCATCCTTAAGTTTTAAAATGTTGGCCAAATGTGAATGAAATCTTCTAAACTCAAAATAAAGAGTCTCCTATATAAAGAACTACACAAGGCATTTTATATCTAACACTCACTACTTTGGCACATTATATAATTAAGAATAAATCAATAGTATAGCTCAACATTCTACATCACACATAGACTTTCATGCTTGATCAAGGAAGGGCCTAGGTGAAAGTTCATTCTTACATCCACTGTGCACATTCCCTAAGGGAGAACTACATTTTGTCTGAGACTCTAGCTTGAGGGTTAGTATAGGTAGTGATAAGGACAAGGGTTCTAAATCATGCCATTATTCTTCCTTGACCCTATTTTTCCCCCTTTTAATTTTAATGTATTTGTTTCTTCATTTATGTAAATAGACTCAAGGTTTGGAAATTGAATCAAATCTACAAGGAATTTTCTTGATAGTCAATATCTAAAATTTCACAGGTGGAACAATATAGGGATAGTGAAAAAAACATATAAATCTTGGACCTTTGTGACTAGTTCCGATAACAGTGGAGGAAATGGACTACAACACTAGACATTAAGGTGTCCTATTTTTGGTGCTCCTATCCTTTCACCAAATGAAAGCTAGATTCAAGTTTTAGACATCTTCCTAGTCCTGCACCTCAGTTTTTAGCTTCTAAAATAGTTGTATCACCCTTTTTTCAGATAAGTTATTTCCTTATCCTATGCAATTAATTCTAAAAAAATTGTATTTTATCATATTAAATCAGGCTTTCCTACTTATTATATACGCTTTATTATTTAGGAACTAAACACTAGTTTCCCAAAAACTAATAAATTGCTTGTCCATTGGATAAGGTCTACATAATATTTTAGAGTGATAACTATGGTTAAAGTTCCATTCCCATAGCTCATTAAACCTATTTTCAAGGGTAAGATACAAGTAACTTCTTGATGCTAATTTATATTTGATGCACCACAAAATCAAATAGATGGATGAATTCCTAAAGTTTGATACAAAGGGAAATCCTAAGAATTTGTAAAATAACATGAATTACATGAAAAGTAAAGATTGTATTTAGTTATTTACTATGTTTATGAATATTGGGGAAAACTCCTTATGAAATTATATCTACAAATGATAGACAAGGACCACAAATAAAAATTGATATATCCATTCACAATAGTATCTAAGTAGTTTTAGAACTACTTGTACATTGTTTCTAGGAAAACCAAATAAAGTCAAAAATCAATATTTCAAAAGCCAAGTTATAGTTTTTAAAATTAAATAAACAATCAACCAAATAAAAACTAAAATGATTTTAATTATTATCAAATATAGGTTAAATTACTTTTTTAAAGATTGAAAGTGAAACACAAAAAATAAGATCAAGTCGGTCAATCAAGTTGGATAAACAAAATAGAATGAATTTGAGCTAGTCAACTCAGTCTATTGCAAAACAGTCCAAGATAAACAAAGTTGAGCAGGTTGGCTTAGCTTTATTAGTATAAAATAGAAATGAAACTAGATCAAGTTGGTATATCTATTTATCTATTTAGGTAAAATTTAATAGAACTAAAATATTGGTAAAAATAATACTGAATTAATTTTAACTAAAAGGTAGGAAAAATAAATTGGTTTAGAAATTGACATAGTGAAAACACTTAGCTATTTAGAGTGAAGCTAGTAGATAGGATAAAATTGATTGGATTGATGTAGTATAATTTCAAGAAGATGCTAAATTATAATTTTAAATAGATCATCAAGACAAGTGTTTAATCCTAAAAATATAGAAAATAGAATTATTAAATAGAATTTATTCATTCAATCTAGTTAAAATAGAACTAATAAATAACATGAGAAATAAAACTAGATCAATTATATTGATGTATATAGCTAAATATGAAATGCATAAATGAACATAATCAAACAGGGTGATTTAGTTAGGCACATAAAGCTTTATAAAATACTATGTATACATAATATTTTCAAACTTTATCAATTACTAATGATTTCTCTCTTGCAGGAGCCCATCGAGTCTCAATCTCTTTGATTTCACACCTTAAAGGTTATACTAGAAAAAGGGTGGGTGGCCATAGGTGCTTCACAATATTCTCATCCCCTATACCACCACTTTTTATCAATACAACCATCTCATATACACTTACATAAGCTGTGACACCTCTATTACACATTATTCCAAGTAATTCACCACCTTAATTAGTACTTACCTAAGCCTAAAAACCATTTTGGCATTTACGGTACACTATTGGCTTGAACCAACTCTGTACTCAAATTGATATTTGCACGTTATAGTTTTAGGTTGGCCTTGACTGACCTAGATCGAGACCTAAATTATTTTTATCAATTAACTATACAAAGTCAAATTGAGATGAACCTCTCAGATAAACTTTTAGAAAGGTTTAGGGTTAGATTCAACTATATATACACTTTCATTTTTCCATTTCTTGGAGAGATAATAGAGTTAATTATTTATTTTCACTTCTTTACAATATGCTCTTCGACCATTATACTTGAGGAGTTATTACTTAGGGTGTATGCTTGGAGAAGAATCTTGTATTATAGAAAAGTCTTGGATGCTTAGGCATTTCTTAATGATCCTTAAAAACCACAACAACCTGTTGTAAAGCACCTTTGGCTAAGGGAGAGATTGAGTCTCGATAGGTTTTCCTTTAAGGTAAGTATCTATAACTTTACTCTATTATTTTAGTAGATATAATTAGCATAAGTAATGGAATTCAAATATATTAATCCTTCCATGAATTAGGGTTATATATATGCATAGATTAATTAAAACTAATCTATGCATGTTTAATTTTTATTCTTATTACCCCCAAATTTATGTCACATGATTTGTTGAGCACTAGATTATATTTTACTTTACTTTGCATTTACTTATTAAATATGAAAACATAAGACCTAACCAAGGTTATTGCATAGTTTTGATTGAATAAAGGCTTTGGAAGCCTCTCTAGTGATGTTATTGTGATAAGAAATTCTTAGGTTAGGTCTAGCAGATCCATCTTGGTCATGACCCCAAATATCTAATGTATCAAAAAATGGAAGTGTAAGTAGGATTTATCTTCTTTGAGATATGATTGATTAATAGGTAAGATGAATTTTCCTTTATTAGAATTTTGATGAACCTGATGTGAAACAAATACTTGTAGTTTTTATTTAATACATTCATTTTATTATCATATTATATATTCTCATTTTTATAGTACTATATTGAACCTGTCAGTGTAGTTATAACAATCTATGCACATGTTTAACAAACAGTCACTCCAAAATGAAACTATTTTATCTATGTAGGTTTTCTTCAAATATAGGTGATTGGATCAATCAACTCGATATTCTTCTTATTTATTTATAGGATTTCATACATAGTTGAGCCAATTGACTTTGTTTGTAGTTATTTTTTTTAGCATATCGGTTTGTAGACATAGTCAAGCCAATTAACTCTTTTCACTAATTCTTTTTCACCACACAAGTTTTGTAAAATCTGTCGATCTAGTCAACTCTATTCATATAATTTTTAATTTATCACTTGAGTAACACACCAAAAATTATTTTAAACTAACCATCTTCAAAACCACCAAGGCTCATTCTTACATTTTCTATCATTTAAATTTCTCATTTATAGTATTGCTTTTCATAATTTTGTAGTATATAAAATTTCAACCCTTTAACAAATTGGTTCGAATATATCAATACAATTATGTAGTTTATCTTCTACTTAGAAGACATAGTCAACTTATTTGATTATGTTCCTCTACATCTTGCTTCTAAAGAATAGTAATGACCCTATCAAAATTTTTCTACATTTTTTACATATAGTGTTGCTTGAATAGACTCTATAATATTTGTAGTCATGAAATTAACCTATTTGTCCTAGTAATTAGTTCACATTTTATTTCATTTGCTTGCATGATTAGAGTAACAAACATAATTTAATTGTGTTATTATTTAGTTTATCAATTTAGTCACACTATTTTTATATTTTTCACACACTTCCAAATCAATTCACACAAAAGGGCATTAAACATTTTCTTTGTCAAGTCTACCTACTTAAATTTCATCACCAAAGCGGAAGCCAACTTGGTTTTCTAGCCAAGTATAAACACGTGATTGATGGTATGTATTGCAAAATCACCTAAAACCCTTATCTCTACAAGATTATGAAGTGAGGGAGTAGGTGCTAATACCAAGCCAATACCATTTCTAACACATATCCCTTTCAACATAAACTACATAAAGTTATCCATGATTGCTTTCTAGTTCCTTGTTACAACCAACTCCCCATCAAATTAATTTCAAATGTTTTTATAACTTAATAATATTTAGACATAAATAATTAGTTAGAATTTACATTCAAGTTACTACATTCTCTTTGATAATTATATTTTGTATTGCAAAAATTGCACTATCCAATATTAGTACAAGCTTTGTGTTGTGTGTTTTAATTATATCAATCACACTGATCTAACTAATTGTGTGCTTGATTTCATTTGATTAACAATTATATTTTTTAAAAAAATCACTATTTTCATAACACTATCATCCCTATCGACAATGTCTAGTATAGACTATTCATCTTATTTCACTTTAGTATATAGTTGACATGTTTGCCTATGTATCTTTTTCAAGCTACTTTGTTTCTTATCTTGTAGTACATACTCAATCTATCTGACTATGACCTCTTTTCATTATGTTTAATTTATTTATCTATAATACATATTCAACGTATACAACTATGTATCCTTCTTGTCTATTTTAGTTTTATCAATTATATAAAATAGTTTGCCAATACAATTGGGTCTTTTGCATCTTATTTTGTGGACCATTTTCATATACTCAATCGATGTAGTCAACTCTGTACCTATTAGTCAATACTATTATATGTGTGGCTAACCCTATCTCTATTTCTCCTCTATGATTCCTAATGTTATATTCTTTCTTCAATCATCATGAAATCCCTTATCAAAATATTTTTAGACAACCTAAATCCATTTAACTATTATATGGTATGTTATTTTCTTCATACCTTCACTACTCAAGAGGATCCTCACTCTTAGAACACCTCTTCTCCTCCCTCATATTTTTATTTAAACATGCTTAAAATCACTCCAATAAATGATATTAGTGGATAAGATCCTTTTCATACTTATCAAGATAATTCTCACCTTTAAAAATCTTACCATACTATGGGGGTAATTGATACAAGCCTAAAAAATAACCCCATAGGATATCTTCCACCTAACAACCTTCCCCCTAATACCAATTTGGGTAATCCTCTTACCAATACTAACCCACAAATTGATATAACTAAAATTATTGAAAAAATAGTCAAAAAATAAACATAATTCAAACATAGATTATATCTCAAATGATGTAACCACAACATTATTTGATAAAAATGGATAATCAGCCCCCTGTTCTCCTTCCACAAAATAATCAACATTTTATCCCTACACCTCTTAAATATGCCATAGGAAATGTTATTCTTAAACCTATCATCCATAATAATATGTTTCAACACATTTAAAAAGAGTTGTTATCCCCTTTAATTGTATCTATTGATATTGGTAATATATATCTAACTATTTAATATGATGGGACTAAAGACCTTGCATCCTTTTTCAAGGCATTCAATAATTTTCTTAAAGAGTGGATCCAAGATGATACCTTTGAAAAAACTAATAATTTAGTTAAAACCTTCGATGGTGATGTATTATAATGGTATAACCAACTTCCCAAACATTTTATATGGCAAATTGAGGATCTAGTCAATACTTTAGTTAAATAGTTTCAACATAATGATCATCTTGAAAATTATCTTAATTATTTCATCAATACTAAGCATTATCCTACCAAATAAAATCATAATTTTATAAAATGATGTAAATATTTAGATCATAAGGCCAATCAAAAAATGACTGATGACAACTTGTTTAAACTTTTCATAATGTCCTTAACACCTTCACTCCAATACAAGGTTCAAACCTTTGCTCCCCAAACATTAAATGATGCTCTTGACAAAGCTAGTTTTAAATAATTATTAATGAAATAGTTTAAACCTAAATCTAAAACCATCAAGGGATATTTCTAACATTCAACCAATAAAATAATTGATAATCTTCCTCAACCCAAATTAAGAGTACTCAAAGTGGAAACATCCCATTATTCCCATATGACATTAACCATGCAACAATTGGAATAAATTTTAGTGCCTTCTAAACCATTCATGTATCCTAATAATCCCCCTAAATAGTATGATACTAATAAATTTTGTTTATTTCATGATGACAGATGTCATTCCCATGAAACTTTTTTGGGTTTAAAAAATTTGTCATTCTTTATTATGTTAATAAATTCATTCAATCAGGATGTCATGATTAAAATCCACCATCATTATTATATTAATTCTTCTCAAAATAAATAATATTCCAATGTTTCTTCCTCTAACAATCCAAAAGCTTTCTCTACATATAACCCTCAATAATAAAACAAGGATATTTGTGTGATTGATACTGATAATGATAAATATTATACCAATTCCTTATACATGAATGTACATAACATCAATTATTGGTGCAAACCAACCCACAAAGATCCCATTACCAAACCAGAGAAACCATAGATAGAAGAGTAGTTTCTCAAAGATACTACTACCACTAACTTACCTTTGGACTTCAATGAGGAATAACTTCCTCAATCCCAACCTCCAACTCTTTTTATTCCTACTAAACATACTTTACCTTCTAAGCCTCATGTTGGTTCTTCCTCTTCCAAAACTCATTAGAATTTATTATAATAACTCAACTATATGACTTTAAAAATTCCTCTCAGGGAGTTAATTCACATTTCTCCCTATCATCATAAATTCCTAATGAGACAAATCCAAGAAATCAAAGAACCATCTTCCTTATAAGAAGAACAAACTTCTCATGAGCCTCAACCAACATAATTTCATACCATTGAAACTATATGTCCTTCAAAATGTTTCATTGAGTACCTTTAATAAGACATAATAACACCATCTCTTTTTCATAATAGCCAAAAAAATTACCTTAATTCATAAAGTATTAGTAGATGAAGGTTCAAGAATTAATATGACATCTCTGTGGTTCATTCATCAAATAATATATACCCAATATCATCTCCAAAATACTAATTTAACATGTCATATATTTGACAAGACCAATCAAAAGTTGATTTGTTATATCTGGCTCCATATTGCTATTAGACCTAAAACTATATGTACTAAGCTTATCATTTTCAAATTACCATTATCTTATAATATACTCCTAGGATACCCATGGGCTCATCACATGAGGGTTATTACCTCTTATATAAGCCAAAGTATCAAGTTTATTCATAATTTAAAATGGTATAAACATGGGGCTGATGATAACCCATGGAGTATATAGCTTCCCAATCCTAAATATCAGTATCAAATTCTTGATATTCCAAAGATTAATAGTGGAAATTTACCTAAACTCATCAATATGAATATGTACTTATAAGTCTCTCTTGATTATTATAATTATGATGATGAGATAAATGATTTACAAAATATATTTAATACTACTAAGCTACCTCCTTACATTTTGGAGTGGTTTCATCCTTACTTGTTACCTCATGATCTTAGCATCCCTCTTATCAATGAGATCACCAATTTATATCATCCATATAATGCACATGAAACATCTTATATAGAATATTTTTTCACTTGAAATTACTATAGAGTGGCCAAGTTATTTTAAGTCTCTTTAACCATGCCACCATGTAAATTTTATGATCTAGGCATCTCACCTTTGGAATTTCCTTTAGAGACACAAGCATGTAATACCTTTCCCACCTATAATGATAACTACATTATATCCCAATCTCAATCAAGAGATTTTGATGTTCAACACTATTAGAAAACACTAGCTAAAATACATGATGTTCATGATATTTCCATAGATATTGAGTTAGAACTTGAACGTCATGTACCTCTAATTAAATCTTCACTTCTTGGTACACCTTGATTGGTTACACAATTCTTACCTCTCACACATTTAAAACTTACAAAACCTTATATATGTCATATTACACTAGTTACTCTAATTAATCATCTACCTATCAATGATTCCAAAGATTCATCCATTTTTAATTTAATTGAATCTACTCAACATTCATCCATTGTTACACTTACTCTCAAGATTAATCTCAATGCCAAGGTCATAGATGTATGTCAAATACATTCTAAATATGATTTCCATGGTAAAAAAATTATTGATATTAAAGTAGATGTGGAATATCATTACCTCTACTTTTGTTACCTAGTGATGAATCCATCCTTGAATTTTTCCATGTCTAAGAACCTCAACTTCCTTGGAAAAATTAAAAACATGGTAATTTCAAGTGAAAGACCCTTCATTTTAACAACTTCATTTCTAGCATTGATCCAAAAACCAATCCAACTTCCTTTATTCCCAATGCACCATATCATTTTCAAGGCATAAATGTTATGATTATCAAAGAAACCACAAGAATATAATATGGCACACCCTCATGTCCTCAAACTATAACCATTTTTGTAGAACTCATGCTAACCAAACATGATAATTTTCGTCTATTCTTCAATGAATATCATAATATTTTCATTTAGTCATATGAGTATATGCATGACATCAATATTAGTATCATGATGCATAACATAATCACATACCATGATGCCAAACTCGTTCGACAAGAACAACAAAAATTTACTCTAGAAGTTTCCACCCTATGAAATAAATAAATTATCAAACTATTAGATGACAAGTTTATTAAACCTATGGACTATTACAAATGGGTGTCCAACATTGTCCCTATTCATAAAAATGATACCATTGTTATTCACATATGCATCAACTTCTACAATCTCAGCCTCACTTATCCCAAATACAATTTTCCATTAACTTTAGATGCCATCATAAATTCCATAATTGGATACAAAATTTTTTCCCTCATAAATGTTTTTTCAAATAAAATAAAATTCATATCACCCTGGAAGACCAAAATAGGACAACATTCTGATTCACCATAGAATGGGGCACCTATTACTATGTTAAGATTCCATTGATCCTTACAAATGTTGAAAATACCTATGAGTAAGGTATGACCCACATTTTACATGACCTTATACATAAAATCATGAAAAACTATGTGGATGATCTCATTGCTAAATATAAAAGTCATAAAACCCATCTCTCTAATTTAGCCATCATCTCAGGCTGACTCATCAAGTACAAAGTTAGACTCAACCCCTAAAAATATGTTTTTGGCATTACATATAGTAAAATACTAGGGTTATTAATCTCTCTTCATGATATTGATGCCGATCCCATTAAAATAAATGTTATAATAAACATACGTATTCCTTATTCTATTATAGAAATTTATAATTACATCAACAAGCTTGTGGAAATCCAATGATTCATCCTTAAGATGGATTATCATATTTATTTTATTAATTCCCTACTTTAAAATGGTAATGATCAAGAATGAATTGATCCTTGTCAAAAGGAATTTTATAAAATGAATTAATAATTGTTCTATCTGCCTACCCTTCATTAACCTTTTAATGATTGTCCTTCGATTTTGTATACTTATTATACACCTATATCAATTGGATAAATTCTTGCCAAACAAGATGATAATAGAAGAGAGTATAGTATTTACTATATTAGTCTAAGCCTTATTGATTTAAAAACACATTATACAAAATTAGAATGTGATTACCTCACTCTCTATTTCATAGCTATAAATATTTGTCACTACATCACTTATCAAAAAACTTATGTCATAATTAATTTTGACCCACTTCATCACTTTTTATCCAAATTATTTCTACCTAGAGATATAATTGGAAAGTGGATGGTTTTTTTAATGGAATTTTACCTTTGCATCATAACACATAAATATAGAAAAGGTCAAGTCATTTTTGACTAAATAATAGTGGAACCTATACCTTCTACCAATCATCTTCAAGATAGTCTCCCTAATAATAAAATTATCTATATTCAAGGTCTCTCTCTCTCTCTCTCTCTCTCTCTCTCTCTCTCTCTCTCTCTCTCTCTCTCTCTACTTCACCATTGATTTAGAGGCAAGTAATCAAGAATATACCTATTTCATTCCCAATGCTACTAAATTTAAATTAGTTATTAAATAACTTCCTAAAATCAACATTGATTTATATGAATACACCTAGACCCTATACTTTGATGGTGTCAAATGTCTCCAAAGAGTTAGGGCAGGTTGTTTTCTAGGTAGTCCTCATGGTAAAATAATCCCTTTGGAATTATTTTTCACCTTTGATGTCACTAATAACATGGAAGAATATGAATCATTAATATTAGGCATAAAAGGGGCCTTTGAATAAGATATTTCATATCTACATGCTTTGGGTGACTCCTAACTCATCTTCCCTTAGGTTAAAAGTCATTACCAATGTAAAAGAGAATATCTTATTGATTATCATCAAATATCCACTACCCTTTCCAAAGAGTTCACCTCTTTTTCCATCGATCCCATTCTAAGATATCATAACTCTATCACTAACTCTTGCTTCTTCAACATCCTTATTTCATCAACATAAATTTATTAGTGATTCCTAATTTATTATTCAAATAAGAAAGTCACCATTTTATATCCTACCATAAGAGCCACTCATCTATCATATTGAGATTGTCACTATTCAATAGAACCCATTATATAAATAAATTATCCACTTTCTCAAACATCAAACTTATCCTTTAAATATAGATTATCACAAAAATACTATAATTTAGAAACAAGCTCTTAAATATGTAGTTCAATATAACACCCTTTTATTATCACAATGTTAAAGGTACCCTAATGCACTATGTAATTAAATATTATGTCCATCCTCTCCTTAAACAAGAACATGGTGGAATTTGTAGTGGTTATTGTCGCAAACATGTTACATCATAAAAATGTCTATGTATAGGATAATTTTTACCTACTCTCAAAAAAAGATGCTATTAATTTCTCTAAAAAGTGTAGTTCTTACCAATTATATAATGATCTAATCCATTCACCACCAGATGAGCTCCAAACTATGGAATCTACTTGGCCATTTTCCATGTGGGGATTAGATCTCATTGGAAAACTATGTCAAGCACAATATGGGCATGTTTTTATCATCACGACTATTAAATATTTTAACAAATGGGTATAATGCATTACTCTCATCAATGTCATGATAAATACTATCTCCAAATTTATCCTTAACCAAATAATTTTTTATTTTTTATTTTCTCATACTGTTATTTTTAATAATGGAAACAATTTTAAGAACAAGGATGTGAAGCTGTTATTTGCGAAATTAAAAATATCCCACAAATTTTCCAAACCTTATCATCCACATTGTAATGTCCAAGATGAGAACACTATTAAAATTATAAATAAAATCCTCCAAAATACCATCTATGAAATTAACATGGATTAACATCCTCATTCATATCTTGCACTTTGGGCTTATCATAGTAGCATTTGTACTACCACTAGGGCAACTCTATTCTCTCTAGTCTATGGTTTTGAGTCTATCCTACCATTAAAAGTTAAACTTCACTCCTTATGTATATATTTTCACATTATCATTACCAACAATTAATTACATTAATCTCACCTTCATGATCTTGATCTTGTTGATGAACACCATCAAGCTTCTATACAACACAATCACCAATACAAGGCTCACATTAGCAAGCAACATAATAAAAAGGTTAAACTATGAAATTTCAATGTTGGTGATATAGTATTTAAATTATAATCTACAAATTATAAAGAAGGAAAAACACCTAAAAACTTTAGGGACATTATTTAGTGAAAGATGTTCTTGGTCCTAACACCTATTTCCACTAAACTAATGAAGGCCATGTTTTTAAGGAGCCCACTAATGTGCAATTACTGAAGAAATGTTTTTCTAAGATCTTTCCCTTATTATAATACTTATATATTATATCCTAATAAATTTTTTTGTATGATTTATACATGGATCTCACCCTCTACAACATTCTCTTTTTACACAAACCGTAGTTCATTCTCTTGGCCATTTGGTTTCTTTTTCTCAAGTTTTACATTGTAATACTATGGATAGTACCTAGTCTTTATCATGATTTCCTTTGGATTTTATTGATTTATCATTTTATAATTATTTTTATACATTCATGGGTTTTTATTTTGTGATTTTAAATGTAAGACCATGGATTTTACAAGGCCCTCCTTACAAATACCATTTATACCATTTTTTATTTTACATTTTTTGTTCACCCTTTTTTAATTTCTCTTGTGAGTTTCAATTGAAGACCCTAGACAAGACCAAACCCTCCTAAAAAATACAAATTTTTCCTTTATTTTACCCTCTTGGGTTTGTCTCTTACGAGTTTCATTACAATACCATAGACAAGACCAGACTCTCCTCATAAAATCACCATTTTATTTGAAAACACCTTTTGTTCTACCAAGTGTTCTTTTTATAAGATGTTAAGAATTGGTTTCAAGTTTATGATCCCATATTCTAAGCTTTGGTTTTTATCTCTTTTTTAGATAAAAATTTCACAAAAAAATATGTTAGCAGGTTTCCCTACACTTACATACATTTTTATGATAAGGAATCATACATACCTATCAGGGTATCCATTTTCGCCTTTATCACCTTTTTTTTGTTGTTTGAATTAATTGAAATTAATTCATATTCATTTCCTTTTATTTTATTTCCTTTTATTCCACTTGGGATAAGAAAGGGTCAAATTCAATATATCACTTTTATTTTACATGAGTTAATGAGATTCTTATACACCATGCTCTCTATGTTCTCTTTCCTAGCCACCAAGTCTTAGGTTTTCAACTGATAGTCATTTTTAGCACTTATGGTTTGTTCTCTAAATTCATAAGGAAGAGGAATAGAAAAAATCCATCACAATTTAAAATCCAAATAATTTAAAAGAAAATGAAATTATAAAAAGGAAACATATAAATTTAAAAGTCAAAATTAAACCAAAAGTTGTGATTAATATCACATCTCCTATACCTAGCCAAATATAAAACTCTATATCTGGCCTCAAGATAGAGCTGAGGTCCATTGGGGTGTGTTAAAAAATTAGATTAGGATAGGATAATTCAAAATAAGATATAGTTTTACCTAATTTATCATGTAAGTACCCAATCTTTGTAGTAGATCGATGAATCTATAAGGGGTACTAAGGAATGCAAAACATGTTATGGGAAGGTATGCCCATTTTACTTTTCAAGCATATAAAATTTATGGGATGTTATTAATACTTCATTTGGTGATCCAAAACTTGTGTGGTTAGGAAAATTTATTCAAATTTTTTAATGTCAAAAGTCTTCTTGTTTTTCCAAACTTAATTTAAGTGTCTTGACTTTGATAAAGAGTTTTTATACCTTGATTTTTCCTTCATTTTACACACCACCCATTTAATTTTCCCCCTTAATAGGAAAGTTTGATTCTAAATCTATTTTCCCACTTATTTATTCACTCTTCTCCATATCTCAAAAATATGCTAGCACTAATTTGTTTCAATTTTATCTATCATATAAAAAAATAGTATGCTTGAGTGACTATGTATTAATTTATTTATATTTCTAGAATTGCCTTGGTTTATTTGAAAATTTTCATTATTATAATTCCTTTTTTTTAAAAACTCCAACTATTTCTATATTTTTTTGTATGTACCTCACTTTTTTTATACAACGGTATTAATTTCTATTTTTAGTATTTTTTCCATTATTGAGTGAGGTTAGATTGTTACATTTTCACTCACCAATGTTGCTTTCCATTTTGTGTATTTTTTTCATTAATAATTGAGTAAGGATTGTTACTACTCACTCATCAATGTTTTTTTATCATTTCTTTCCCATCTTTGTTTAGGGATTGGTAATGCCTTCATATTGATGTTTGACTATCATTTTCACTTCTATCCTTACTTTGATTTGTTTTAATGCCTTTCTTACCTAAGGTTTACTTATTTGAGTATTTAGGTCATTTAGTAACCTTTTATTTTTGGTTACCCAATTTATTCTAAATTTTGGCTTGGTCATTTGGTCCTAACTTAGCATTTGTCACTCCAACTTACCAAATTTTTGAGCAAGTCATGCCTACACCATTTCAATTATCTTGGTTTTTTTTTGCATTTTTTTTTACTCTTTAGTTTTGTATCCTTGGGTTCATCCAAAGTAGTCTCTACACCCTCCACAATAAAAATTAGAACACAACAAATAATCATCCCATGATAAAGGTAAGTCCAAGTATGCAAATATTTCAGTTATTTCCATTTCAGTCATTTACTTTCAATTATCTTATTATTTAAATTTATACAATTTGTTTAGCTTTAACATTGTGTGTTGTTATGTTCTTTTCTTAAAGCACCATCCTATTTTGCACCTTAATGATACATGATGATCTTAGAGTGAGGCATATGTATAAAAAATAATATTTTAAAAATTTATTAATTATTAATTATTTCTCTTTTGAGAACCCATTAAGTCTCAATCTATTTGATTGCATGCCTTAAAAGATTCATTGAGAAAGGGGTGGGTAGACAATTAGTACTTTTCAAGATTTTTATCCCCTATACCACCACTTTCTATCAATACAACCATTTCCTATACACTTACCTAAAATTTAATACCTCTATTAAATACTCTTTCAAGAAATTCACCACTGTTATTAACACCTATCAAATCCTAAAACCTTTTTTGACATTTACCATACACTATTGGCTTGGGTTGACTCTATCTTCAAATTAATATTTACACATTACAGGTCTAGGTTGGCCTTGACCAACCTAGACTGGGACCTAATTTTTTTAATAAGTTAATGATATAGAGTCAAATTGGGTCAACCATATTGAATAAAATTTTAGAAACATTTAGGTTTAGATTCAACTATATATACACATTCATTTCATAATTTTTTAGAGAGATAAAAAAGTTATTTATTCATTTGTGCTTATTTACAATCTATTATTTGACCATTGTACTTGAGGAGTTATTTCTTAGGGTTTATACTTGGAGAAGAATCTTGTGTTGTAGAAAAATCTTGGATGCTTATGCCTTTCTTATTGATCCTTTAAAACCAAAACAAGTTCTTATGAAGCACCTTTGGTCAAGGGAGAGATTGATTCTTGATGAGTTCATCTTCAAGGTAAGTATCTCTAACTTTACTCCTCTATTTTAGTAGATAGAAGTAACATAAGTAATGAATTTTTAAAATATTGCTCTCTCCATGCATTAGGGTTATATCTATACATAGATTTATTATAATTATTCTATGAATGTTTAATTTTTATGTTTATTAACCCCACTTTATGCTATACTATTTGGTGAACATTAGATTAAATTTTACTTTACTTTGTAGTTACTTAGTGAATATGAAAACATAAGACATAACTAGCATTATTGCATAGTGTTTCTTGAATAGAGGATTTTGAACCCTCTCTAGTGTTGTTATTATAATAAAACATCCCTTGGTTAGGTCTACTAGATCCATCTTGGTCATGGCCTTGAATATCTAATGTATTAACAAATGAAATTCTAAGTAGGATTTATCTTCTCCAATCTAGGATTGATTGATAGGTTATATATATTTTTGTTTGTATATAGACTGGATCAATTGGTCTGATGCAATTAGCTGAGACTAAAAACCATGCAAACAGAATGAAAAAATTGATTGATAGGATTGATGAATTTAAAAATCTTACATATAAAAATCTAAACTAGGTTGAGAAGATTGATGATGTTGAAAAAACTAAATGTAAAGAGTTGAACTAGGTTGATAGGATTGATGAAGTTTAATAACCTACACTCAAAGTGTTAAACTAGATTGATAGGCTTGATCCAATTGATTGTAAATGAAAATTAAAAAATTATAAGGGTTAGATTCATATCAGGTTCACCAAAATGTATGAAATTGAGATAAGATAGATCTACAAAATATCATACTCAATAATATCCATGTATAGATAAGGTAATCAACAAATAATCTACTTAACAATAATTTCCTATATCAGGGTCATGACCAATTATAGATATATTAAAGATAACTAATGTATCTCTTACTACACAATATCAAAGTAGAGGTTTCCAAGGCTTTTATTCAAATGTCATCATGTATTAACCCTAACTAGGTCTTATAATGTGATAAATGGAAATTACCTAGTCTAAATAATCTAGTAAATGATCAACAAGATAATCCAGTTCTCAATAAAGCTTGTGGCATAAATGGGGAAGAAAATAAATAATAAAATATAAATCTATTAAATATAATATAAATTAAATGTAATCAATGAGAGATACAATTCAATCTCTTAGTTATGCAACATCTACATTTCAAAATCAAGGGGCTATGAGTATACTTACCTTGTTGAAGTGAAACTATCATACCTCAATCTCTCCCTTGGCTAATGGTAAATTAAAAGAGGTTGTTTTGGATTGTAAGGATCATAATAATATATCATCTATAAACTACAATATTTATTCTATTCATCCAAGACCTCCAAAAGGTGAATGTTACTATTCTAAGGAAAAACATTAAACAATGAAACCTTCAAATGATAGTATAAGTATATTTGTGTTATGTAATTATGAAAAATGAATGATCTTACCTTTAAAAATGAAATTAAGGAGTTATTTATATCCAAGTTATTGATCCTAAACCCTATTAAAAATTTAGATGACAAAATAGGCCATACTGATCTTGTTTGGTAGGAAAAAGTGTCGTTATGTCATGAACTAGGTTGGTCAAGTCAATAGAGTTATGTAATGTGTGCTAAGTTCCTAACAAGTTCAACTAGATGATGTAGTAGGAAAAATGAATAAAAGAGGTTTTTCCTAGTTAGGGGATATTTTGGATGATGAATTTCTTAGGGAGTGTATAAGTGGGTTTTTATTGCTTATAGAATTTAATAAAATTAACTTATAGTGGTTTTACTTAATGGTATATGGGCCAACAATCCTGTAAAACATAAAATGTCTTCCAACCCCTTTCCTAGTGCACATTTTAAGCCATTCACTCAAAGATATTGAAATTCAAAAACTTCATATAAGAAATAAAGTGTTAATAAATGATAAAATTAAAAAAAAACATATACAAAAGGAGGTAATAGAGGAAGGTGTAACTTTTACATCCTTTCATTATCCACAAGTGATGGGTCCATGTAATGATATTGTGGCATGTTTTTAGTTTTGTGTTTACTTTATGATATGATGTGTTATTAAATAAAAACATCTAAATAATTATTATTCATGTGATGTAACTAGTGAGCATAATTTATTTATATTTTCCCTGAAGTAAGATAATGATGAGAATTAATAATTGTATTACAACATCATGATATTATGGTTGTTGGTAAACCACTTGGAATACCATCATGTTTTTATGGTTATTAGTAAACCACTTAGAAAACCATGTGGTTTATATGATTTTTCGTAGGTGACTTGGGAAATCATCCTTTGGTTATATGATTATTGGTAATCTACTTGGAAAACCATCTTATTTTGGTTGTTGGTCATCCAATATAAAACCATCCTTGAGGTTGTTGATTATCTTAAAAAATCATCTTTATCATGAACCTACAGAGATGACACATTTTAGTATGAGATTGATGTTTACCCCTCGTTCACACTAAGGGGGTAATGTTAGGTTAATAACTTAGTGCTCATATTATATTTTCATGAGTTTTAATAGTTTATTTTTTGTGTAAATGGTTTTTATTAACAAATCATGTAGATAATGTGTATAAGATATAGTAAAGGTATTGAGATATTAGAGGATATATTGTGGGGATAGATTAGTTGTTGAGGATGAAGTTTGAATCATTGATATTAGGAATTCCTAAACCTATTTATATATACTCCCATACTTTAAATAAGGATCCCAAATAAATGAATTTATATTCAATAAGATTTTACAGAAGGTAATAATTTCTCCATGTATTCAATTTGTTATGCAAAAGAAATAATTTATGTGTTTAGATTCTGATAATATATACCAAAATTTATAGAGCATGCGGATCACCAATTCTAAGCACTACATGTTTTACACAACAATTAATTATGTGGGTACCTAAGCAAGTTTTCCTTATCTCACTTAGAAATTGAATACATGATACACATCACTTTTGGTGAAGGGATCTTAGTAGATCCATAAAATATTTGATCTATCATAGAGTATCCAATACCCAACAATGTGACATAAGTGCATAATTTTATGGGTTTAGAAGGTTATTATTATCATTTTCATCAGTACTTATCTTAGATAACACGCCCCATCATTTACCTAAAATGTAATAGTAAGAAATTTATTTTGTTTAGAGAAGTATGAGAAGGATTTACACACAATGAAACAGTATCTGAATATTACATGAATTTTATCTATTATTAATATAAAGGTGAATTATTATTGAACTGGTGCTTATAAATTGAAATCGGGAGATACTATCAAGTATTATAATTGGGTCATTACTTTTGAGTCTTAAAAACTCAAGCATTATAAGTTGAATTACCCATCTCATGAACTTTAGTTGATAGTAGTGATACGGTGTAGTTTCCTCATTGGTATTCAATTCATATTGAGTACATATCACTCAATTATTCAACACATCTTCACATAACCCAATCTCAACAATCTTAAGTAGTGTTGGATAGAGTTAATTTGTGAGAAAAAATTTTATATTCATTATTAAAAGGGAAAGATGATATTTTGTTAGATGCATTAATTAGGAGACACCATAATATTTTAGAGATGGTGATCCAATATGTATTAGATAGGACATACCATGATCTTGCATCGATGAAATTTTTTGACTATTTTACAAGGATGTATCCTTTTGCAATTTATTGAGGAATCTATTTTTTAGGATATGTTCTTGAATGATAGAATAATTAGGTTACTCATTAGATTATAATCATATTTTGAGACATACAAGGTATATTTATGTGCCCAATATTGGTTATCTATGATACTTCATATTATCATTAAATTATTGGGCAACCTATTTAGTACACCATAGGGTAAAGAAGATGAAATTATATCTTAGGTAGTTATATCATTAGCTTGGATTATGATACGATATTTTAAAATTAATAGCATGATTCTTTGAGTGCCATTGGGTCAACCAAGAACATCAACATCTAGTAGGTATTTTGTACTAACATGACCCACAAAAGTGGAAATGGGACACTATCTCTATTTATTTTTTTATTTATTTACCTCTATTTAGTGATAATGGAATAATTGACCAAGGTGGCCCACTTATCACCAATAAATACCTCTTATAACTATATAAATGTGCAAATATTCTTCTTAGATGACATAATACAAATGCATGGGATTCTATAGAATATTATATCAGATAAAAACCCTATGTATACTTATGAGTTATATACAACACTTCATAGGGAATTGGAAGCTTATCTCAACTTTAACACATCATATCATGAAAATAAAGATGGGTAAACTAAGTAAGTTATCTAAGTATTAGATGACACATTACATATTTACATCATATATATCTAATTTTATTAGGAAGATTACCTTAACTTGGTTGCTTTTTTATACAATAAATAAAATAATAATTACCTTAAGATTGATCCATATGAGGATATACAAGGTATACCATGCAAGATTCCTCTAAACTATGATATGATTGAGGATAGTGTTGTGATTTCTTCGAAAATGTTGTAGAACTTGGAGTGAAAAGTAGTGTTCATTTGATAGCACCTCTATGAGGATAATGATAAACACAATAAATATGGTGATGTAAAGAGGATATATAATCATTTTTATGTTGGAGACAAAGATGGTTTTTGAGTGATAATAAATATGAGCCCAATTTATTATGAAAAAGGCTCTAAGATCATACCTAGTTTTATGGATCCCTTAGATATTTTGGAAAGAGTTGGACCAATTAATTAAAACATCACATTTACACCTTGTATATCCTCAAAAAATGATGTTTTCATGTTTATATTTTGTGGAGATATGTTCCATATGTTTTTAGTATTTGGATTAGATGGATTTATAGGTTGATGTGGATGAGTAATTGATCTTAGACCCCATACATATTTTGATGTGTCAAAAATTAGGCCTTTGAGGCTAAAAATTGACCAAGTTAGGGTTTAGTGGGATACACATGATGAATTAACAACTATTTGTCATAATAAAACACCACTACATGCATGGTATCCTCACCAATTTTAGTGATTTGTTGGATGAATTTTGTTCTAAGGGGAGGGGAATGCAAGAATCTATTTTGATATAACTTCTTATTATATGTTTATATTGCCTTTTTTAACACTTGTTGCACTTTAAATAGACTATAAATGAGGCATAATGTGCATGTAATATATATTTTTATTGTCCTTTTTAGAATTGATCATTCATTTTAAATTTTTTTGTTTCTAAGCATGTATGATTATCTAACACATTGCATTGCATAGTTATATCATGTCTACCTCTTTATCAATATTGGATAGTATGGAAATTATGTTTTCATAATTTTATATATGTTTATATGTGGAATCACCAAAATATCATATGTTATTTAATAGTTTGATGATTATTTAGATGTCATTATTATAAATGTTATTCATATTTTTAGTATTGTAGATATTGGTTAATTTACATGGATGTATTTAATGTTTGTATGGAGTGTGTAGGATATAAGGGGATAAATACAAGATTATAAATGACTTATATGTGTATAAAAGAATTATATTAACACCCATAAACCTCCAAAATTCTTACCCTTATATTTTTATTTTCAAAATTCAAATTTATTAGTTTTATATTTTGTATTCTTTTAGCTTATATATATATATATATATATATAATAATTGGTGTTTTGAATTTAACCCTATTTTAGATTAATTAGTTTAAGAATAACATAAATAATTTTGAGTTTAATTAACCTATGTTTAATGTTTGGTTTAATCGATAAACCTATTATATAAATTAAAAACACTAAATTTTTCTATCAACCACTTTTTACTTAGTGTACTAGATAAGAAAACCTTGTTGTACAAGTTATATTTTAGCCCATACCAATACCCATTGTGTAGGTGGGTTTTTAAAACAATATTTTTTTTTTGCCATATAATACCCCCAATTTATGGCCTATGAGTTTTTACCACAAATAAACTTAAATTTTGAATAAAATGATGTATGAACCATACCTATGTAAGTAACACCCATGTGGGCATGTAAGAAGTATTGATGAGTTTTGTAAGAGGCTGGATAAAATTTTAAGGAGGTTGGTTTCATCCTTGAGGTGGAGATGACTATATGTCACCCTCCCATTTATGTTTTAACTTGCTTGGTTTCTTTTTATATATTTCTTATTTTATCCTTTTGTCGGGAGGGGAGGGGGAGTGGTTATTCAATTTGGATCTTTTGGGAGATGTTTTTATTGGAAGGGGATTTTCAAGAGGTGAATCAAAGGTTTAGTTAGGATCCTTGTTATTTTTATTTTAAATCTACCTTTAAAATTCTACAACTTTTATTAAATTCTTCCTATAATTATTCTTTATTTTAAAATAGAAACAAATCTTCCTTCATTAAATGTTTTATAATTAATAGGATTTATTTGGAAGATGGGAATTTTGGGGATTTTCTTTTTGGATTCCCTATTTTTGGTTTCCTTATTTATTTAAATTTTATTGGTATTTTTTTTTAAAAAATTAATTAAAATGTTTATAGGTTTTTTGAGCACCTCTATGCCACCCTTTCAAGGTTTTCACATGTACTTATAACTTTAGGAGTGAGGAATATTTGAGCACTATATTTTGGATTATAGAACAATTCCTCTCTTGTATTTTGCTCTTAATGGAAAAAACCTTGATCAATTGTAGTGGAACCTTGAAAAAGGTTTAAAATACACCCATTTTTTAATAAATATAAGATATAAGGAGTATTTTTGGAGGTATAAGCATGGATATTTGTTTGGGAGGTATAAGTAGGTTTTTTTGGAAGTTGGAAGGAGGATATCATGCTTCGAAAGAATCTATTTATATGGATTAGAAATCCTTATTGTCACTTCATACTATTTTTGTATAAAATCAAGGTGTCCCTCTACTATTCCATTTTAGGATTGTCTTGGTGACTTTGATAGTGATTATTACTTTTATCCTTTTGTGTCTATATTTTGGAGATTGTAGAGTTTCAAAATTTTAATTTTTTCACCTATTTGCATACCCTTATAGATAACCTTTTAAGATAATTAAGCCAAGTGAATATTTTTAGTGCTATGCTTCTTTACCTTGGTCTTACTGGAGGCTATGCATGGAACTCGCTTGATTATGTCTTATGTGAAGATGCCAATTGGATAAGATGTCAAACACTCTCTTATTTGATGATTATTGGATTATGTTAGAGTATTTTGAACTATTTTATTTCTATTGTAGGAGCATTGCATATGTATCTTGGAGTTTACATGGACATGCCATATTGGTTGACTTACTTGCTTATGCATTTATATTGTTAATATTATTTATTTTTTTGTAATATTTTTAATAACATTGTGATTCACTCCTTGAGATTGAAATTGTGCTTATGAGACTTATAAAACTTTATAATTATGTGATCTAAAAGGATTCTATGTTGAATATGTAAATTAATAGTTACACATTTCTATTGTAGTGCTTATTGATTATTTATTATTAGATTTGGAGGTCAATAAAATGGAGTGAATATAGTTTAGTTATATTTTTTAATCACACTATTATGATCCTTTTCTCTCTCTTCAACTTAAGTTGTGAATGTTTTGATAAAAAAGCTAATGTTTAAACACTCTAAATCTTGTGATTTAGTAGAATTGAATAAGGAAAAGTAATTTATGAGCAATGAAAGTAATAAAAACCGTATCAATTCACCAAGTGTAAATAATAAGATGAAAATGTTTGTAACTTGTTGATTTAATCCAACTAGAGGGGAGATAAAAGAAAGAAAAACTAGGTCTCTGATGATGGAGAATCTAAAAACCTAGACATGGAAAACATGGGTAAAGATTGCATTAGTACTTTAAAATATAGATAAATGGATAGAGGATTGAAACAGATCTACTTTCCATGGTATATCTATAATAAATGGTCCTTAGAGGCATATATTAAAGCATAATTTCATATTATTGAGTCTTTATAGGTCAAAACATGGGAGCATGTAGTGGATGAGAAGGGAAAAATGATTTTAGAAGAGGGTAGAGGTATTTGATGATGGAAGATTAGTTTAGTCCTTAAAATTTGCATGATGCCTATATAAAAGGACATCAAATACCCTCCTATGTGGAGGATGTGCCTATATAAAAGGACATCAACTACCCTCCTATGTGGATGATGTTTCAAGGAATGTATTGGTTGAGCCTCTAACTACTACCAAAATTAACCCTAAAATTCTCTTTGATGAGAAGGAGCTCGGAGTGATTTTGGAGAGGAAAGATTGGATCGCTACTTATAACATGATATATTAACTAAATAAATATTGGCCTAATCTTATAGACCTCCATCATTAGATAATGAAACATTGGAAATATCTAGTGAAAGGTAAGATTGAAATCTACCCTTGTGTTATATACATTTTTATTATGATTTTTAATTTAGTTGAAGATAAATATATTATTTTTAATTTATATTATCTGTCTTGGTATTAGGATCCTCACATTCTCATGAAAAGGACATGACATCTATATTTTAATCCTCATAAAAAATACTTTAACATTAAAATGATTTGGGTCTCCTTACTGAACTTACCTCTTTAGTTTTTGTATAACATTATTTTTAAAGAAATAGAAAAAACTTTTAGGGAATTTTTTCAAGTAGAAATAATCACATAATAATTGGTGAATTATACTTATGCTTTAATTTTGGCTAATCTTGACATCTCTAAAGATCTCTTTATATAGGTGGACTTGAATGTTAGGGAAAAAAATTGGGTCCAACCTTTAGACTATCAAGGATTACCTTTTATATTCTAAAGATGTTTTCAAACTAGTCATTTGGTTTATAATGATATGAGTATAAAATTTTAAAAATAGAATATTTGGTAAAAGGATGCTAGTCTAGAACATTATATAGTTTAATACAATAATGAGAGTGATGAGAAGAGTTAATTTATATATTTGGTTCCAAAAATTCTTGTGGATGTTTTGAACCCAATCCAAAATAGTGGTGACCCTTATGTGGAATATTTAGATAGGGAGGATAGACCCTTACTAAAGAATGATTTTTATTAATAAGAACAATGATCCTATTAATTTTAGTGAGAGTTTTAGGACTTATATTCATTTAAAAATAATCCAATCAGCCAATTTAGAAGTTGAAGGTTTGTCAAATAGGATCTATTTATTGAAATATAAATCATCAATGGACTTGAAGTCTCCATTCCCATCTTGCCAAATTTAGGGGAAAGGGGTGATTGGATAGTTTTAAGTAATATAAGGAAAGTATAAGGTAAGAAAAAGTTAGAACCTTTTATTATGACTCTTATATATCAAAAGGAAAATGATATGGAAGGGTCATAGTTTGTCTTAGTTATGGTGATGGGTTGCAGTAATTTCATGACATTTATGTAGCCTGTCTCTTTATTCTATTGGTAGAAGAGTCTCATTGAGATTTTACTATTTTATCTTTATATATTTTGTGAAGTGTTTTTACTCTATTTAAAATCCAAATTTACCATTAATATAAAAATATATGAAGGAAAAGTAGATCATAATTAATGACTATTTTCAAAACTTAAATACTACTTCTTCCTTACATATATAATGCATAATGAGTCTATTTATTGTAAATATTTATCTCTCACCTTCTCATGATTATGTAATAAATGAGTTTGTTCCTTATAATTTATGGTTGGTTTATATATATATATATATATATATATATATATATATATATATATATATATATATATATAATTGTAATTTAGTAGAATTATAGATGGAATAGTAGGTTGTAATTCCTAGTTATTACAAAGAATGAAATGTTTCTTCTTCCTTACCTATATAATGAATAATGAGTCTCTTTGTTATAAATATTACTCTCTCTCTCTCTCCTTATAATGCTTATGAAATAAAGGAATTTTGTTCCTTATAATTTTAAAATAAATAAAAATAAATACCTCTCTCTCTTTGAATAATTGACATAACAAAATAAATTTTATACTTGTTTTGAAAGAGAAATATATATACTATTAATGTGTAATTATTTTTCCATTGAACTCATCTTTGTAAATAATATGGAAGAAACCAAATTCATAATAGTATAAATGCTTCTTTTTAATTTTTAAAAAATAATATTTAAAACAAAATTAGTATATTTGAAAATCTAGGTAAATTTAAGAAAAAATAAATTTGAAAATTTAGGAGAAATTTAGTAAATGTTAATTTGTTTGGAAAATTTAAGAAAGAATAAATTTAAAAATTTAAGGTAAATTTAGGGAAATTTAAAAAACAAATAGTGAAGGTTTATTTTAAATTCTAAAACCTCTAAAATTAGGGAAACTTAGGAAAATTTAGGTAAATTTAACATATCTAGATAAAATTAGAATATTTATATAAATTTGTAAAAATATAGGAAAATATCCCAAATTTAGGGAAAATATAGTAAATTTAGGAAACTCCTAAAATGAGGCCAATTTAGTAAAATTTAATAAATTTAACTTCAATTCAAAAAAATATGTTAAATTCAACTAATTTAGGGAAAAATTCACAAAAATAGATGAAATTCAATTTCTTTTTGAAAACTCAAAAAAACATGCAAAGTATAGTAGATTTAGGGGGCATTTAGCAAATGTATGGGAAAGTCTACTAAATTAGAAAATTTGTCAAATTTTAGTGAAATTTAAAAACAAATGGAATGTTTAGGGTAAATTTCAAAATTTCCAAAATTAAGAAAATATTAGGATTTTTTAGTAAATTGAAAAAAAAAATAGAAACAAACTAACATTTTAGTAAAATTTTAAAGGAAATACATAAAATTAAGGCAAATTCAGAAAATTTAGAGAACACTTCCAATTTAGAGATATTAAATAAAGTATAAAAAATTATTATTATTATTTTTTAAACTAAAAAAATTAAGCCAAATGAAGCGAAGTTGGAGGACATTAAAAAATGTAGGGTAAATTCATCTAGTTTAATGGAAATTAAACAAACTTATGGGAAATTTAAAAAAATAGGGTAATTTTAGTAAAAATTTGAAAGCTTTAACAACTAATGAAAATTAAGTAAATTTTTAGTAATTTTTAAAAATTTAGCAAAAATTCATAAAATTAAAGAAAATTTATTAAGTTTAGGGAAAATTTTCAAAATTAGTTCAACTTAAGCCTTAGATAGGGAAAGCTCATAAAACTTTGGGAAATTTAGTGCAATTTAGGGTAATTTGTTTTTTGAATTTAAATTTAAAAAAATTATGGAAAATTCAACTAACTTAAGGAGAATCAAAAAAGAAGGAAAATTTAGAAAATGTAGGAAACACTTAAAATCTCAGGGCAAATGTACAAAATTTAAGGGAAATTATAAACACTAGTCAACATTCAATAAAAAGGATGGTTTTAGGGAAACTTATTAAAATTTAAAAATTAGGGGAAAAAATGGATATTTTTGTCAAATTCAACAAAGTAAAAAATTAGTGAATTTTTTTTAAGAAAATCTCCTTAAATTACAAGAATTTAGTGTAATTTAGTCAAGATTTTGGAAATTTTACAAAATAAATATATTTAAGGCAAATTCAACTAATTTATAGAAAATTCCAAAAATTAAGGCCAATTCAATAAATTAAGGGAAACTTAAAAAAATTAGGGTAAACTATAATATATAAAGGGGAAAATACCTAAAATAGGTTAATTTGGTGTGGGTGGTGAGGAGGGGGGATCCAAAAACTTTAGAAATATTAGTGAAAATATAAAGAAATGGGGAAAATTAAGAAATTTTATAGAAAATAATTATTATTATGTAAACTACTAAAATTCAAGGAAACTCTAAAAAATCATATTCAAACAGATACAATATTGAAATATATGAGCAATTCAAATAATATAGGGAAAAAATTAAAAAAAATAGGGGAATTTTAAAAATAAAATAGTTTATGGAAAATTAATGCAAAATAAAAAATATTAGGGAAAAGTAAGAAAATTCAAAATATAATGGAAAATTACTGACATTTAGGTAAATTTTTTAAAAATAGGTAAAATTATGAAATATCAAAAAAATAATTTCCAATATCACGTGTTTGAAATAAGTGTGCAATCTTTGCTTTCTTCTTGCACATCTAAAGACTAGATACCTTAGATTGTTTACTCTTTTCAAGGTTGGTCTTTGTTTCTTAGTCAGAAATGGGGTATACTACTCAAGTTAAAAGCCATTTTTACTCCTTTCAAGTGGAAGTAACAATCTTAGGGTTTTATCCTCCAATATATAAAAGGGTTTTTAATCTAACACACGTTGAGTTTGGATCCATGTGTAGATGTTTTACTAACATATTTTAGAGATGGAGGAGAAAAGTAATGTGAAAGGAACATACATGACACACTAAGAATTCAACACATCCATTTTACTTATGTTTGTTTAACATGTGGATGTTCATATTCAACCAACTATATATCATTAGATTCCATAATTAGTGACAATATTTTAAATTAGATAATATTCAAAAAAATAATGAAATTTTGAAAAAAATAGGGAAAACTCAATAAATTATGTAATTTAATAACTATTCAAAATTATAATTATTAGGGAAAAATCAAAACAATTCCAAAAATATGGTAATTCTTTTAAATTAATAAAAAATATATTCTTTTAAATTTTATATAAATGTTTTTAAAAAATTTTAGAGTATGTAAATTGTTTTAATTCTTTTAGTCTTATTTATATGTATTTCATAATTCTTAGATTTTGAATGAATTGGTTACTGGACATAAGGGTAAATTTGTATTTGCTAATAAATTTAATGTTGACCTACAATGAGTGTGGAAAATTATTGGATTTTGTTTTATGATTACACACACACACACACACACACACACACACACACACACACACACACACACACACACACACACACACACACACACACACACACACACACACACACACACACACACACACACACACACACACACACACACACACACACACACACACACACACACACACACACACACGTACACACACACACACACACACACACACACACACACACACACACACACACACACACACACACACACACACACACACACACACACACATTGCATGTCTTAATTTAAAAAAAAAATGGATTAATATAAACCCACCATTGATTGGTAGAGGCCTAGGTCTCTCAACTAGCAGATGCCACGAAATAACAGTGGAGAAAAAACTAGAGGAAAAACAATAGTAAAATGAAGCACAAAAAGGGATAACTAATTTAGAATTAAGATTTGAAATAAACATAGAAATATGGAATAATGATACTTTAGCACATCAAAGGAAAATGGTTTAGATATTTAGTTTCTAATACATAATAATCAAGGGGCCAAAAAAAAAACCCAAAAAAGGAAAAAAGAGCCCAACAAGATTTTATATACAACTCAAACTAAATATTATTGGTCAATAAGAAGAGCACTAGTTCTTATATCATCAAATTCAAAATTTAGCTTTATTAGACTACATAAAAGGATCCAAAATCATGAAATACATACAAAAGTACTTGATTTCCACTCAAAGAATGAGGTTATAGACCACCCTAAAATTTTATAGAATAATGTGGTTTAGTGGTATCCCCCTAGTTCCCATATTGGAAAATCATAGGAAACCCATAAATTCATAAGTAGGTATGCACCACTATTTCCTTCTCTAAAGATGTGGCCAAGGCTAGTCTCCTAAAAAGAGATCATCAAGGTCCTTTCATGCCTAATCTCATTCTCAATATTCTAAGAGGTCTATGAGAGTACTCTAAGACAATTAATGATATTTAGTGAGTCTTCTTTAATAGATAACTTGATAATACCTCTATCATTTACCAATTTTATATGGTCCTAAAGTGATGTCATGGAATCCATGACATGATTAGTTTTGATTCCTATTTTCCAAGCATAGTAAACCACCATATTTCCATTACTATCTCTAATCACTCCCACAAATCCTTCTAGCCCTTAGTTACCCTTAAAGGCACCATCAAAGTTGAGTTTAAACCAACCTTCAACTAGAAGAATCTACTTGGTTGACTCCTTATTGGGATAGTTTCTTAAGCCACAAACACGAGGAATCTTGAAGCCCCATAATTTAAGAATACTTGATCCCACACCATCAATCTCATCAAAAAATTTAGGAATATTAGAGGCACAATTTTTTTTGATTGTCTTGAATATTTTTGCTTTAAATATCCACCATTTAGAATATGTATTTGAAGATCCTATCACTTCTTTCTTTCCAGATACCACATAGGGAGTGTGGAAGAGTAAGATTACAAAAAGATTTAGTGCCTTATTCTTCCAAATCAAATTCGATTGTAGAAAGATATACCAAATGGAATAAAGTATAACCCAATCAATTTTTAGAGAGAATAGTATGAAATTATAGATGGAGGCAACATAAGTACACTCTAGGAAAATGTGGTTGATAGTTTCCTCCTTCTCTAGGCATAAACTACACTTGTTGGGAACTTAGAATCCCTTGATCTTAAGGTTATCAATAGTGAAAATTCTATTTTGCATAGCCAGATAAGAGAAAATGAAAACTTTAGGAATCAATTTTTTATCCCAAAAATTAGACTAAGAAGGGTCACAGTCTGTAAGATCATGATCAACCCAAAATCCATATTTAGCAGTGTATTATCCCATGAAATTTAGGTGAAAAATAATCTTGTTCTCCTTAGGTATGAAATTGATATGAATTTATAAAATCTTATAATTTAAAATTTCCAAAAACTTGTTTTGATCTTGTGTTGGTTTTGTAAAGACCAATTGTTTTCAACTTAGAGCCAAATCATTCAAAGACTAATAGTCCCTAACTTTGATTCAAATCAAGGAACTAAAATGTTTAATAAAATATTCATAATCCCAAATAAATGATAGAGGAAAGTTAAATATTCATGGATCCTCCTGGAACTTGATGGTTCTTCCATCACCAATAACCCATTTATATCTTTTACAAAGGTTTCTTATTTTACTCATTGCTTTCCAGAAGTTGGATCCTTGATAGGGGAAATCTTCCTTTAAAATGTAGTTCATTATTGTTTTAGTGAGATACTTAACTTTAATTACCTTTATCCATTTAATATCATATTTTAAAATCTTCTATGCTTACTTCACCAAAAGGGCTTAGTTCATTCCATTGACCTATTACAGTCCCAATCCCCCTCTATTTTTGGGTTTACAAACCTTTTCCAAAGATACAAGGGGAATTCTCTCTATCCACTAATTTTTGAACCAAATACATATTAATGGAATTTATTTTATTCTATTCCCCTCTTTAGATGGGATTTTAAACACTAAAATCCAATAATTAGGCATACTTTGCAATGTACTCTTAACAGCAAGAAATTTCCTACTTGAGATAGGCAATTGGTTTTTCAACTCGCTAGATTATTCTAAATTTTATCTTTTAGTAGATTCAAATCATCAATGATCATCCTAGATTTAACAATGAGCATACCTAAATACAAATTCAAGAAATATTGAATTTATAAGTTTTGAATATTGGAAATATTGTTATATAATTTAGGGTTAGTGTGTATGAAGGAAAGAGATATTTTAGCGAAATTAATGTTCTTGCTAGACAAAGATTAATAGTTTCCCAATATTTTTTGATAGATTTATATTCTTTTATAGAAGATATTATGAGGTTGAAGGTATCAATCAAAAAAATTTGGTGCATGATCAGCTCAGTATAAGGAGCAATTTGTAAGCCTTTGATCATTTTAGTCTCTTTAACATCCTATAGCAACTAACTGAGAGCCTCTACCAAAGTGATAAAATGGTATGGGGAGAGAGGATACCCTTATTTTAGTTCTCTTTCTAACTCAAAAAAACCCTAAGAGCAACCCTTAATAAGGACCAAGAATTGTTGGGTAGAAATATAATTAAAAATGAGCTTCCTAAGGAAGTTGTTTTTGATAATATAAGGTGGAAAACTAGGGGAAGAACCCTTACAAAGCAACAAAAAGAAAACCCATAGGCATTAGCACCAAAAATATTTCAAACAAAAACAATAAAACCTGCTGAACAATAATAATCAACACAAATAGCAAAACAAGCTTAAAGACAATATGTATGAGGAAACAAAGAAAAAACAACATAAAGGAAACTAGATCTAAGGAGATAGATTATCCCATATTTTAGCCAAAGACTCCATAAATTCATCCATATTTTTGAAATTCTCATCTCCATTCTCTATAGCTATAGGCTCAAGATCTTGTAATATAGAAAGATTTAGTAACACATTACACTTGAGCTTAGTGGAAATTAAGTGTTCCAATTTCTTAACTCGACCCCTCAGGGTAGCAATGTCATTCTTGTAATCAGCTCCTTCCTCCATCTCATCTGTAGTTCCTCCATAAACATCCTTCTCCCTTCATTAGTATTAACCTCAGAATCCCCCATAGCACCACCAGATGCATTGATCTATTTTTTTCCCATTCTTACCATTTGCATCCTCAGATATCTCCTAGATTTCAATAACCTTAGCCTCCTCCCCCTAGGTGGATTATTCAAAATCACTCTCTAAATAATTAATAAGTTTGGTTTTTAGTGCAATTTTTCTAGCAATCCTCCCTAACCTCCTAAGACTAGAGGATAAACCCTCTTTATCCTTAACAGATAGATTAGTTTTACTGCCTGGTCCCACAAGAGTACTAATAAGATTTTTAGGGGTCCCCACATCATCCTGCATAGTTTCCTCTTCCCCCTCCTTAAGTTTCCTTTTTCTGCTCTTCACACTAATTTTAAGGACCAAAGTGTGGGTAGTGGTCCCCATGGTAGTCTCCTCATTAGATAGAGAAAGAGAACCCCCTTTCATCTTATGAGAAGTAGGGGAAGGGCAATGATCTTTAGATATAGTGGTATCATCATATTTGGTAGTAATTTCACCACTATGAGACTAGATAGGCTTCGGTGGCTCTAGAGCAAAGTGGAAATTATATAATTAGATAAAAAGACCCTAGTGCATGGGAATGGTTTTCTTGGAGGGTTTCTTAGTCAACTTAGCTTTAACTCTATAAACTTAATGCTCAAGGGAAGAAAGCAAATAGAATGGGAACCTATTATGAACATTGCATCTAAAATTATTTAGTAAAGGAATGTCATAATTATATAACCTGGTAAACCTCCATCTAGAGTGAAGTAGTTCATAAGGAGGAAACACATATCATCCCACATCTCTAGTAGCTTGGCATGTTTGAGTCTTCCTTGGTAAGGGACTAGTTCTTCACCTTCCCCAAGGAATAACTTTTGGTTAGAATGGTCCACTACTTTTGATTTCCTTTGTAGCTTGGTCCCCTTAGATGATAGGCTAGTTGCCATAAAAATAAATTTCTCTAAAACCTCAAACCCAATTCTCCCAATAGTGACTCTATAGTTATGCCAAGTCTAAGCAAATTACTCAGATAAATTTTCATCATAGCCATTAAGCTATTAAAAAAAGGGCTAATTCCACCTTCCTTAAAATAATACCAGACCACAACATTATCCTTAAACTCATAATAGGAAATTGGATCCATTTTAATCCTATCTCCACCCATTATAGCCTTCCAAATAAAGACACAAAAACCTGAAAACCAAAGATTCACAAAGTTATTGTTAAAGGAAAGAATTAGCCATTATGATAAGAAAAATGCACATAATATCATTAATAAGAATTGCCTTTCAAAGGACCAATTAAAGCCTACTCTTCCCATGCTTGAACATGATTACAAGATCTCTATAATTACCAGATAAGCACCTTGCCTTAGCACAAGGGAGTAATAAAGCATGGATAACATTGAGCAAGTGAAGTACAAAAAATGTACTTTGAGATACATGTCAACACCTTCCAACAAAACCAATGGAATAAACTATCTTTCCTAAGATGATTAGTCATCATTGACACATCATCTCTTTTTGAATAAAGTACCTTATTTTAAAAGGGATATTATTAATTTGGTGCCAACAATGCCAATTACAAAATTGTTAACCCAAGTTTGCAAGAACATCCACAACCCCACTACCCTCTCTCTATATATGAGGGAAATCAATTCTGGGGATCCACTACAGAAGGATCTATATGTAAACTATAATGTATTTTAGTTTTTATCCATAGTTCAACATATTAGTAATAGCATTAATAATAATTTTGGAATCCCCTTGAATGTGTAATTTCCTAATATTAAGTGAAATAGCCAATTTCACCCCCATAGAAGACCAGAGGATTTAGCATATTTATTGCTTTGAATGCCTATCCCACGAGCATAGATAGCAACCATGCACCCCTTGTCATCCCTGATAATCCCACCACCACTAGCCTTATCATCTTCCTTAGATGCTCCATCAAAATTTAGTTTTGAGTCAATTAGGCTTTGGGGGGATCCATCTGGTATTCAATCTCTACAACTGTTTGAAATTATTATGAGCTAGAATTTTGTTTAGAATTATCTAGTTAGTTATAATTTTCTCCTCTTCTTGAGAAATAGGTTTTTTTATACTTTTGATGTTTGCATTGGTCACACTTTCCATTAGGATCTTATAAAAGGAATGAAGAACCTGAGAAGTATCCCTAATAACATCCCTAAAAATCTTATTATTATGTTTTTTCCAAAGAGTCCAAGCAAGATCGGGTAGAGTTTGGTTCCAGAGCTCATCCATCCATGGATGAGAGAAGAAAAGACACCAGTTAGTAATGAATTCCCTAATATCATAATTACAAACCCATTGAATGCTAAACATAAGAAAGTTGTTAAAGCCATTTTTTTAGAATAAACATAAGGAATCTCTAATAAACTCTATCATAAGCCTTTTGAACATCCAATTTGAGAAGGATACCTAACCTATTAGACTATTAAAAAGAGGCAATAGATTCATGGATCAGGATGATATTGTCAATGATTTACCTTCCTACAATAAAAGATTCTTATTTATTCAAAACTATTATAGGGAGCAGAGGTTGAAGCCTTAGAATAAGTGTCTTGGTACAAATCTTGTAGAAGGTATTATAGAGACTAATATGTCTTATTTTTTTAGATGGATAGCTCATTATTTTTAGGAATAAGTAATAAGGAGGTACTATTTAATTCTTTGAGAATGGGTCATGTTCTAAATAATTCAACCATTATAGCTACCACATCATGTTGGATAATCTCCGAAAAATATTGAAATAAAAAAGAGGATAACCATCAAGTCTAGGTGCCTTATCTTATTCCATTAAGAACACAAGATTTTTCAATTTTTCATGATTAGGTTATTTTAATAAGTTACCATTATCTTTAAAATCATGCACCTTATCAAATAACCTAAGAAAACTTCCCTCTAAATCCTAGTTATGAGAAGGGCTTCCAGTAAGGATGTTTTTTAAAATAATTAACCAATTATAGTTTTATGTCATATTCATCTTTGCATATATTATTTCCATACATAAATAATTATCATATTCTAAGGGAGTTCCTATATATTTACTCTATTTACAATAAGAATTTAGGGTATATATTCCCTTATGTTAGCCATATGTTTCTATATCTCTATCTCCATAAGGTCTCTTCCCTAGATTTCATATTATTAAATGTACTTAAGAGTTATTTTTCCTTATAGTATGTTTATTGATCTATTTTGTTAATATAAATATATTATTCTATCTCTATAAGAGACTCATAAGTTTCCTTTTTGTGTGAATATGTTGCCAAAGACCTCTTTGTTCCAAACTTTTAGATTGATTTTTATCATTTTTGGTATGGATGCAAAGACAAACATCTTTTGACCCTCAATCTCAAACTTAAGACATTTATTCATAATCTCCCATAGCTCTAGGTGATCAATCCACATATTTTCAAAACCTAAAAAGGAGGTTTATGATCCTTGGGTACATCTTCCTTAAGGAATACCATAGAGTTGTGATTAGATCCTTAATTTTGTAAAATGTTGTATTAACCAACTTTTAACATTTAAAAAAATATTTTTTTAAAGCCTCTCATGATAAATATCAACCTTTCAAAAGGCCTATTGAGCATTGGAATAGTTTTGACCTTATCAAGTGACCAAGTAAGGGGAAAGGACAACCAATCTAACATTTATTTTTGGGATTAGAATATATAATTATCTTTTTAATAGTAATTTCATTGTGTTTTATGTAGGATAAGCACTAAATCATCTATGATTAAAATTCCTCTAGTGGTTTTAAGTATGAATGGGATGATATTCAATACTAGAGTTATATTTATTTAGTATATGATTTTGGTCCATTAAAAATTCATGTAGTGGGGGTGTTTACATTGGGATGATTTGGGAGTGTGTGATTCAAAGTGATTGTTGAGAAGAGGCTATTAAGGGTTAAGATAATGTATTTGATCATGATGACCTTAATGTTTTTTGGGGTGAACCATGTCTTTATATGACTATTAATTTATTAGATTGTTATAACATTTTAATTTTTTCTATTATAATCATATTTAATTAATTTATTACCATGTGAAGATATATTTACAATCAAATTTACTTAAAATTTAAAAAATAAATTATTTTTTTGTTCAAGGTATAATTTAAAAATTGAGATTAACATTATAATCATATAATTATATATATACAAATTATATTATATAATGTAATAAAACTATTTTATAATTAATAATATTAAATAAATTCATTAAGCTTTATACTGCTATATTTTTTATATAATTTATAAAATTAAGGTTAAATTTTAATCAAAATTAAAATTAGAATTAGTGTCAAACACAGATTTAGGATAAATGTTGGACTTAAATTAATCTTAAATTTAAATATATCATGGCATTTAGAGATAGACCTAGTGTCACACTTAAAGTCTAACCCAGTGTCACACTTAAATTTAGATGCACTGTCATACTTGAAGGTGGAACTAATGTCACATTTAAATTCATATTTAGTGATGAGATGAAATTTTCAACTAGTGTCACCCTTAAATTTAGATCTTGTATCAAAATTAAAGTTATATATAATGATGTGATGCAAGATAGACCTAGTGTATAATGAAGATGGTCATAGTTTAAGTCTAAATATGGAGCTTAAGTCACCAATTAAATCCATGCCAACATCACCCCTAATATCTCCATAGTATAACTTATCATTGAAATTTTCAAATTATTTTGTGGAAATGTTAAGGTGATGTTGGGGCCAAATTTATCCCATATTCAACTCAGATTTTGAGAAATGCCATGTAAAGTCACCATTAAGGATATCCATAACTCATTTGTTTCAAATTTAATATGAATTTAGGGATCCTATTAATCCTCTAGAAATATACTGTATCTTAAAAGAAGAATTATGGTGAATTTAATTATGACTAATTATAGTACAAATGATGTATTGAATATTCATTAGTACATGACTTATTAAGTACTAAAAATGTTAAATATGAATAATGAGAAATATATTAGATGAATTTATGAAACTTTGTATTGAATAAAAGATCAAGCACTTTTAATAAAATCCATCTATATTATTTTTTATTAATTTACAAGTAAATAAAATAACATAATGCATTATATGTTGAGTATCTGATGCAAATAAGAGGAGAAGTAGGAGATTTAACACTAGAATCATTCTTCTATCCTTCCTTAATAAGGCAAATTAATATTATGATTATCAAATTTAATAGTATAATATGATTTCTTTCAATAAGTCATTAAGAACTAGAATTTATCCTTTTGTTGATTTTTTGGGTGTCTGAGTGTAGATTATATTATCTGTATGAATAGAAGGAAAAGACATGTCATCATGTTTTTTTCCATAAATTTATTATCTAGTCATATTGAATTAATATTTTCTTCTCATGTTTTTTTTTTATGTAAATAAAATAAGACATAAACATTGTAGACACTATATTCTAGTTCTCCATTTATTTTCTATATCTTTTTTCTTAAAATAAAACTAGATTGATTCAATAAAATAACATACAATTTTTATTTATTTTTTACTTTAAATTTTTACCATCCACTTATTCATAAAATACATTAATATATATATAAAAATAAACGTCATACAAATAATTTATCCTTTCTAAAATATAATTTTAGTGAATCTAATAGACTAATAAATAACAAATGTACCATAGAAAATGTTTCTACTAAATCAAGTACAATATCCAAATATACATTATTCCTCTTGATAATCAAATATTACTATACCATAAAGAATACCCAATGTTAATGGTCACCTCAAATAAATTTTTGGTAATATTGTCATTGATGTCAAAGGTATATAGATGATATTGTCATTGATGTCAAAGGCATATATACCAAATTGTATGAAGGCCAAAGTCCACTAATCATTTTCCAATTTCAAGGCATATAAAGACAAATTTATATTTAAGAGTATTATTCAGCCCCTAATTCTTATTGGTCAGACATTTAAATTGATATTCATAAGGTTGGCCGACCCTCTCCTTCAGTGGCACTCAATATGAAAATAAATTTTAAATCAATGATTATTAATTTTGGGTCGAACCTATTTGGAACATGAAAATGAAACTTGTATGCCAATATAATCACCCAAGTTAGTGGCGTGTGAAGTGATAATGAGTAGTGATCCAATAATGAGGAGTAACGAATATAGAGTGAATATCAATGATTAAAGAATGAAGATCAGTGATTAATGAATGAGGAGAAAAAACTAATGTTTGAAAAGGTATAAATTCTTTAATATGCAATGGTCCTTAAAAGGCATCAGTTGGGATTAAAAGAAAGAATTGTTTAAGGCAATAATCAACCATTCATAAAAAGAAACAATTGATATAAAAGTTGTAATAATAATAATAATAATAATAAGTTGTGTATTTTTAAAAGGTTGTATTTATTAAAATAGATGCCTCCCTTCATGAAGAGGCAGAAGGAAGATATAAATGTTTATAGAATTTGAAGAGAAAGTATGTAATTTGAAATGTGAGATATGTGAATATTAATAAAGAATAAAAGAAATAAAGTGTGTGAAGAATAAAAAGATATATCATAAAAACACATGTAGATTTGAAGAAAAGAATTAATTATTTTTATCATTATAGTATAATAAAAATTTTGTGGAGAAGAGAGGATATTTAATTTTCTATCATTCATTGATGAAGCAAAAATAGTGGGGTGAAATATTATTCAGTAGAAGTCAGTGCCTCATAAATAAGAAATCGGTGTCTCTTACTAAGTTGGTGATTAATAGTGTGGATTGGTGTCTCTAGTAGGTTGGTGCCTAAAAATTTTTTAAGAGGAATTTTATTTGTGGATGTATTTGGATAATATATCTTAATAGTCTTTTTCTTTTCAATTTTCTCTCAAATGGGTTTCCACATAAATATTCTATCCTTATGTTCTTAATTACTAATGTTGTGTGATTGATATTATTATGATTATGAATTTGAAAAAGTAAACTATTACCTTATACTGATTCACCCCCTAACTATAAGTTCATGCTCATAATAAATTGTACAAGATATAACATCAAATATATAAAACTATTGTGGATCATTATAAATCAACTCTAGAAAATAAATTAATAGCCATGAGTAAGCATTAGATTTTTTTTTAGATTAGCTGTAAATAGAGAGAGGATCATCAGAGGGATTTTCATCTAACCATATACTAATGTTACCCCATATAACTCCTCACTAAGAGTGGCCCTTCCTTTCAAGAAGTGTTATATAATGATGATGTGAGTATCCAAAACCATCCAATAATAAGTGTGAAAGTACAACCTATATCACACGCATACAATCATAAATACCATGGGTATACCTCTATATATTGAACTAGAACAAATATGAAAAATGGAAATTAATATGGACTAATAATGAATACAATTATAACATTACTTTAGCCAAATCATTTATAATATTAAGACTTAAAAGATCCTAGGTCATTATCAACATATGCAATACTCTCTATTATGATGAGTGAATTGTGAATAACTATCTTTCCCACTAATTATTAGGTGAGACGGGTGATTTTACCTAATACTTACCTAAATTATATAATACATTATAATTATAATCACATATAATATTTTTCCTAGCAATCCTTGATATTGGGGATAGTCAATATAATTTCATATCGGTGCATTTTTCATAAAAAAAATACAATAACAATAATGTTTTCATACACACTTGAACTACACAACTAAAACTACTTAAAAACTAATTACAACTATAATATTTCATATGATATAATTTATCATTTAGAAACAATATTGATTAACAAGTCTCAACATTAATGTTACCACTATTATGCCATACTCATAAAAATCCTTAAGATGCAATAATACTACAAGAAACTATTCATAAAATTAAGAACATTGAACATGTTAAACTATAGTACTAAATAGACAAAAATAAATGTCCACATATAAATGTCAAAGTATCTTTATGATCACAACCATAGTTGATGCAAAAAAAATGGCCAAACTTCTAGAGGCCATAAATTTTGACCCATGGCTCCATTTGGGATCTTCTACACACCAAAATGATTGTCTCAAGAAGTTTAATGCTGACATAAGTATATCTATCCATTAAAGGAATTTTTGATATTTTTTAGAGGCCAAACAAGACCATTTGAGGGTCTTAAATTATAATTTAGTAATTTTTTGATATTTTTGTATTTTTAGAAATTATATATTTTTAGGATAAAATGTCAAATTCAATTTAAATTCACCTAATAGGCTAATTTTAGAATTTAGGATATTTCAAGAAAATTATTAATTTGCACACACTTGGATGGAATAATTACTATAAATAGTAGTTGCCAAAAATAGTTTTCTTTTAAATTTTAGTTTTTTTTTTTAAATTTTGTATGTCGACTCTAATTCTAAGTTGAGGCTTATTTAATAACTATTTAGGTTGTAATTAATTGAGGTAAATTAATACAAATCAATTATAAGTATTATTTCAAATCTTGGCCTATTGGTAATTTTATTGTCTTGAAAGTTTTTGGGTTTATTATCTAGTATCAGAGCAAGGTTGAATATTGGAAGAGTAATAAATGATGAGAGGAAGAGGAGGTATTATGCAGATGAACCAAACTATATAAGAACATCAAAGGCAAGTTTAAAAATTAACATAGGTTATCACCAATCATAAAATAAGACAAAGTGGTGACGAAGCTAAGGAAGATAGATCATGATGAAGAAATTTAGTAAGAAGAAGAAGAACAAGATCAACCACCACTAATGGAAGAGAGGATGGTTCAGGATTTAGAACGAATAAATGAAGGAATCAAGGTTGATGTTATATATTATTGAGGTAGTTTAAAATTATAGGATTTGATAAATTGGATTAATAGCATGGAGAAGTTCTTTGAGTGAAAGACTATGAGAGAAGACAAGAAGGTAAAGTTTGTATGCACAAATTTAAAAGGTCATGAAATGATTTGGTGGGATCACCTATAGAAAGAGAGATAGATAAAAGGTAAAGAGAAGATAAATTCATGGAAAAATATGGAGAATTGAGGGTGAAATTTATTTATTTGGATTATGCACAAACCCTATACAAAATATTTCAAAATTTGAGGCAAAAAGATCATAGTATACAAGAATATATAGCTTAGTGTTATAAGGTTTACATACGAGTGGAACATGATGAAAAAAGGAGTAGATGGATACAAGGTATGTAAATGGTTTGAAATTTACTATCCAAGATGAATTAAGTATGCATAAAATACTTAACATGGAGGAGGTTTATCAATTAGCTTCGAAGGTAGAAAAAAACCAAAACTGATAGAACTTTAGAAAAACATCTCTTGGTTCAAGAAGAGGTGGATCCCCTATAATAAGGAGACAAGGTGGGTTTAATACCACTATAGGTGGGTATAATAACAATAGATGTAAATCATCATGTGTTGTAGAAAGTCAAGATAAAAATAGGTAAGGGTTTCAATACTAACAAAGAAGTAGAGGGTTTTAGAGAGGACAAGGTTATGGTGGTGCTAGATGATGGTTTTTGAATCAACATAGATATTATTTTTGTTATAGGTGTGGAGAATAAGGGTACATGGAATTTGAGTATCTGCACTATCACTATCAAGAAAGGAGGCAAGAAGATCACCCAAAGAGTGAATCTAGTTGAGGCTGAGATAGAAGAGAAAAATACTAAAGTTATACCTATAGATGTTGGAGAGAATCTCATGATGAGAAGAACCATGATCTTTCCAAGAAAGGAACAAGTGTAGAATAAATATGGTGGTGATGCATGGCTATGATCAAACATTTTTTGAACAAGATGTACTTTAGGTGGAAAGGTATGAAAAGTACTTATAGATGGTTGTAGTTGTGAAAATATGGTTTCTAAAGAAATGATAGAGGAACTAAATTTTCAATGTGAAAAACATCCAAATCCTTATAGGATCTCATGGATTAATAAATTGAATGAGCTTATAGTAGATAAAATGTGCTTAATCAAGTTTTATATAAGAAAAAACTTATAATGAGGAAATATGGTTTGATGTTATTATGATGAATATATGTTATTTATTATTGGGGAGACTATGGTAATTTTATAGGAAAGTAATTCATGATGGAGAAAAGAACACGTACACTTTTTGGAGAGGTGGTACAAATGTGGTTTTATTGCCTCTTAAAGAGGAAGAGAAAGTAGAAAGCATGATCTCTACTAAATAATTTATCCAAGATATAAAGGTAATAGTTTGTTATGTATTAGTAAAAAATAATGAAGACACATAAACAGTACACATACCAAAATAATCAACAAGAGTGTTGAAATCATATAAATATATTATGCTTGATGAGTTACTATATGTTTTAACACTAAATAAATATATTCAACATTACACTGACTTGATTCTAGGATCAGCTCTACCTAATCAAGTAGCTTATAGGATGAGTCTAACAAAATATGTATAATTAAATAAATAGGTTAATGAATTGTTAGGAATGAAGTTGATGAGGGAGAGTATGAGTCAATGTGCAAAACTAGTGTTGATAACTCCAAAGAAAGATAGAGGATGGATAATGTGTGTGGATAGTAGAGTAATTAATAAAATTAAAATCAAGTATAGATTTCCTATACCTCATTTAGATGATATAATGGATGTGTTTGTAAGAGAAAAATATTTTACCAAGATAGATCTAAGGAGTTGTTATTATCATATTTGAATTCATGAAGGAGATGAGTGGAAAATTGCAATCAAGAATAGGGATGACTTATATGAGTGGATGGTGATGCCCTTCAAGTTATTTAATGCACCTAGCAAATTTATGAGGATGATGAATACAATGCTAAAAGAATATATGTGCAAGTTTGTGGTTGATTATTTTCATGATATTTTGATATTCAGTAAGATTAAATAAGAACACTTACAAGATTTCAAAAAGGTATTGGATTTGTTAAGAAAGGAGAAGTTATATGTAAATTTGAAGAAGTGTAAGTTTATGCAGAATAGTTTGGTATTTTTGGGATTTGTAATTTTAGCAGATGGTGTGAGAATGGATGAAGAAAAAATAAAGGCAATTATTGAGTGGCCAATTCCAAAAATAATTATAGAGGTAAGAATTTTCCATGGTTTAGCAAATTTTTATAGAAAATTTATTAAAAATTTAAGTAGTATTGTGGTATCAATAACATATTGCATGAGAGGAAGTGAATTTACATGGACTAGAATAGCCACAAAAATCTTTGAATTTTTTAAGAAGAAGATTACAAAAAGATCAATTTTATCATTATCATATTTTAATAAAATGTTTGAGGTTGATTGTGATGCTTCATTTATGGGAATTGGTGTTGTGCTTAGTCAACAAGGAAAGCCAATAACATATTTTAGTGAGAAATTGATTGAGGTAAGAACATATCATTCTACCTATGATATTGAACTTTATGAAATTTTAAAAGCATTAAGACATTGGAGGAATTACTTAGTGCCTAAGTATATTATCGTATTTACAAATCATGAGGCTTTGAAGTATGTGAATAAACAAAAGAAGTTAAGTAGTAGGCATGCAAAGTGGGTTTTTTTCTTGCAAGGGTATACTTTTGTGTTGAAATATAAATCCAAGAAATAGAATCAAGTAGGTGATGCATTGAGAAGGAGAGTAGAATTACTAAATACTATGGTTAGTGAAGTAGTTAGAGTTGAAGCTATCAAACAATTATATGAAATTGATCCATATTTTGGCAAGGTAGTTGAACAATGTAGGAATCCATTAATAGGTGGGATAGAAACTGATCATGGTGAGTATATTTTATAAAAAGGTTATCTCTTCAAAGGGAAATAATTATTCATTTCATTTAGGTCTTTATAAGACAATGTAATAAGAGAATTAGATAGTGGAGGTTTGGGTAGACATTTTGGTAAGATGAAGACAATAGAATTTGGTGGAAGAAAATTATTTTTAGTCAAATATAAACAGAGATGTGACAAGGTATGTTTCAAGATACTTGATCTATTAGGTGGCTAAAGGGCATGCACAAAATACTAGACTATACATGTCATTATTAGTTCTAAGAGGACCATGGATAGATTTGAGTAAGGATTTTGTGTTGGGATTACCAAGCACATAGAGATGTAATAATTTAATTTTTTTTGTTGTATACATATTTTCTAAAAAAATTCATTTCATTGCATGTAAGAAAAACAATGATGCCACTAGAGTTGCAAAATTATTTTTTAAGGATATTGTGAAATTGCATGGTGTTCCCAAAACTATTACTTCAAAAAGGGACACAAAGTTTCTAAGTCATATTTAGAGGACTTTGTGGAACAAGATGGGTACTAAGCTATAATTTAGTAGTGCATATCACCCAAAAATATATGGATAGACATAAATTATGAATAGGAGCTTGGGAAATATATTGAGATGCATAGTGGGAGAGAAGCCCAAGCAATGGGACTTGGATTTACCACAAGCTAAGATTGAATATAACAATTTAGTGAATATATCAATAGGGAAATCACCATTTCAATTTTTTAATGGATAAATCCTATGGGTATTTTATATTTGGTACAATTATCAATTATAAATTGAATTAGTGATAATGTAGAAGCATTTGTAGAGCATATCAAATAGTTGTAATAAGGAGTAAGAATAAATTTGTAGGAAAGTAATGACAAATATAAAACATAATTAAATGTTAGAAGAAGACCCAAGGTATTTTAATAAGGATATTTTGTAATGGCTTAATTGAGGAAAGAAATATTTACAAAAGGCATGTATAATAAGTTGAAGTACAAGAAAATTGGTCCATGCAAAATTGTGAAGAAAATCAATGACAATGCTTAGGAGGTGAGTTTACCATAGAATTTTGATATATATCTAGTATTTAATATTTAATATTTATATGAATTCCATGGAGAATATGGTGAAGGTGACAAAAATGAATAATTAAATTGGAAACAGAAGGTTCTAAAGAAAAATAAGGAAAAGATAGTGCAAGTTTTGGATATGAAGACAGTGAGCACAAGGTAAGGGAACTATAATAGGTATTTGGTACAATGGGAAGGATTGTAGCAAGAAGACAAAACTTGGATTAAAAAGTTGGAAATAAATAATACTAATAAATAAAAATGGTAGTAGTATAATTAGGGCAAATCATAGGAGCTAAGTTGTTTTCAACTAAAGGAGAATGATGCAAAAAAATTGGCCAAACTTTTGGAGGCCATAACCTTTGACCCATATCTTTGTTTGAGCTCTTCCATGTGCCAAAATGACCATCTCAATTTTTTTACTACCACAATGAGACCAAATGAGGCCAAATGAGACCATCTAAGGGTCTGACATTACAATTTAGTATTTTTGAAAAGATTTTTGTATTTTTAAAAATTGTATATTTTTAGGACCGGATATGAACTTTATTTAAAATTTGTTTGATAAGATAATTTTATAATTTAGGATATTTTGGGAAATTTTTAGAGTTCCACATTCTTGCATGCAAAACTTAATATAAATAACAACTACCAATTTTTTTTTTTTTTTTTTAATATTTTAGTTTCTTTTTTAATTTTGCATGTCAACCCTAATTCTGAGTTGAGGCTTATTTAAGCATGATTTGGGTTGTAATTAATTTAAGTTAATCAATAGGAATCAATTTTGAGTATTTTTTTAGATCTTGACCTATTGGTAATTTTATTGTCTTGATATTTTTTGGGTTTATTAATAGATTATACTATAATAGTAAAATAAATCCATACATGCATATTAGATCATAATTATTTTTAAATGTAGTTTAATATTATAAATATAAAATTTTTAGGAAGTGGTAATATTGGTATGAAACTAAATCAAGTTAATCCCAACACTAAACTATGTTATTTCTCTCTATAGGTCTAGAGCTAGTTGTGTCAACTACTTACACATCTATATTTACATAACATATTATATAGTTTTCTATTGACTTGCCAAATCTTATGATTTTCCATTTCTACATTTATACATTATTTCTATGTAATGTAATTTGCATAAATATCCCACATAGTTAATATCTGAATTTCTCATAACCAATAATTTTTGTGAGATATACATCACTTACCTTGTTTCATTGTCATTACCTCTTTACAAATTTCAACACAATGCTATCCCATATTCCATTATAATAACCAAGAGTTATAAACATAGGAATCTAAGGACTATCAACTTTTGTTCTCCTAATATTTCAAGGTTGTATGTTGAGATTGTACAGATAAGTCTTAAGGTTACATGAAAATATACCTTTTTAGTCCTTTGGGTGAGAGAAATCTCTTAATTTTAGTGTATAAAGGATAATTATCCTATAAGCATTTTCAATATAAAAATGTTGATTAAAAAGTGAATTATGCTACCAAAATCAGTTATAATAAGGTACATGTTCATAATTAATCCAATAAATCCTTAAATACTTCATATAAATGTGATGACATAGCTCATATATCATAAATTAATTATGTTATGGTCACAAGGATGAATGGAATATAACCAAAATTTTTAATCAAGCTACAACTAGTCATAATATGCAACCAACATTATGTCTAAATGAGATACAACCACTAAGGATAATAAAAAATCACCAAAATAACCACCAATATAACAAATAATCTACATGATATTATATTATAACAAAGATTCATTTCCAATAATGTCATGCCCATAAATTATTTATTATACTTTTCTTCCTCTTCAAAAACCTTTCTTATATCTACCCCTTCATTTCATTCTATTCACCTTTTTTAATGTTTGAAACTTGAGTTTACAAAAGAAACAAATATCCTACTTTGATTATCCTTCCAACCATCATTTTCACCTTTAATATCTAATAATTTTTCCCAAGAAGAGGGTTTGAGAGCTGACCATGTGAACTTACATCTAAGGTTTTGCTTCACCTCACTATGGGTTTCACCACATAATTTCTTGCAACTTGAGTTATTCATGGTGAATTACATTAAGGAAAACCTATTCATTCCCTAAATATTTTTCTAATATTATACTATTTGACCCATTCATGGGTTTTAAAACAATAATAACCATTTAATTATCATCACCTAAGGTGCTAAACAAATTTCTAACTCTAACCATTACAACATTTGGACCAAGATAAAAAAATGCAAGATTTATGCCTTTACTCCCTAACTAAACAAGAACATATTCAAGTAACCCAATATAAAAGGTTTTTAAAGAAAGAGAAAGACAAGAGTTATAATAATTAAAAATAGACATAAATAATATAGATTAACTAACATGGTCACAATAGTAAAAAGTTCACTTCATATAAAACTTTGATGTATATTTATTCCTATATTATTGCAACCAAAATAATTAAACATAAGTCAATAAAAATGACACAAAAAAATATGAATATCATAGTTAACAACATATTAATATGATACATAATAAATAGAAGCATATATACATCCATTACCAAAACCAAATACAATCCAAGAAACTAAAATTTAATTAGTAGTGCGTGAGTGTATGATTGTTCCTATATCACTATGTATACCCCTATTTTTAGTTATCTACTTCCTTCTCCCCTAATATTATTTACCTCAAGATTCCACTACAAGGGAATGAATGGGATATCTAGCATCCACCTGAACTAGGAAAAGAGGGTGGATAGTCTATTACCACACACACACACACACACACACACACACACACACACACACACACAAATGAAATAACTAACTTTAAAGAAATGTGTTAAATGAAACCATAGATTCATAATCAAAATAAAAAAATAATCAACATAATCATACCTTTTATACAACTAAAATAATGCCATAAATATAGATTACAAATGAAAAATATGAAAAACTGAGATAAATTAATTATAACATTGTTTAAACTCAATAATCCTTAATTGGAGTAGCATATTTTATGATTAATTCCATAAAACTTTTCATTAGGACATAATGGGATGTAACATACTTACCGTCTTAGAAAAGTCATCGTCCCAATGATGTTATTATAATAAATCATAAAAATGTCATTAGTTCAACATATTTAATAAAATAAATGTGGAAATAGTTTAATGAACTCCTCATAATCCTCCCAAGTGGCACTATCTTTATAATTATGGTCCCAATAGACATTATATTGTGTCACTTTTCTATTATAAAAGATAGGCTTATGAGCCTTACATATTTTTTGGTATCTATTATTGACACTTCCAGACATAAACACCTATAAAGAGTTCTAATCTAGAACATGTGAAGGATTAATCAAATGTTTATTAAAATAAGATACATGAAGAATATTATGAATCTAAAAAAAATTGGTGGCAAAGCAAGTCTGTATGCATAAGAGTTTATCACATATAGAACCTCAAAATGTACAATATATATGTGTTAATTTAGTTGGTTTTTCAAATTTAATTGAACTCTTTTGGGTTTAACTCACTAAAAAACTTGATCTCTAGTAGAAAATACCTTACTACCCTTTTTAAATTAGTATAGATTTTATACCTATCATCAGATTTAACAAATATTTTCTAAATTATATTGACCTATTCTTTAATTTTCATAAGTATTCTAGGTCCAACAATTATTATATCTTATAACCTATCCTAACTAATAGGCATTCTACATTTTCTTCCATATAAGGATTCAAATGGTTCCATTTTCAAATATTAAAGGAAAAATTCCTTAAAAGAAAACTCAACTAATTCAAGATATTATTATCACCTATTTTATTGGTCCATGTATTACATTCTCAATAATTATTCTATAAATGGTTTACTCTTTCTATTTTCCCATTTGTTTTAAAATGATAGGTCGTATGGAAGCTGAGTTGTGTTCCCGAGGATAAATTTATATTTTTAAAAAGTATAAAGGTTATTTTAGTAACCCTACAAAAAATTAATTTCTCCATAAATCCATGCAAATTGAATATAATTTTCAATAATTTTTTTGATAAAATAAGTCTTCATCGATCAATTTTAATTATATGAAATGTGCCACTTTTGTAATTTTATCAATCAATACCAAAATCATGACATGCATGTTTTTATACATTAACATACCTTAGAAAATGTCCATGGTAATAACTTTCCACTTTCATTATATAATGCCATGGGGATATAACAATCCTATATGATTAACATGTTCTAATTTTACTTATTGGCATTCTAAATAATTTGATATAAATTTATTTACATCTTTATTGATTGCTTTCAAAAAATATTATGGCCTCAATTTTTTTGTCAACCCCAAATGACTAGAATATGGAGCATTATGTAGCTCTCATAATACTATGACTCTCAAATTCTCTTAACTTGGAACATAAATTCTTCCCTCCAACCTTGGTAGTCCATTTTTATCAAGATGAAATATTTCATATTTGTGATATTATGGATTTTTCATAAGGTTTTTATTAACTTGCTCATAAAATTTGTCTCTAAGAGAGAGTTTAAAAACTTGATCTTGAAAAGTTGATTAAATAGTAGATATATATGCTATTTACCTTCTATGGATAAGAGATTATTGTATTATACCATATTCTCCTTGTCCTCTATAAATAACTTATCTCAAATTATGAGTTTTAAACAAACTCCATCCATGAACTTGGGTGAGTATTCAAATTGGATTGGGTGTACATATACTTGAGTCACAAGTTTTTAATATTTAGATCAAAGGGATTTAAAAATGAATAATGTCTCCACACTTATAATAAACTCACTATGTTTACCAATTATAAATCATGTGGGACATAATTTCATTTATAAGGCTTAAGATTCTAATATTTTTAAGCTATTACTAGGATTTATTGTAAAAATACTCCTCCAATACCATCCTTAGAGGCATTTGTTATCATAACAAAATGGCCATTTATATATGGAACACATAAAATTTGTGTATATGTAATACTTTTATTTAAGATTTGAAAATATTCTTCACACTTATCACTCTATAGGAATTATTTTTATTTATAATTTAGAAAGTTAATTGGGTTACCTATTTTTGAAAAATTAGTAAAAAAAGCATGTAATACCCTACTAGACCATAACACTATAATGCATCTTGTGAACATTTTTGGGTCCTAGCCATTATATAATGTCTTTTATCTTTTATGGGTCAATATAAATTCCTTCATCTAGAATAATGTTCAACAAATATTATAATTTATTTATAATTAATACACACTTTTATATCTTTACATAAATTTTATTCTTATATATTCATTGCAATACAAAATTCAAGTGTCACAAGTGTTATCATTCATCCTTAGAATATCATAAAATATCATCTAAGAATATGATAAAAAATTGGTCTAAGTAATATTTGAACACACTATTCATAAGATTCATGAACATTGTAGGTGCATTAGTTAACCCAAAAGGTAAAACTATAAACTCATAGTGTACAAACCTTGTTTTGAAAGCAATCTTAGGGATATCCCTAATTTTAATCTTCAACTGATGGCACATTTATTTTAGGTAAATTTTAGAAAAACCATTACCACTCACATTTGATTTAAAATATCATCTATACAGAGTAGAGGACATATGTTATTAATGGTTTCCATATTAACATTCTATAGTTTATACATAAATGAAGAGTACCATATTTAATTTTTACAAACACTACATACACTCCCCAAGGTGATACAATAAATGGATTAATACTTTGGACAACATTGATTGAAGCTGGGATTTTCACTCCAAAATTTTATTTTTAGTCATTACATATAGAGCTTTTAATTGAGGATTAGATCATAAAATGATATAAATTGTGAAGTTAAATTGCCTTTTAGGAGGTGGTCTAGGTAATTATTATGGAAATACATTTTTTTAGACATAAAAAAATGGATAATACTCAATGGTAGGTTACTTAGGATATCCTACCTCATCTCTCTTGACCATAATTATATCAAGACATTTTCATTGAGATTTATTTAGTTTTATGGTTGAGATTTTTCTTAAGTTCCTTTTCCTCTCCCTTGAATTTGAGTTATAATTCCCAAACCATTCTAACACTAAAATTAATTTTAAAAGAAATATACCTTTTCCCTATGCCTCTAAATCTAATTTAATCTTATGATCACATCATATGATCATAATGGGGTTGCATATAAGTATATTGTAGTGGTGAAATTTGGTAATTCCACCTCTACTTGTATGAGGCATTTATCAAATTTGAATTTTTATTAGATCCCATATTGCATAGTCCATGCATTTTCCATATGCCCAACATTTATAAGAAGTTTATTAAGAATGTGTGGAGAAATAAAAAATTCAATAGATACACTATCTATCTATGTAGTAATAGAATGACAATGTATCTACTAATTTAGTATGTGTGATTTGGAAATAATCTTGATGTTTATCAAATGATACATTAATTTGTTGTTAAAGCATTCCCTGTTAATAGGAAGAATAAGGATTCTTGAGTTTTCTACCATTTTTCCATTGTGGGAAATATTTTTCATAGTGATCTCATTGAAAAATAAAGAATCTTCTTGGGGGTCTATTCCTTTGTGTTGAGTTTCCACCATTGTTTCCATTCCCATATCTAAAACCATTACTTGGATTATTGACCTAGAAACATTATTAGACTTGGGATTCTACTGTTGAACATTTTTGTGAAATCTCGAATGTGATTTTAATTCTTATTCTTGAATGAACGATTTAGCCCTTCAAACTTTTTTTGATATTTATCTCTAACTTCAATAAGAGATTTGAGCTTTTGGTTTTATTTTAAAGTTATTTTAAAGACTTGATCCATGGACCTTGGTCCATGTACATCAACCTCACATTCACTTTATTATTTCAATCACATAATGAAAGTTTGTAGTTGGAATCATTCATCCTTATGATATTAGGGAATATATTTGAGAAGCTTTGTAAAATATTTGCACTATTAAGTCGCTAATAACTCTCTTTATTTTAAAATTTTAAAATATGTTAGATTTTGGTCAAAATTTATCTATAAAAACCACCTTGCCTTTAAAATATCCATAAATTGATTTCATACACTGGTAGTTGAATAAAGGCCCATCATTATTTTTATTAACTTATAATGTTGTTGCTTATATCGATAGTTGGCAAGCCACACATACCAATTTTGATACATGTAGTTATTTCTATATATCAAAGTATTTATCCATTCATGAGAGATAAAATTTAGCTCCATTTATTAGTATTGTTCCATCAAAATTTGGTGGATTCACCTTTTTCATGTCTTATGTAAGATTTGTTACAATTTTAGCCCTTGTACCTAGATTCTCTTGAACATTATATTTTTAGTTATTTTCTTCCTTTATGTTATGGTTTTCTTCCTAATCACTCTCCTCTTCATGCCCATGGTCTTCTTGTTCTATAGTTTATATAATAGCCCTTGTCTCATTTAGAGTTGTGAGTATATGATCTAGTTTAACAACCTTTTATGTTTCTAACTGGTTAGGGTTAGGTTGATAATCCTTATCAGAAGGATTTTCATATATCTTAGCTCTTTCATGAACCATTTCCTCTTATTAATTTAGAAACAAAAACATATATCAACACTAGTGGGATCATTATGTCCTAACATTTGAACCTTCACCCTTATACCAAAATATACAATGTTAATCATCAAACTATTCATCAAATGCAGTAATATATATATTTATATATGTATGTGTGTGTGTGTGTGTGTGTGTGTGTGTGTGTGTGTGTGTGTGTGTGTGTGTGTGTGTGTGTGTGTGTGTGTGTGTGTGTGTGTGTGTGTGTGTGTGTGTGTGTGTGTGTATGTCTGTGTCTATACACACACACACACACACACACACATGTGTGTGTGTGTGTGTGTGTGTGTGTGTGTGTGTGTGTGTGTGTGTGTGTGTGTGTGTGTGTGTGTGTGTGTGTGTGTGTGTGTGTGTGTGTGTGTGTGTGTGTGTACACATAGACACAAACACACATATATGTCTGTATGTAAATAAGCCTCATATAAATCATTATTTTTTCCTAAGGTAGAGTGTTACAAATAGATGTTTATTTTTTATGAAATAATAAACAACAAATGTACCATACACATTGATTATAATAAATTAATGACAATATTAAAATATCATAAGGATTACCCAATAATTATGAAAACCTCATCTAAATTTTATATCAATATATAACATTAAATATACCACCATACTCCTAGAAAAATAATCAACTCCAAAAAAAAATTCAATAACCATGAGTAAGCATCAGATATTGGTTCAAATAAAATGTATATATGGAGAGTATCATCTATTTTATTTTCATCTAACCATAAATTTACAGTCCCTTACACACCTCCCTACTAGGATTGGCACTTCCCTTCATGAAATGGTAAATAATGATGAAGAAAGTATCTAAAACCATTTAAGATAAAGTATGAAATTATAGTCCTTATCACATGTAACTAGTCATATAGACCATGAATACATTATAATTTGAAGACACATGTCTTAGATAAACATTTATGTTGAAACAACTATCCACCTTTACTAAAAAGTGTTAAGTGCCCAAAATCATCCAAATTTGAAAAATAAAAATTGAAAAAATATTATCCCAAGTTATTTAATGTGAGACATTTCCAAAAGTGATTGGTATATATACAAGGTCAACCCTCATTCATTCTTCACCTTGAAACATCTAGAAATCAAATATAAATCATAAGGAAATATACCAAGAATCACTTAATCAAGAATTAAAGTGATTAAACATTCCATATTCATCCCTATTTCTATATTAGTCATAGGATAAATATTTACATAGGGTTGAAGCATTCAAGAAGCATCCCATAATCCATATCTTCTAATTTACAAGCTAGGTCACTGCATGTCTTTACTTATCACACATCCCATCCTTGTAGAAACACAAGCCAAATTGTTTAGGAGAGCTATATAAGTCTGGGAACCCCTCTAAAGTATTAGATATGTATGTATTTCCCATTAATAAATGTGTCCTACGGGTATTTTGACACCATGAACCACTAATCAATTTTTCCCATAGTCACTTCAAGGGTGAAGAGCTAGGATTTTCTCCTTTTACAAAGAGTGATAGCCTATGTGCATGATTTGAAGACATTATAAGAAATTTAAAAGAAAACACATAAGGCTCTACTTAGTCACACATATATCCATTCATTGTTTTATACAAGTGTAGATAGTATTTATGAATTATATAGTACCTCAGTCTTGTATACTTGGAAAATACATATCATGGATGTACCCTCAACTCATAGACCCTTCCCACTACTAAAGGCTCATATATACTAATTATCTATGCTAATTTACTTATATTCTAGCTCAATGAATGATATTATTATGAATCATACCTTACATCATGCTCAAAATGTTATAATCCTACTTAACTTCTATTTTTACAATTTCTAGACATGCCTATGTTCCATCTTCCCAAACACGTGTGTCACAATCAACACCTAAGTTCATACAAGTGTCTTATTCTAATAAAAGCATTCATTTCCATATATTCATCTAATTTATAAATTATATGTATACCTATGGTAATCCTAAATGTATTAATACAAGCTATTCTTCAAAAGGATTAGTATATATGGATGATCAATTTTTATTCATTCTTCACCTAGCATAAATCAAAAAAATTAGAAGATAACTTACCAAAAAGATTCTATAAAACATTGAAGTTGTCAAAGCTTCCCTATTTTCTAGTATTTCTATATCAATCATGGGGAAAACAAATCTACAAGACTAAAGTAATGAAGGAGAATCCCATGTGCCATATTTTCCAAGATACAAGATAGGTCACTCTATGTACTTAATTAGCACACATTTCATCCATATGCATGTACAACCCCACATGATTTAGATAGCTACAAGAGTCTAGATCCCTCTTTACTATGTAGGCAACACCCACTAAGATGGGGGTATTTATGGTTAGTTTGACACCATGATCCCACTAACTCATTTGTCACACAACCACTATAAATATGAACAACTAAGGTTGTCAATTTGATAAGGAGTGGCAACCCATGATGCATATCTGAGCACACTAGAGTAGAGGTAACATAGAGCCAATAATATCCTAGGTTTTTACATCTATATATATTAAATATTATTTGATAGACACCTACATCAAGGTTAGATATTAGTGTTGATGTAACCATCCCAAGTTAACACAAGTGTTTGAAGCCACATAGATATAATTTATTGAATTAGATAACTAATCCAAAAGATAAATCTAGTATATCTCCTTTCTTGTTCTAGATATAAATCTGTATCAGCATCAAAATTAGATAAGTATATTATTTTCATTATCATTACAATATATAACATAGATGTACTTCATATTTTTATCATATCTTAGTATATAAATTTTGAATATTATTTATTTGAGTTTGAAAATTAATTGCATGATAAAGAGATAGGTTACCATCTTTGTGCCATATACTATCTCTATATCCTTTTAACCCTATATTCCATAATATATATTTTAGGTTTAAACATAAGGTGAACCTGATCCATACGAATGCACAATATTATAGGTTATTATTTCCTATGGTTACCTATTTTATTCCCAATTTATCATTTTCCTTAATTTTTTAAAAATAAACTAATGTGTTTCTCCATGGCCAAATATAGTAAACCAAGGGATGATCTAAAAATAGAAGAAAGGTATATTTCTCAAGCTATAAACCATGAAAACTAAATATATCAAATAATACTAGATGAATACAAGAGGGAATATGTGATGCCTAGACTTATAAAATGTATTCAAGGTGTTCCCTATTCACCCAAATTTTATATGTGAATATTTTGTCCATGGTACTAGTCACCAATAAGGAAAGTCATCTAGTCACAGTCTTTATGCACCTTATACCATAAAATTGGATACATACAAATAAGACTCTCATTCGTATGATGATCAAACTTTTTGATAACTAAATAAGGAAATTTTGGTTGATTTAAAAGTTACTCATTAAGGGGGTATGTTATCAACTAAATTTACTTAAACCCCTATCATTAAAATATTCCCAAATAATATCCCCCTTATCAAGGGTGATGATTCTCTTTTCCATTCATTTGAAATTGAATTTTTTTGAAAGTTCTATCAAAACATCATGCCTTCTTTACTAAGTAGCAATTATGCACCATAAATAAAGAAACATTACAGTCTTAAATTATCTCAAGAAGGATATTTCTTAATATTTATTCATACAAAAAGTTCCTATAATAAAAATAGATGTTACTTATTGGTACACAAATGTGTATCATTAGGTCAACATATAGTGTTCAATTAACACTTCTCTTTTTTGGATTCAAAGAATCCATTGCATGAGTTATTAGTTATGATAATCTTGTTATCCTTAGTGGAATAAAGGTAAAACAGGTTAACTGTTTCACAAATTTATATTAGCTTAGGGTTGGGAACCACCATGCATTAATATTTAGTCTTTTATTTTGAAGATGATCAATGCTATTTAAAGTGAATTATGCTAAGAAATAAATCTAACAATAAACTAAGATGGATATTCATAATGAAGCTAATATAATGTGAATCGATAAAAAGAAGCAAAAGGAAGATTAGAGTAGAAAAGAGAAGATTTGTTGATATTTTCTTCAAACATTACGATAAAGTAGCAATTTCATATAAAAATACATTTAACCAGTGTGCAACATGAAGTAACATAAGCTTAAATCTTATTACATATTAGGAAAACATCTAATGAAGGTATCAAAATAAGAACTAGGTTCACTTTAAAAATATCATCCCTACAACCAAATAGCATTAGCCCAAATGTAAGAAGATAAAATAAAGTGAAGTAAACCTAAGAATTTTAAATAATCTAGCATTAACCCAAATTAGTAACTCTGTATTTAATGATACACATATAAAATTCACCAAAACCATTCAAATCTAAATATAAGATCAAAGAAATGAGAGAGAAACCATGATATCAATTCACACAAGCAAATATGGACAAAATTTATAGAATTCCTTGCTTATATTAATTTGCTCAAAAGCCACAAATAGTTTTTGGATTCTAAAAACTCTCCCCTTTTACCAATGGTGGTACCCTTTTTATAGAAGTCTAAATGAGGTATGTATGTAAGTCATATCCAATGATAATTGCACAAGTGTCAAGGATAGTTTTCCATCTACACATCCTAGAATTAGACAATTTACAAATGGACTAACCTAATGCACTTAAAAATTTTCACATGATTTTCAAAAATATGCAATGCTTGTTTTAAAAAAATATTCCTAATCCAATTAACTTTGGGACCCTGGTGATGCTACAACCTTCTATATTCCTTTTAGGATATTTATTCTATGATATTGTTGATTGAACTATGGGTCTCATGAACATAAATTTTCTTGATCTCCCAGGTTATTGAGATCTTTCTTAGCTCTCTTCAAATCCTGTTTGATGCTCTCAACATCTCTTATATTCTCCTTAGATGTTAACAGTAGGTCCATGATCTTCTAATTATAATCCCCTTATCTTCCTTTGACCTTGGTTCCTCATCTCCTACATGGATTGAGAAATTCCATGCCTAAAATCCTTAGTAGTGATAAATATCAAAGGACTACGTGAGGTGGGACACTTGATTAGGTTGTCTAATATGTGTAGCATCTTGTATTCCTTATATGTACCTTATACATTTCATCCATCTACTTGGACCAACTGCTCAAGGCTTTGATTTTATCCCTAAATATAGCCATAATAATATTTTAATGGGCTAGGTTGATTATCCTAAATTCAAGGACCTAATTATTGGTAAAGGTTTATATCAAGTCTTTCACTTGATAGTTTGAATCTTGTCATTAGGCAACTTGGCCTATAGATATTGATTTTTTCTTAATTACTACCTCTTTTTTAGTTTTGACTAATTAGAATTGAACAAGTCAATCATGGTGTCATCATATATCTTGAATCTATCTTCCCAGATTGATGAGATGGTAGTCTCTTCTAAATTTTATTCTATTGTAAGGTGCCCTTGATCATTATAGTAGATCCTCCTTGAAGACATATTATCCTCTTGTAATGGTCTTTTAGCTCTCAATGGTCCAAAATGAGCTCAACCAATTGTTGTCCCCCTATCTAAAGTTAGAAAGAGCTCCATATCTTCCCTTAGAACATTTTTTTAGGCTTTCATGGATGTGGGATTCTCTATATTTCTTCCTAGTGGTCTATAGTTTAATTCTAAAGTGAATTATCCTTGCACAAGTGACAATTCAACCTCCTTAGCTTGATTATAATGAGCATAGGTTTGAACCATGATTTTCTTACTTACCATGGCTTTCCTGAAAGTTTTTATAGTGCTTTAATGGTAGGATATGTTTGAACTCAGGTGAACTTTGTGACTGAAATCCTAATTAAAATGTGTACTTATGCCTTTGAATTTATTGGATCTACAAAATCTTCCACTTGACTTATTATACTTATCTAGCTCTGATGTGGTATCACCATGGCATCCTTGTGGTATTTTCATGGAGTTTTTTTTTTAATATTTATAAAATAACCATTACCTTTTGAAAATTCTACCTTGATCTCATGCCATTGGGTCATCCTTACACAGATCAACATGGACTGTTGATCTTGATTCAAAAACTCTAATGTTATTGGTTTCATTCTATGTTACCTATAATTATGATAATTATTACTTCCACATTTTATATGAGCTTTGTTGAAATGTTAACATTAATCTTGCACTGTTGATCTTGATTACACAAATCAATCACACTGTATAGATCTTGATATGATTATTTTTACCTTCTAATCCATATACCATTGATAAAAATGTGTATTCTCATTAGCATACCATTGATATTTAAATGATTATTGAGCTTCAATTTATGGACCATGGATATGCCATGTGTCATCTCCATGTTTATCCCCAAGGCTTTTAAATTTTCAACATTCATCATGCACCATTCAATCATCTTTGTGTAAGAAAATACACTCTAATGGATCTTGATCTGCAAGGTTGAATGCCATTGGCTACTGACTATTCTTTGGTTGAGATTATGACACTTGTCACTTTCTTGCTTGTACTAAGGTTCTATTAAATTTTTGACTTGATATACATCATTGGATCAATCTAGCCTAAGAAATGTATATCATTGATCTTTGGAAGATGCTCAAACTTTAGCTTAGGGTCAGGTCTTTGAATTTTCAATTTTAATCTTGCACCATTGATCTCTTTTTTTGGGCAAATATTAATTATTGATCCTGTCAATAAAAATGATATTTAAGTCAATGCTTGTGAAAATAAAGAATTTAGTGTAATGTTTTTGGACTATGGTTTTACTTTATGTTAATAAACATGGGCAAGACCTTAGGAAAATAAATTACTTTTGAGACATAATAAAGGGGACCTCAGGAATAATAAAGAACATAACATAAGTTTTTAGCCTAAGGTTTGTTGTATTAATAAATATAAAAAACTTTAGGGTAAGGCTTTTAGGATAAGTCTATAGTAAAAGAGTCCCTTCATTTAGTTAGACCATGTGGAAATAAAAGGGACCAAGGGGGCTAGGGAAAATAATGAGACCAAGCATTAAAAAATTAGACTAAGGTTTGGTCATGTTAATAAACATGACTAAACCTTAGGGTAAAATTTGAACTAAGTCTATGGCATGATAGATCATTCCCACCAAATTTGAATTTGATTTAAAGGGACTTGAGTTATAGTAATTTGAATAAGGGTTTCAAGATGCTTAATAATTAACTTAATTTGATTCTTGATAGAGAAAAGGATAGTAAAGGCCAAATTGATATAAAAATCATGAAACCCAAGCAGTGCTCATCCCTAATAGACTCCATTGGAAGTGTAACCTAAAAAATGAAGATCCAATGTTATCAATTTTGGGAAATATTAATTCAAAATTATGAATAAATATGCCAACCAAATCAGGTATGGATGATCTTAAAATAAAGATAATGTGCAAAACACTCTAATGGTACTCTGATCATATGAGTTTTCAAATTTTAAGACAAGGGTCCCCATTTTTTTAAAATGGGGGTGTGTTGAACTCAACAACTGATGGCTTCTAGGGGAAACATAGTAATTTATTATAATTGAAAGACTCTAGCTTAGACTAATAATTAGGATACTTATTTCATTCTATTAGGCACCATTATGAAGATCAATTCATAGTTAGAACAAATCTTGCACATACAAAATTAGGATTAAACATCAAGATCTAGCCATGTTCTGGGCATGCTTTTATTCCACTTATTGATTGCCACATGATTTATAGAATAAATTATATATCCATGACTTTAACCATTAACATTAACTTATAACATATTTGGATTTTCAGTAAGAACAATGCTTTAGCTCAGGGAAGGTGTGGGCACTATTCTTTTTCTAACCAAGCATCCATAGCCCTAATAGAGATGCCTTCAAATCCACATGAGGCCTTACTCCACTACCATCCAAGCATCCATAACCTTAATGCAGATTGCCATAATCACCTATGCTTAAAAAGCTTTTTAAATTTTACAATAATCTCTTTTTTTTGTATTTTTAGATATTTTGATTTTCTCACAAAGGTTGGAAACCAAATTGGCTAGGTTTTAGGATTTGGTCACATGTTTGATCTTAAGACAATCATCCTTGGTTGTAAATTTTATCTTAGGAAATTAATGTTTTTTAAGTGCAAGCATAATTCTATCCTAATAATTCTATCTTTCACCCTATATGTTAAATCCTTATTAGAACCAAACTTAGATTAAAACAAAATTTAGAATCTCAAGGAACAATTAACCTATTTATTAGTTTCTATAAACTATAATATTAGGTTCACATCTCAATAATCAATTATCAACCAATACTAAGGAAAAATACTTGCATTCTTGAACTATGAGGTTTTTTTGAGCAATCATATGAATCTTGATCTGAGATCTATCTAGAATAGACTTATTAAAATCAAGGAATAAATCATGTAAAGTAAACACACCAAGAAGAAAGCAAAGGAAACAAGCAAACATATATATATAAACACTATATACAAGCAAGCGACAAGAAGGAAAAAAACCAAACTAATCCCTAGCTACCCTAACTCTAACTAGTCTCATAGTCCTTCTATGAAGACTCTAGGTGGGACAACAAAGAAAGAGTGCTTGAGGTGTTTCCCATTGATTGGTAATGTAAACTTAGCTCCTTGCAAGTCTTTTAGTCTGAAGGTGTTATCCCCAAAGATATCAACAATATGATATAGAGCAATCCATAGAGGTGAGAACTTCTCATGTTTTCCCTTTGGTTTTGAGGCTTTATCTTAGAGAATATATAAGTATTCTTGTCTAAACACCTTTATCTTTGAATGTTTATAAAACCACCTACTGATTATGGTTGGGTGTCTGATAAAGATGGAAAAAGCTTCCTCTATTGCATCTTCCATGTATATGATGCCCAATAACCTTAAAATTGAAAATTATTGATCCTCCACCATGTACTCTTGCATAAACTTATAGGTTATTAGCTTGAGTGTTATGGGGAATACAATTTCTTGACCATATACTAGCAAGAATGGTGATGTCTTAAGATCTTGTTTGACTCTTTTTCTATCTTCTCAAATGGCATACTTGAGTAGATTATGTGATGTTCTTAGTTAATCAATTTATAACTTATTTATGTCTTTCATTAAGTTCTTATTTGTTGATTCAAAAACTCCATGACCTTGAGGATAATGGCTTGATGAGAACTTGAGGACAATGTTGTTTTCATATTCCCACTCATTCATCTTAATTAATACAAAGGCAAATCCATTATCATAGACTAGAGATATAGGTGTCCCAAACCTTATGCATATATTTTATTCTAAAAATTTGATCACCTCTTTGGTATTGCACTATTTAGTTAACATTGCTTTAGTCCATCTAGTGTAGTAGTCAATAGTAATCAAAACATACTTATGACCATCAAAGGAATTAGGGTTAATGACCCCCACAAAATCTAGCCCCCATTGGGTAAAGAGTTTACCAATCATTACTAGCTTTAGTGGAATGGCTACCTTAGGCTTTTTAGTGTTGAGGATTTGACATGAGTGACACTCTCTCACATGCTTGTGAACATCCTTTAAAATAGTAGGCTAGTAGTAACCAATTATAAGGATCTTGTGGGTGGTATTCCTTCTAGATGGATGCCCACTTCTCAATGTTTCATGAAAAGTGGTCAAGATCTCAACCACCTCTTCCTTCAAAACACACCTTAGGTAAAATGTCTTCAAAGTTATTCAAGTACAACACTCCATCTTTGATAAAAAATGATATAATTTAAGCTTTAAATATCTCTTTTTCTCTCTACTTAACCCTTAATCACAATAGACCTTGATTAGAAAATGAAAGATAGGATCATACCAATCATTGGGCTGAAATTATTTGTGTTCTACTTGCATGACACCCAATTTGGGATTAGTATTAGAAATAAAATAAATTAAAACTTGGCATATTACCAAATTTACAATCTTCATCTTTAGATGGTATTCTTGAAGAAAAAACATCCACTTACCTCTCCCTTTTGCAAGTTCACATTGATTAAGCATGAGCTCAGTGACAGGGTCTAGTAGTATTACATGTACCTTATTTCTAAGTATATAATGCTTAAATTTCTTCACTACCTTGACTAGAGAACATGCTTGTTTGTCAATAAGATAATAATTCAATTCAACATTCTAAAAATTAGTACTCATAAAAGTAATAAAATGATCACATCTATTTATCTTCTTAGTTAGGATAGCTATAATTTTATAGTCACAGATAAAGGAGTAGGAGTAAAGATATAAGTCTTTAGTAAATTATAGACTTATCAACACAAGGTCTTGTGTAGTTACTTATTTAATTTCTTTGAAGGCCTTCTTGGTATATTTATTCCATGTGATCTTAGCATCTTTCTTCAACATGTCATTCAAAGGTCTCACTATTTTTGAAAAACTAGAAATAAACTTCCTCACAAAGTTGATTTTACCAAAGAAAAAATTTAGTTCCTTCGTATTATTATGGGGTTATATTTTTGATATTGCATTTACTCTATATGGGTCTATAGAGATACTCTCCTTATTTATAACATGTCCTAAGAAAGTTCTCTTAGTTACTATTGACCATTTTTACCATAGGTCAAAATGGGTCAATCCCCTATAGTCAATATCTCATATAAGGTCTTTTTTTAATGTCATAGGGTATGGTATAGTTCATTTTATGTCATATTATATTCCATTATATCTTTTTTCATAGTCTAGCTTAGTTCTTGTGTCATTTGGTGTATTAGGGGTCATTTTAGAGTCATATATGAAAGTGGAAAGTTTTCATGGTGTCCAAATAATAAGGATCATAGAAATATTTTGTACATGCCTTAAGAAGTTCATTTGAGCTTTCAAATATCACGTAGTTGTTCAAACATAAGCCTAAGTGAACCAGACCATCACGAAGACATCATCAAAATTGAAAGGTCTAGGTCACTTATATATTTGATAAGTTCACTTAGAAACCCTCACAAGTCAAAAGTTTGTAATTCCATAAAGATATTCATTATAGGAACATGCTCTACAAATTTAATTCCCATGTGATTTCTATAGATCAAGTTATGAAGTTTTAAAGTTGGACCTGTAGAGTATAAATTCATGCAAGCATCAAGTTCAAGCTGCATAAAGTAGTCATTTATATACAAAAGGTACTTAAAGGGTTTAAAGTTGATTAGGATATAATGGTCTATGTGAGATCACATACTAACACCTATATCTAATATTTTGTGCTTGGGTCAAATAGGTCAAAATGTTCCTGGGTTAAAATCCCTTAAAAGAAACAATTTACATAAGATCTAATGGTGCAAGTTTGCTGAATAGAAATCTAACAACATGAACTTGACCGAAAATAAGGTGGGTCCAATATAGATGAATTATAAACATTTAATCATTATAATGATCCAATGGTGTATAATAACTGATAGGAAAGTGGGCCTAGTGAGATCTATGGCTAGTGTTCACTCATAAATTTTGATCCAATGGTATGAGGGAAAGTCAACATGTCAAAGTATCTTCATGGTAGAATATCAAAGGCTAGTATTAATTAATAAATATTAATCCTACAATGTGTAAGTGGTAAAAAATTTAGAATATAACAATTGGGATCTATTATACCAATAGGAAAAATTATAGGTTGGAGTAATGTGATTAGTCTAATTCAATTTTTGATGGACAAGGCAAACCAAAGAGCCATTTTTGATCAAATAAAGTAGGTATCATAGACATAGTTTAGAATGGAATGATCAATGTGGTAGGGAAATAACATATAGAAAAATATTTAGGATCAATTATTCTATAGTAGATCAACCTCTTTAGACTCATGTACTACCATGAAAGCCCAATCAAGGATCCAAGAGGAACAATAACGACTAGATATGAAAAATAACATCTATAAAAGTAATTAACAACTATATATGATGAATATAGGTATTTAGAAGATATATAGTAGCTGAAAAAATGTCTATTATTATCGTATCATATGTTTCAACTCTCCTAATTTAGTTTCAAATGCTCGAGAGATGATCTATGATGAAGGTAGTTTCATAAAAGATAGCAAAAGAATATTTACACCATTTTAGAGAGTTTTTCATGATTTATGTGGGAATTTGACTTGGGATGAATTCATTATCTATTTCATACTCCATTCCCTTATAATCTATCTATTTATTTATTAGACATGTGTTTGAGTGACCTTTGAACTTTATTATTTCATGTTCTTTCTAAAATTCTGAAAGTTGCTTCTATTTTGGCCTTCATTATCTATTTCATACTCATACTCTTAGGCTAGTGTTGTGTACATTATCTCTTTGTGAAAGAGGTACAATAGTCTTGTGGAATACCTTATAGTGTATCACCTAATTTATATTAGGTTAAATTATTTTAATCTCTAATTCTTTTCCTCCCAAGTAATCATTTGTCATAGATAAGAGCATTTCAGGATACATTCACGGAGCTAACCCTTAAATCTAGAGTCTCATTTCCAATATAGGTACACCCACATACTTGTAAATGTTCCCATATTACAAAAATATGGAATAAGATTGAATAAATTATTATAGGGTGAAATATTTAGTGACAAAATTTTTGGCACACTTGGTGGTAATCATTGTATTCAAGATAACTTGTCAAAGTGAATGTTGGTCATGACAACATCAGCTACAAATTGGTGTGTTACTCAGCATTTAGTGAATCCTTCAAGGTAAATCTAGTTCAAGGCCATTATTTTTTTATAAAAATATATTCATAATTCATGGTTTCACTAGGTCATCCTTTGATATAACATTCAATCCCATTAACCCACAATTTAGCTTTAAATTCCTCTTAATGTTTGGTATCCATAGCCTAATGTACCCTTTGAATAAAAAGTAAATTTTGCTATAGAGGAAGAGAGTGAAGAGGCTGAAGAAGTTAAATATATTGAATAAGAATACATGGCTAGACCTCATGCTTTCCCTAACTTCAATACTAAAAATTCAACTCAACTTGAAGTATATGATGTCATTCTTCTTAACACCATGAAAGGTGTTCCTACATTTAATGTTGAGAGTCATGTCACCCCTAGTGACCACATTAGAGATGTTTCTAACTTTTGAATTTTCTACAATATTTTTTGAGAGAATATTTCCATTAGACTGCTTGTTGTGTCCCTTAAATAGAAGGTTATTTATTGGCATATAACTCTAGAGGGTGGATGCATCACAACATGGGATGAGTTTGGAGTGTTGTTGACTTATAGGTTTGAAATGAAAGTGACCATGCCTCTTTTACACATCACATCAATGGGATAAAAATGGGATCCAAAGAAATAATGCATGACATCAGCAAAAGCTTTCATAAGACCTAGAATAAATTACCTTCTCCCCTGAGACCACCTTATATTATTGTGTTCTCTACTTACTTAAGATCTATTGGGAGTGAAATTGTTATCATGATTAAATCTATGGAAGTTACACTCTTTCCAAAGAGTATGATCTTGCTATCAAAGCTGAAAATATTATCATCCAAGATGGAAGGTTTCCTCTTAAGGTATATATGATTATTTTGTCTCATGCTTTTACTAGTACTCTAGAAGTGGCTAAAATTCCTAATTTTAATAACAAGCCCAAGGCTATTCCTAAGAAGACAGATAATGCCATGGATAAAGATTCATATATTCAATGGCTAGAAGACAAGCTTGGGAGAGGAAATATGTAATAAGGTGTCCATCAAAATTCATACCCTTATCAATATAAATATGGTCAAAAATATGGAATAGGAAGAGGCCAGTGGTAGCCTAACCCCAACATGCCTACTAATGTATATAGTCCTAACCCTACCACCAATACAAGGGAGATCATATAATTTTATAGTCATTTCATGTAGGGATTAGATTAGTAGTATGACCAATTCATGGATGCCAATGAGAATGGAGAGAAAGATCTAGTGGCTCAAGGAGGAGTTACTTTCCTCCTATAAAATGAAGATTAGGTGATGATGTAAGTTAATGAGGATTGGCAACCTTAAGGAGATATCTTCACTATTTTCCTAGTTAATGGAACTTTTATGATAAATCAAGGAGACTCTATCATATAAAATATAATGGCCAAGAATATGACTCTATAAGGTGGTAATATCATGCCCACTAGATCATCTAATCCTCCTACAAGGTAGTAAGGCATAGCTACAAGTGTGACATTTCCAAAATCTCCTACACCTCCATCAATTTAAAATATGGTAAGGTTTAATCCTATTCTTCAACTTCAAATTAATTATCTACCTATAAGAGACAAATATAAATTAGTTATGGATTCTTTAAATATTTTATATTATTTAAATAACACTGAAACATCCATTTCTCTTTGGGATGTTCTTCATATGCCTGTTAAAAAAGAACTCCTAAAAAATTAGCTATCTATTATCCTTACTAGTGTATCACCCTCAAATAAAATTCATGTCCATGTTTCTCTTAAAAATTATCCTAGTACTATTACTAAACCATCCACTAGGGATAAGAAACCTCCACCATTTTACCTCACCATCATTGTAGGTGATAAATTGGTACACGATTTCATAGTTAATAGTGGAGCTTCTTCTTCTATCATGCCCAAAGTTGTGGCTGACAAGTTGGGCCTATAATGTGAGCCACATAGAAAATGGGTCCATAAATTAGATGGTACACCTTATAAAATAGTGGGAAAGATAAAAGTTTTTAAGGTTTTCTTTCATAATTGTCCTAGTTTTCCTATCTTTCAAGATATAGTTGTGGTTGATCTCCCAGCCTACTTTGAAATATACCTATCAAGGTACATCACAGCCAAGATAGGTGGCTATATCTTAGTTGAATGGTATTTCTTGGACTTTATAATAATGTATGGGGACAAGGTGATAATTAGGACACAACCCCTTTCAAGGTTTCATTTTCAGCCTTACATTGAAACAAGTTCCAATCTAAATTGTGTGTTCCATGATGAAAATGAATCTATTGTAGATGATTTCACTTCCTCCAATATTGAGGGTATTTAAATTTTTTTTATTGATTAATATGACACTAATAATTATGATCATTATCCTTATTATTTTTAAGAGGAAACTAATTTAGGAGTGTATTGTATACATGAAGAAGAAGTACCAACACCTCTACTTGCCAAGGAAGAGGGTGAAGATGATGAGATGTGGAAGATGTTTTTTATGGTTCAAGAAGTAAAGTTGGTTTAGGAGTTGGTGTTATGTTGGTCTCCCCATATAAATAATATTATTATGATTCATATATATTTCATTTTAATTATACTTGTAATGTGGCTGAGTATGAAGGTTTAGTTCATGGCCTTCAATGAGTAAGGAGAAAAGGAATCAAGAACTTGTAAGTATACAAAGATAGTGAATTGGTTGTGCTTTAGGTTAGGAATTTACTAACAATAAACATTTGATTAATATATATAATCATAAGGTATGGGATTTTATTGAAGACTTGAATGCATTCAATATAAAATCAATCCGAAGAGAGTAGAATAGTCATGTCGATAGACTAGCTACCATAGGAGCTTGATTTAATTACTTTAACTATCATAAAAGTTGAAGGAAAAAAATCTCATATTAAGATAATTATCAGACCTTTTGTACCTAACAATGACATGTCTTGGCAATTTTTTGATAGTGATAGACACATTGCATGTTTCGTACAAAATGAGATTGAGTTTTATTTAAGGAATCCAAATAGGCTCAAAGAGCAATTAGGTGATTAGATTGTGTAACTAAGAACCAATAAGATACATAAGGGTTTGGTGACCTTAGAAAGTATCTTCAATGATAATGATCAAAATAAGGAGAAAGTGAGTATGTCTACAAAAGAGTATTATGAAAGAGTCTTGATCTTCAAGGATAAACTCCTCAAACTAGGGAGGGTATGTTCTACTTTAGAGAAGAAAGAATTCGTTGAGTTGTGTATAGAGTTTCATGATATCTTTTTATTGTAAATATAATGACCTTAAGGTATTTTATCCTATCTTATCACACAATACTATTGAGTTGGAACTTGGATTTAAATTAGTTAGATAGAAGTAAAGACCCATCAACCCCAAGGTTGAGAAACTTATGAGGTTAGAGCTTACCAAACTCCTTGAATATGAAATAATCTTTCATATCAAGCATTTAACATGGTTAGCTAACATTTTTCCTATTATAAAAAATAATGGGGAGATAAGACTATGTGTGGACTTTAGAGATCTGAATAGAGTGTCTCTTAAAAATCACTATTCTCTACCCTCAATGGATAAAATTTTTCAAGTGGTTTTAGGTTATTAAAATTTTTCTCTTCTAGATGGGTATTCAGGTTACAATCAAATTTTAGTCAGTGAAAATGATCAGTTTAAGATAGACTTCACTACTAAATGGTATACTTTTGCTGATAGGAAGATGCCCTTTGGTCTGTCTAATGTTGGTGCCACATTTCAAAGAGTAATGGATATTGCCTTTAGAGGTTTGATTAAAGAGATTCTATTGGCTTATCTAGATGATATACTAGTGTTTTCTAAAGATGATAATGAACATATACAAGCCAAGTGTTTAAAATATGTAGTAAATATGGAGTATGTCTTAATCCAACAAAGTGCATATTCATTGTTCATGAAGGCAAGATATTAAGACATATCATTTACAAGGATGGTTTGACTATTAATCTTGAAATAATAAAGGATATTCTAGGATTGTCATTTCCCTTGAATAATGAAGGTGTTCAAAGTTTCATAGGCAAGATAAATTTTGTAAGGAGTTTCATACCTAGTTTTGCATCTTTGGTGAAACCTATCATAGCCATGCTCAATAAGAACCAAGCATTTTTATTAGACCAAAGAGGGTATGAGAAGTTATGAAGCCATAAATAAGGCAATTATAGAAGATCATACTCTTTTTAATCCTAATTTTACTAAAGATTTCATGTTGTATTTATTTGTTAACCTTGATACTATGTCAGCCATGTTAATGCAAATGAATGATGAGGGTCTGGAGAAGCCAATTGAATTATTTAGTCAAGGTTTAAAAGATTAATGAAGTAAAGTATACCTTTGTATATAAACAAATCCTTGTTATTTTAAAGGGACTAAATAAATTCATGCATATGGTTTCAAATAATAATATTCATGTTATGGTCTCTTATCCTAATACCAAAGAGTATCTCTTGAGAAAAGATCTTTGTAAAAAGAGGGTAGGGTGTATCACTAAATTAATGGAATATGATGTTCATATCATGGTGACAAAATTGATAAGGGGTAAAGGCCTCTATGAGTAGTTAGATTTATATCTTTATGAGCCAAAAGAAGAAGCTCTAGTCAATCGTGGTTGTTCCCAATTAGTTGTTTCCTTGCCTCTACAAAGTTGGACACAAGATGTGATCATACTTATTTAAAATGGTGAGTATTATAATGTTATGAGTAGATCAAAATAGAGATATTTTAGGTTATAATATATTCCCTTTTGTCTTGTGAATGGTGTGCTCTTTAGAAGAGACATTAATGGTGTGTTATTGAGATGCAATGATACTCATAATTTTGGAGTGTTTCTTCAGAAGTTCCATGGTGGGATAATAAGAGTTAATCTATCTCTAAGAACAATAGCTACCAAGATCATGAGGGTAGGTTAATACTAGCCTATCCTCTTTAAGTATTTCAATTCTTGGGTGAGAAGGTGTGGATAATGTGCTTTCTTTATAGTAAAATAAAAGCTTACAGGTCTTCCTTTGAAGCCTATCCAAGGAGACCAAACTTTCATGAAATGGGGTCATGAATTTATTGGTATGATAAACACCCCATCAAGCATTAGTCATAAATGGATATTCACAATAACTGATTACTTTACAAAGTGGTTTAAGCTATAATCATTTAAGGAAACTAATGAGAATTCTATATTAGAGTTATATGAGAGAATCATCACAAGGTTTGTCACTCCTACTATTATTTTAGATAATGCTCTTGCTTTTATGGGTGTTAAGATAGATTATTTATAAAATATTAATGGCATATTCTTGAGCACTCCATCTAACCATTAACCTCAAGGTAATGGGTTGGTTGAATCTGCTAATAAGAATCTGATCAGAATCATCAAGAGAAACTTAGAGCATAACCAAAGAGATTGACATACCAAATTGAAGAAACCCTTATGGGATGATAGAATAACTCCCAAAAGGTCAATATGCAAATCTCATTTTGTGGTTGTCTATGGAAGGGAAGATGGGTTGTGTATCTCTCAAGAGTTGTCTACCTTAAAGTTAGCACATCAACTAGAGTTGCTTGAGAATACTCCAATGGAGGTGAGATTGAAATAATTAATAGAGTTTCAAGAGAATAGAGATAAAGCTTATCAATATATGTAAAATAACCAAGTACTAATGAAGAGGTATTTTGATAATAAGGCAACTCCAAGATCATTTCAAGAAGGTGAAATAATATTAAAATGGGATGAAGATAAAATAAAACTAGGGAGACATACCAAATTTGATACCCTAAGGAGAATACCATATGTCATCATCAATTGCAATAAAAGAAACTATTTTTAGTCAGCAAGGATTAATGGAGAAGAGCTCCCTATCCCTGTGAATGGGATACATTTGAAACACTACTATTTAAGGCTAAAGGTTAATTTTGTAAATATTATAATAGTTGTGTGTTTAATTTATTATTATGTTGTGTTTCATAAGTGATCATAAAGCACATGTGTGTTTCTTGATTTGTGTTTTGTTCCTATTGTTTGGTGTGTTGTTAAGGTAACTTATCTGTCAAACATGCATACTTGTGACTCTGTAACCCAATGGATAGGATTAGGCAATAGGTCTTAACATAGAAATCATACCACCCTTAGAAAATTTCCAAGAATGTTGAAGATTTTTAACATAGATCAACTCCCTATAGTTAGGATCTCATATAATGGATTTTTAAAATTTCATAGGGTATGGTGTAGTTAATCTGATGTCATATGATATGCCATTCTAGATTTGGTCATAATCTAGCTTAGTGCTTGTGTCATTCGGTGTCTTATGGGTAATTTTAGAGTCATATATGCAAGTGGAAGGTTTTCATGGTGTCCAAATAGTTAGGATCATGGAAAGAGTTTACACAAGCCTCAAGAAGTTCATTTAAGCTTTCAAAGATCAATCAGTAGTTCAAACACAATCTTAAGTGAATAAGACCATCATTAAGGCATCATCAAATAATGAATATACCATCTCACTTATGCATTTTATAAGTTCACTCATAAATCTTTAAAAGATAAAAGGTTACAGTTCCATAAAAATATTTGTGCTAGGAATACTATGTGTAAATTTCATGCCCATGTGATTTCTCTAGCTGATGTTATGGATCTTCAACGTTGGACCTATAAATTAGAACACTCATTCAAGCTTCAAGTTAGAGATCCATAAAGTAGCTATTTATAATCAAAATGTAATTAAGGGGTTTAAATTTTATTTAGATTTAATGTTCCATATGATTTCTCATACTAACACTTAGATCTAGTAGTTTGCACTTGGGTCAAATAGGTCAAAAGTTCACTGGGTTAAAATCCCTTAAAAAGCTATATGTTGGACAAGATCTAATGGTACAAGTTCAATGAGGAGAGATCCAATGGTGGAAGATCAACTAACAATAAGGTGGGTTCAATTTAGATCAATGATCAATGTTCAATCATACTAATGATCCAATGGTGTGTAGGAATTGATAGGAAAGTGGGACTAATGAGATCTATGGCTAGCAATCTCTTATATATCTTGATCTAATGGTGCAAGCAAAAGTCAACATGTCAAAGGGTCTTCATGGTAGAAAATTGAAGCTTAACATTCCTTATTACATCTTGATCTTATGGTGCATAGGGGGTTAAAAATTTAGGATCTGATAGCAATGATATATGAGACTAATAGGAATAATAACAAGCTAGAGTAACGTGATTGGTCCAAATTGGTTTTCGACTGACAAAGTTGAACCAAAGAGCCACTTTTGATAGAGTAATCATGTGTCATAGACATAGTTTAGAATATAATGTGTAATGTGGTATGGAAATTCTACATGGACTACTATTTAGGATCAAGGATTTTGTAGTAAAGTAAGCTCTTTAGACTCATGCGCTACTATGAAAGCCCAGTTGAGGTCCTAAGAGGAATAGTGACTATCAGATGTGAAAAATGAAGTTAAAGAAAGAAATGAATGACTAAAGATGATGAATGCAAGTGTGTAAAAGATATACAATATCTAAAAAAATGTCTTCCTATCATAACATATGTGTCAAATCACCTAATTTAGTTTTATATGCTCAAGAGATGATCTATGATGAAGGTAGTTTTATAAAAGCTAGCAATGGAATATCTCTACCATTTTGGAGTGTTTATCATGGTTTACATGGAAATTTATCTTACAAGGCATTCATGGTCTATTTCATACTCCAATCCCTCGTAATGTAACTCTTTATTGATTGGACATGTGTTTGAGTGACCTTTGAACTTCATTCTTTCATGCTCTTTCTAAAATTCTATAAGTAGCTACCATTTTGGCCTTTGAAAAATGATACCAGCCCATGTATGGTGAACCCCTACTATTTTTGACATTATAATTTTCCTTAAAAAATAAATTCAATTTACTTCAAGTTCATATATCATCTTATCAAAATTGTGAAGAGATCTATAGTGAATAGTTAAGTGATATATATTTATCCTTGCTTTCTCTCAATCCTCTCATATTTGATGCAGGTGATTTTAGTCTAACAAGTCATGTCAAGTGTTGTTAAATTTATGATTTTATTTTAAATGTATAATGAACTTTATTATCCATAATTGAGTTATAGTTTTAGTCACTTTGGATATTTTTCATGCACCACACCTTCATATTGAAATAATGATGCTAGTGCATTCTAGGACTCTTAGGCTAGTGTTATGGACATTGTCTCTTTGTGAAAGAGGTAAGATAGTCTTATGGAAGACATTATAGTTTATCATCTCCTTTAGAGTAGGTTAAACTATTTCAATCTCTAACTCTTTCCCCCATAAGTAATCAGTTAGCATATACAAGAGCATGTCAAGATACATTCAAGGAGATAGTCCTTAAATCTAGAGGCTCATTTCCAATATAGGTACACCCACATATCTATAAATGTTCCCATGTTGACCAAATTTAGAATAATCTTGAACAAATTATTCTAGGGTGTGAGATTTGGTAACAATAGTTATTAAAAAAATGCTCTTCTTTGGGTTGAGAGAAATTCCATACATTCTACACCTTTCAAATACTTGTTGCAAGTACTTGATGTGATCTTCCATTTTATTTGAAAATACATTTAGGTCATCCATGTAAATAATCTTTAACATACCTATGAGGCATTGGAATGCATGATCCATTGCTCTTTTAAAGGTTTCACCTACATTTATCAATCCAAAGGGTATTCTCTTGTATGAAAAAGTGCCCCACTTAGTAGTAAAATTAGTCTTCATTCTATCTTCCTTGTTCACTAGCACTTGATTATACCCTAAAAATCCATCAAGAAAAGACATCATAGTAGAACTAGAAACAATTTGGATTACTTGGTCAAGAGAAGGTAGGATTAATTATCCTTTTTAGATGCTCTATTTAGATTTCTAAAATCAATACACAATCTAATTTCACCATTTTTCTTCCTGACTAGTACTACATTATCTACCTAGGTGGAGTGTCTAATGTTAAATATTATATTAGTATATAGTAACTTCTTGACCTATTTGTATATCGTTAGTTCTAGGATAGGGTTGACTAGCCCCTTTTTTTTCTAAATGGTTTGTAGGCTTCCTTTAGAGGTATGGTGTGGGTTATGGCCCTAAGATCAAAGATCTTTAAGTCATCATAGGACCAACTATTACATCCTTCTATTTAGTCAAAAAATATTTGATTATCTTAGTTTCAATTCTTTTGTAGGATGTACCAATGATCACTAGTTGAGGTTGACCTTGGGAACCTAGGTCTATTACATTGTAGTCCTTCCCATCTACTTTGGGAATCTTGGTAGTCTTAGCTATTTTATCTGAATAAAAAATTCTCTCTAAGGATATCATCCCTTTGGGGATTTATTGTCACTCAACTGAATTATCTTGTCATCAATTTTCCTTAAACTTTTTCATCATCAAGGGTATTTTCATTGGCTTAATGAATGATGTGACCGTTAACTACTCATGAGCTAGTCATAAAGTCTATGATCTACTAATCATCATAGAATACTTGAAAATGGTTGAAATTATCTAGTATTGAGGGACATGGGACCAATTCAATGGTAAGGTTTCTTACTTGTAACTTTTATTGGGCATAAGGTTAGCTATAGCTGAAACAAGCTCATTACTAGCCTCATTTTATTTATTAGGTATTGACACAATTTTGAAAGCATAACAAGATTAAATTAGGTCCCACACTCTAAATTTATATTTCTTAAGATAAGACAACTTGCATTGGTATTTACTCCTGACCTAATTAACTACTACTTCAAAATTACCAAAAACTAATAGTTTCTTGACCTTTTGTATGATTATAAATTATATTCCAAGATTAAGTGCTTCATACTCAACCAAATTATTGGTTCATGGGAGCTAAAGTTTGTAAGAGGAATTATTTTATTTCCCAATGGGATTGATTAATTCAACTCCTACTCTACAAATTAATTTTCATATATCACCATCAAAATAAAGCTTCCATAATCTAGGCATAGCATGATAATTTTTTGAGTTACATAACTTTGTGGTGTCAAAAGTGTAAACACCTAGATATGAGTTAACCATGTTGACCCTCTCATTGGTTACATTTTAGTCAGTGATCATATGCTTCATTTGGGGCTCCCTTTCCATCATGATCTGATTTGAAACTCCTTTCCAAGGTAATTGCATGTGTGAATAGTTAGTTGACATATCACCATTCAATGATCTCATCTAGTCTCTACTTAAAAGCATTCCATAATAATTAAGGATGTCAACCACTTGGATGTCAATGAATTATTGGATCCTTGGTTTAGAATAAATCTACATGTGAACATTCAATATTTCACCAATCAATTTGACTCTTTATTTATCTAATTGAGTTAAAAATCTATTAGATTTAATGGGAGTCAAACCTAATTGCTCAAAATAACTTTAAGCATAATATTTGTAGATGCACCAGAGTCTAAAAAAAATTATGAAAATTCTTAGCAAAGATCTTGCATTTAAGTTGGAAAGGAGGAACATCTTCCTTACTTTTGTGTATTGCAACATTAGCATATGCAAACTTTCAAGAATTACCAAGATTCTTAGACAAATATTCCAACAACATATCCCTTTGTTTTGTAATCTGAGTCAACTCATTCAAGGTAATGATAGCTTTGATCTTTTCCATGTCCTATACTATATTATATCTAATCATATTGGAAGAATTATTTTCATTAGAATTGGGTTTAGATGTACTTCCCTTGGGAGGCTTTGGTTTGTTATCTGATGTAGTATTAGGAGTAGTGTCAAATTTATTTGGTGGATTTAAGGAAGTTAAAGGTTGGTTTTACTCTTTAATCCTCAAAGGATAGGTCTTCTTTAGATATTGATAAAAATCATGAATCTCTTTAGGAATATCCTTAGGCTCATTTTCTTACTGGAATGGGAACTCAAATGTCTCCACCATGAGAGTTGAATCAGTAGATTTAGATGACCTTAAAGGACCTGAGGTACCTACACTATTGTATTTATTAGGTATAACTTCAAAATTATCCAATTATTATTGAAAATCTTCAAAATCGTTACAAAAATCTAGACAGTCTAATTCACCATGCTTTGAAGTATGATAAACTCTATAATAATCAAGCAAAGCTACATCACCAAGAGTTATATCAGGCACATTCTTATTAGAGGATGACTCATTATTGTGGCTATTATTGTTATTAATTTGAAACCTATTTTAAGGTATATTAAACCATTGGAAAGAGAAGTTCCTATTAGAGCTTTCTCCAGTATGGCCAACTTGATTTTGTAACTAAATTAAAATAGTGCTTATCTTTTGAAGCAACTTTAAGATAGAATCATTCTAAGTTTTGGGTGCCTCAAAACTATGTACTTGAGTATTGCTACTAGCTATATGCATCAAATCCCTTTGGTCTTGTGGATGGGATCCATTATTATAGTTATTCAAGAACCCTATGTTTTGTCCAGGCTGTGCATGCCTCAAAGGTAATTGGTTTAAAACTAGAAGCTAATTTAAGGTAGTCATATTTTGATTAACATTGGGAATGACATTCAACATAGGTATATTTGGATTAATGTTGGGAATAATTTATGTTATTTGGCCATGTGGTTTCATTCTATTATTAATTATCATAGCTTCAACATAAGCTAAGGCTAATGTATTAATGACATGATCAGATTTTTTGAGAAAAAAAAGTTAGGATCCAAGTAATCCTTATAGATATCTAAGGTGAAAGCCCCATTAGGTCTATAAGGAGCTATGGTTCTTCTAAACACTTTCTAGAATCTAGCATTTAATGTTTTTATGGGCTCATTTGAGTCTCTTTTGACTATGGTAAAATATTGGTATAGGACACATGGACTAGTGAGTTTACCGAATTGATCAATGAAGTAATTAATAAAATCATTTTAACTAGCTATGTAGTTTTGAGAAAGGTTAAGGAACCATTCACATGCAACATCTTTGAAAGTAAACGGGAATTACCTACATGCTACATCTTCATGAACTACATTGAAAAGTATTAAAGCATATTTAAAGGATTTAATGTGTTCTTCAGTAGTTATAAAAACATTAAGACTAAAATTAGGTGAATAATTCTTAAGATTACAAGGAAGGTCATGTACCACACTCGGAACATTGATTGAAGAACTACCTATCCAAGCCATACCTTGATAGGATTGAATATAGAAGCACCCTAAATTGGTGAAGTTGGTTCAAACTTTTTAAGTCTATGCTTACCTTTATCTCACCTCACTATCTTATGGACTTATAATGAAAGAAGAGGACCCCTTGTCTCTAAACATGACCTAGTCCTTATCCTTGGTAATTCTAGATTGAAAGCTTTGAACCCTATTTTAAATACAATGTGTAAGTCTTATATTTACAAATAATGATGATCATACTTGTATATTAAGAAAACTTCATATAAATATGTATAAATAATGGAAAAATACATCAATATTTATCTAAATTAGCTCAAATATGTGTCAAAACATGTAAATATGGATGATCTTTACATATTTCAATCTCAATTAAATTTAAATTTGTAGAGATCAATCAATCTTTGAACAAAATTTCTATTAATAACCTCAAATGCCTTAGATTCATATATCTTGAGATACCTTTACCACAATTGAACATTAAATCTCAAAGAACATCTATCTTTGTGTAAATAAGCACAAAGACTAGTCTAAAACCATTAAGATCAATGATATTTACAAAAATATGCAAAGAATACCTCAATCTTTGAATGAAATTCACTAAAATTAGAAAATATGTTGCAAATTTTCAAATACTTAACTTAGTCCTCCTTATAGTGCCATAAATGTTGGTACCTAAATGTGTATCACTAGGTCAACATATAGTGTTAAATAAAACACTTCTCATTTTTGGATTCAAAGAATTCATTGTATGAGTTTCTAGTTGTGATAATCTTATTGTCCTTGGTATAATAGAGGTAGAATAGGTTGATTGTTTCACAAATTTATATTAGTTGGTGGTTGGGAGACAATGTGGCTTAATAGTTAGGCAATGTTTGTTGTAGAAGAATATTCCTAATCAAATTAACTTTGGGACCCTGGTGCTACTGCAGCCTTTTGTCTTCCTTACAATATATTTATTCTATGATGTTGCTAGTTGACCTATGGGTCTCATGAACAACTCTTTTCTTGATTTCCCTAGTTACTAAGATCTTTCTTAGCTCTCTTTTAAGACTATTTGATGCTCCCAACATCTCCTATATTCTACTCAAATGTAAATAGTAGGTCCATGATCTTCTAATTATTATCCCCTATCTTCACTTAAATTTGGTTCCTCACCTCCTACATGAATTGAGAAATTCCATTCCTAAACTCCTCATCAGTGATAGAGGTCAAAGGACTATGTGAGGTGGGATACTTGATTATGTTTTCTAATATGTGTAGCATCTTGTTTTCCTAGTATTTGAGTCCCTTGGAAATTTCATTCATCTACTTGGATAAACTACTCAGGGCTTTGATTTTGTCCCCCAATATAGCCATATCCATATTTGAATGATCTAGGCTAACTTTCTTAATTTCAAGGACTTGATTATTTGTCAAGGTTTTAATAAAGTATTTCAATTAATAGATTGAAGCCTATAATTAGCCAATTTGGCTTGTAGCTATAGAATTTTACCTAATTATTTCCTTCCATTTATTTTTGACTAATTGGAATTAAACAAGTTGATCATAGTGTCCTCATATAGCTTGAATCTAACTTCCCAGATTGATGATATGGTAGTTTCTTATAAATTGTGTTCTATTACAATATGCCCTTAATCATTATAGTAGAGCCTCCTTGTAGACATGTTATCCTCTTATGATGGGATGCTAGTTATTAATGTTCCAAAATGAGATCAACTAATTATTATCCCCCATATCTAAAGTCCAATAGAGCTCCATATCTTCTATTGGTACACTTTTTGGGGCTGTCATACTTGTGGGCTTCTCTAGATTGCTTTCTAGTGGTATACAATTTAATTATTCATCCAATTATCCTTACACAAGTGATAATTAAACCTCTTTGGCTTGAATTATAATTATTAGAGGGTCGAGTCATGGTTTTTATACTTGTTAGGGCTTTCTTGAAGGTTTTTATAATGCTTTAATGGTAGGAACTATTTGAATTCATGTGAGCTTTATGACTTAGATCCCAATTGGATTGCATACTTATACCCTTGCATTTCTTAGGTCTAAAATATCTTCTACTTGGCATATTATATTTATGTGGCTCTAACGTGGCATCACCATAGCATCCCTATGGCATTTTTACAACATTTTTCTCATTAATATTTAATAAATGACAATTTCCTTTTGAAAATTCTACCTTGATATTGTACCATTACATGATCCAAGTATAGATCAATGTGGAGTATTGATCTTGATCTTAGAATTTGAATAATATTGGCTACTTTCTATGTTACCCATAATTATGACACTTGTCACTTCCACATTTTCTCTGAGCTTTGTTGAAATGTCAATGTTGATCTTACACCATTGATCTTGATTACATGAATTAATCATGCTCCATCAATATTGATTTTTTTTAATTATACCTTCCACTCTAAAGACCTTTCATAAAAATGTGTACACTCATCTATGTACCATAAATATTTGAAAGATGTTCATAGTTTAATTTATGGACCATAGTTATGACATGTGTCATCTCTACATTCATCCCCAAGGTTTTTGACTTTTCAATGTTCATCACACACCATTAGATCACCTTCATTTGAGTAAACAAAATCCATTAGGTCTTGATCTATAAGGTCAAATTACATTAGATGTTGAGTGTTCTTTAGTTGAGATTGTGACACTTGTCACTTTATCACTTATCTCAGGGCTCCATTGAAGTTTTTACTTTATATGCATCATTGGATCAATATAGCCTAAGAAAACATGTACCATTGATCTTTGGAAGATGATCAAACTTTAGATTAGGGTCAGGGCTTTGATTTTTCAATTATAATCCTACACCATTGATCTTGTTCATCCAAAAAAATATTGAATGTTAATCCTATGAATATAATTTATATTTAAGTTAATGCTTAGGAAAATGAAGAAATTAGCATAATATTTTTGGACTATGGTTTTATTTCAATCTAATAAACATGAGAAAGACCTTAGAAAAAAAGTTAAGCTAAGTTTTGAGACATAATAAAGTCGACCTCAAGGATAATAAAAGACATAGCATGTAATTTTTAGCCTAAGGTTTGTTTTATTAATAAATACAACAAACTTTAAGGTAAGGCTTTTAGGCCAAGTCTATAGTAAAAGGGACCCTCCATTTAGTTAGACCATGTGTAAATAAAAGTAACCAAAGGGAATTAAAAAAATAAAGAGACCAAGCATACAAATAGACTAAGGTTTGGTAATATTAATAAACATGACTACACCTTTGGGTAAAAATTAAACTAAGTGTATAGTATGAAAAATTGTTCTTGCGTAAATTGTTCCCTCCAAATTAAAATTTGATTTAGAAGGTGCTGAGTTAGGGTAATTTATATAATGGTTTTAAGATGCTTCATCATGAAATTAATTTGATCCTTGATTTACCAAAGGATATTTAAAGGCCAAATTGATATAAAAATAATGAAATCCAAGCATTGTGCATTCCAAATGGACTCCATTGGAGCTGTAACCTGAAACATGAAGATCCAGTGTTAGCAATTTTAAGAAAGATTAATTTAGAATTATGAAAAAATATCCCAACAAAATCAAATGTGGATGATCTTCAAATAAACATAATGTTAAAAACACTCTAATGGTTCTTTGATCAGATGAAATTTCAAATTTAAGGTATAAATTTACATAATTTAAGACAAGGGTCCCCATTTTTTTAGAAATGGGGGTATGTTGACCTCAACATGAATTTTAAAAAAATTCATTAAGTTAAAATTGATATATCCTTACCAATGGTAGTGAACCAAGTTCTTCAAATTTTCCAAGCTATTGAGATTATATGCCAAAGATACTAAAATTCAGAGATCCAATACCATTACCAAAGTATCCTAAGTTAAGTGATGTAGAACGTTTACTTATTATCCATGAGGATGATGATACTGAATATATATATATATATATATATATATATATATATATATATATATTCAAAATAGGTGGTGGATTATAATAAATGATAACACATATACAAATAACCATCATTCCCATGGACTATCTCATTTATATTATGATCACTATTTGGGATATTCAAAAACAAATTTATATACTTCAAATGCAAATGGATTTTTATAAAAATAATGAAAATGTTAATTCATCCAACAGTCAACCTCTTTCACAATGTATACTTGAATATTATTCCACATGGTTTTTAATTTCCATATTTATCTATATTTTGTCATCATAAACACCCCCTTTATCATATGACTTACTAAATACATTCATTGGTCAATGTGCAAAATATGAAAAGTTATTACTAAAGGTATTCCTTATGAGCATTTTTTATGAAGCTCATAATTAGTTTTATAGTCTAAAAAATTATTCCTTAACCACTTTTTCATAATTTGAATATGCATTATTCATTGATTTTAATATCCATAAGGTGACAAAACTTACATTATAACATTTTCATATGTTTAAGAAACAAGATGATGAATCTATTCAAGGTTATATCATTTCATTCAAAATTACATCATATGAGCTATAATTTTGACCTTTAGATTTGGACCTAAAATTAATTTTTAATAGAGGTCTTATTTATCCATTAAAATAAATATCATTAAATAATATGTTTCATTAACACATTTATGCATGGATGTGCATAGATATCCTTCATTCATACTTAATCATCTAAAAGAGCTTAACATATCCCTTTCTAAATACATAAGTTTTATCCCTCACACAAAGGATAGAGATGATTTACCAAATGAACATTATGAAAAAAAATGTGGTTTTCCTAGCCTTTATATGGGATATTTTCAAACTTTCCTCAATATGGTTCCCATCTAAAGTCCATATCTTATGAAAACATTCCAAGTTGAACAACCCAAAAAAACATTCATGCCAACAAGATTTAACAATCACATTATTCATGGTTGGTGTTTAATTTTGGCATAACCATATTGATACTAAAAAAACCAAAACTAATAGCAATGTAATACATTTTTAATAGCTTGGATTTCATCTAAAATATTTAAAAAATAAAGGAGATTGGAAATACTCATTGGGAAACATAAAACTGCAAATTGCCTATGGTCCTAATGTGGTTCAAACATAGGTTTGTGTTATACTATAAAAATATCCATATGCTTTTACATTAGTTACTATTTGTCTATATCAAATGGAATAAAAAATTGACCAAAATCAATAAGGTATATATTTTTATCATGAAGGAAAATTCATCCATATTACAAATGATTGCATTGGTTATTCTACTGCACATATAAAACATGAGGAGTAACATGTTATGAACCACTTTAATTTATCCAATAATGATTAAAAAATGTAAAGAATCTAACTTAGTGTTTCAAGGTAACATAATCATACACATAGACACACACACACATATTATGTATATATGTATTTATGACATACATAGATACACACAGACAAACTATATATATTATCATGCATTGTATTACTTGTTCAAGAATTTAGATATGCTCCATTGATTTCTGACCTTGTGTCTATGTTTTCTTATTGTGCCATTTGCATATATCATGGTTTATTATATGTTGACATTTTAATATGTCATTCCTTGCTTTGTGGAAATTTGACTAGTTCATGTCTCTTTGATTGTGTGTCATTTGAACATACCCCTTATTTATAATCTCCTTAGACCACTGTATTTTGATTTTATATTGAGTGATCTTATGTGTGTACTTGATTACTTGTTGATAATTTTCTATTAATATATATGCACTACCATGATATATATAATTCATCTTAGGACTTTATGTGTTCACATTTTGTGTGTTTCAATGATATATCTACCTAGACATTTGTATCCTATATGTTACATGATACATTCATAGATTATATAGTTATATTACATTTTTTTGGTATGGTGACTAAAATATTTTAATTCCCCTCACATTAGAAGGGGGAATAATAGTGAGATAATGTCATATAAACATGGATTCCACATTTTTCATAGTTCACATATTCTCATATATATTGGGGGCATCTTATGGAAATGTGTTATCCACATTTTTCATAGTTCATAAATTTAAATATATAGTGGGGGAATGTTTTTAAAATATATTCTCTACACAAAGAAATTTTTTTATTTTTAGATTATAAAGGGGGCTTATGGAAACATTTTCTCCACACTTACATAATTTAGAAATTGAATTCATAGTTATATGAGTTAGATACATAATTGTGGTATAAATATATACATTGGTATCATTGTTATACCTAGGGTTAAACATGAGACATAAATAAGGTGCATATGATATGCAAATGGAACATAAATTAATAAATTAAATCATCTTTCAAATTCAAATTCACTTTTAAGGACTTTAACTCACTAGGTTGGATTGTTATAGATTATATTGATCTAGTTTATTACAGTAGTTTGTTCACTTTTTAGTATGGTTGAGGTGATTAAATAACTCAATATTTAAAATTTTATAGGTTTTAATTGATTACATCATCTAACCTCAACATATTTATAGTGTGGGTTGACTTGAATCAACTCATGCTCACTAGGTTATAAGTATGATTGGGTTGCACAGTTGAGCTAATCTCAACTATTGGGTGGCAACTCACCTTTTATCCAAGGCTGGGGGAATGTGTCTTTCAATATTTTTATATATATTCACTTTAAATATTTATATATCTTAATATTTACTATAATGGTTCATAAGGATCCATATTTCATCCTTTTATATCAAATGTCTAGAAGGTAAGACGGTTACATCAATACACTGGTATACTCCTAAACCTTGTTTTATTTCAATTTCAATCATTTCAATGCTTTAAATTTCATATTATATTCAAGGATTATATGTTTTAACATGCTATTAATTTCAAGTCAGTCACCAAAAAAGCACTCAAATTGCACTCACACAAAGGTGAGGTGTGTTATACACACCCAAGTATTCAATTATTTTATTTTAAACTAGAAATTTCATTAATAGATTAAAGTGGGGAATGTAGACATTATTTATAAATTATATAACATATCAATCTTGTACTCCTAGAAAATACATATCATGGATGTACCTTCAACTTAGAGACCCTTCTTTCTACCAAAAGGTTAGAATAGACTATCTCTTTATACAAAATTACTTATCTCTTAACCTGACCAATTCTATTCTAATGACTCAGAGATTCTATCATACTCATAATGTTATAAACCTAATTATCTTATGTTTCTAAAAGTTATAAATATGTTCTTATTTTCTAGTTTCCCAAACACATTCATTCTAATCACCTATGTTGACACAAGTGTCATATCCCAAAGTAAGTGTCGAGTGCCCTAAATTCATTCAATTTACAAATGAAATGTATACCTATGGTAAGTATATGTCATTTAATGTGATATATTATCCAAAATTATTTTTATATATGCATGATCAATGTCATTCATTCTTAACCTAGCATAGACCAAACAAATCACAAGTTAACTTATGAAAAACATTATACCAAGCATTCAAGTGAGAAAATCTTGCCTAATTTTCCATATTTACATATCACTCATAGCGAAAACATATTTATAAGTCTAAAGTACTTAAGGAGCATAACAGGAGCCATATTTCCAAAGATAAAAGCTAGGTAACTCTATGTACTTGCTTATCACACATTACATCCTTATACACATACAATCCCACATGAAAAGGATAAAACATAAGTCTAAGGCCCTATTTGGAGTATTATATATGTAGGTAACACAAACTAATACAGTAACATTTAGGGTTAGTTTAACACCATGATCCCACTAACCTATTTTTCTCATAACCACTATGAATATTGATAACTAAGGTTTTACTATTTGACAAGGATTGACAACCCATGATCCAAATTTGAGCACACTAGAGTGGAAAAAACATATAATCCAAAATATCTTAGATGGTCAAATATAGATATATAATGTATTATATGTTATATACCTATGTCTAAGTTAGATATAAGTATTGACATAACCATCCTAGGTCGATGATAGTGTCCAAGGCCATAAAGGTATAATTTCAAGAATTGAACGACTGATCTAAAATCTAGATTCAATCTATTTAGTTCATGTTCCAGATCTAAATACGTATTAGCATCATAACAAAATATATTATTTTCATAACCATTTTAATATCTAACATACTTTTATTTTATGTTTTTAGGATATCTCAGTATATAAATTTAAAATATTATCTATTTTAATTTTAAAATTAATTGGCCTACTATAGAGATAGTTTACCATTTTTGTGTCACAAGATATCTCTATACACGTTAACCCTAAATTACCTAATATAGATTTTAAGGTTAAATAATAAGACACATATGGTAGGTTTAGACACCTATATCAACATAATTGTCAAGATTCAATGTAATCATCTAGGGCTAGAGAGAATACTTATAGTATCTAATGACTATTCTAGGATCACCTTTTACTTTACTTCTAGCCTATTCCAAATCTTACCTACATGTGAATAGTAAGCTAACTTAGTATCATTTGTTTCTAATTCATTACCATATCTATAAATAGCTATACTTTATTATTTTAAACAATCTTGGTCAAACAATTTTAGAATACTATTTATTTGAGTTTTCTATTAAATGTCCCTCTCATTAAATTAGTTCACCATATTTATATAAGAGATAATCTAATAGCCTTAACCCTAGACACCACACATGCATAAATTTAGGGTTAAAAATTTGGTGAACCCAACCTATAAGTTTCAATGTTACACAAGTGTTATATATTTGACATTCTTCACCATTTTTTCCATAATATTTATTTTATTTATATCTTCCATTATAGATGTTATAAATTGTTTTGATAATTATTATTATGAAACTACTCAACTTTCTATCAAGAAAGTAGTGAAAATTAACAACCATTTTATTGTTCCAAACATAGAAGCACATCATCTCAAATATTTTAATTTTTTTTGTTATCTTCTATGCCACAACCATCCCAAGATATGATTTGAGAAATATTAAAAAAGATACTCAAAATTTTCCTTCATCTCCTATATCCACATTTTATTCATATGGGAAAAATATTCCAATATAAGATTTTGAAAAATTTCTCGAAATGAATTAAAAAATTATGGTCGATTTATAAACTACTATTTTTTTTTATTTTTTTTTGAAATAGATTGATTCAAACTCCCACACTTCCAACATTTCCAAAAAATATCTCCCTCATTAAGGTTGATTATTTTATTTTTCCTTCATTTATTATTGAAAATTTTTGTAAGGCGAATAAATAAATCATGGAATATTTAACAAGTTACATTAAGAAACCATAAATAAAGGTTAATTACAAACCTAAAGTTGAAAAAACTCTTAATGTTTCAATAAAAACACTTACAATATCAACCAAGGATTCTAAAAAAATGATTTTTATCTTCCAAAATATTCATTCATGTAAGAAGTTCCTTACATACCAAAAGAAGTAACTTTACCAAAGCCAACTAAATTTACAATTGTTATATCATTAATAAATGTAGATAAATTGTGAAATGATATTCTAAAGTTTAAAAAATTCAAAGATCCAACACCATTACAAAAGTAACATAAATTCAATGATTACAAATTTGCACTTGTTAGTCATGAGCATGATAATACTAATATGCCTATAATTTAAAATATGGAGTGGATTAAAACCAATGATGAAAGATTTTTAAAACACTACAATTATTATTGATGATCTCATGTCTATGATAAGTGATGTTATATATATTAAAAGATAAATATATATACTTAAAATGAAAATGGCTCACCATAATGTTAATTCTTATATTACCTCATTCCAAAATCAAATTATTACACAATGTATACTTGAATATCATTATTCATGAGGTTTTAAACTACCACATTTATATCTTTTTGATCATCTCAAACATCCCTTTGATCTCATTATTAAGTATATACATTCTTTTGGGAAATGGGCTAAATATGACAAACTATCACTAAAATACTTTCATATGACATTATCGATGAAGCTCACAATTAGTTATATAGCTTACCTAAGGGTTTGTTAACCACTTTTTTATAATTAGAGTATTTATAATTTTTTGATTTCAACATATACAATGTTCCTATACTTACATTAGAAATTTTTTATAATTTAAAACAACATAATAATGAATCCCTTCAAGAGTATGTTGTCCAACTTAAAAGTAAATTAATATCCCTTATATTATAAACCCTCAGATTTGGAATTCCAATCCATGTTTAGTATAGGTATGTGTTCCCCATAAAGGGAAAAATAATTACATAAACAATATGAATCATTTACATATTTACACTTGGATGTTCATAGATATGCTTCATTCATACTAAATTATCTAAACAAGCTTAACATCTCTATTTCAAAATATAAAAGTTTTATTCCACATATAAATGAGGAAAATGAATTACCAAGTGAACATTATGATCAATTATGTGGCATTCCTCACATTCATATGGGATATCTATAACCATTACTAAATATGGGACCAATATAAGATACACATCCAAAACAAACACCTCAATTGAATAAATCAGATAGCATCCTTGCCAACAAGATATAAAAATCACATTATTCATGGGTGGTGCTTATTTTTGGCATAACCATGTTGATCCTACACATAAAGTAAGCACATACACTGTAAGACATTTAAAATAACTTTTTTTAATCTAAAATAATTATAAATTAAATGAGGTTGGAAAGACTCCTTCGATAAAATAATAATACCAATTTATTTTGGGCCTAAGTTGATTCAGACAAGGTTTTGGATTATGCCATAAAAATCAATATTTGTTCAGAGTGGGAACACTTTGGATATACTAGATGGATGCTAAAACTAACCAAAATTAGTAAGGTGTCTCCTTTTCTCATGAGGTAAAATTACTTTGTACACCACAAGATGGTAATCATTCTGATAATTCACCTTAAAATCACGAGTAACACACCATGCACCATTTTCACCTATATAACCATGATCCAAACAATGCAAATGATCCAACCTAAGGTTGAAAACATCAAATATTCTAATTTTTTTTGAAAGAATAAAATATTTAAAAAATATTAAAAACATCAAATAATTCAGAAATAATAATATAAATCAACATGCTCTTATTTGTAATATTTATTACACTTATGATACTTGATTCATGTTAGTAAATAACATATCATTATTTCATATATACAGATATGTTTTACACTTAATTTTAGTATGATACAAGCATACACAAACACATGATATATGCACATACAAATTTTAGGATTTCCTTCTAATCATGTCATAAAATGTTAGGGGAGTCTACATATTTGATCATCATACACCCAAGTTATATTAGTATATTATTATTTTTAATTATCAAGTTTGAGATTATATACCTAACATGACTATATCCATGTTTATACCTTTCATAGTGTATTTGATATGCTATGTAATTAATTTTTTTAAAATAAATATGTTTAAGAACTAATATGATATGCTCACATTGGTTTCTTATATTTTATTCTTTCATTTATGTGTTTCCTTGCACTCATTCCTTGATTTTATTATGTTGCATTGTATATCCTATTTGAGCATTTGAATATACTCCTTTTATTTTAACCCACATGCCTTTGATTTACTATTTAGGCATTTGAATATGTCACTCTATGAATTTTAGACATTTTATTAAGTCATGTCCCCTATATTGTGTGGAATTTAAACATGCCCCTTGTATGGGTCTCCTTAAACCATTTCCTTTTGTTTTGCATGTGAGTGTTCTTGTGTGTACACATGATTACTTGTTGATGTTATACTATTAATCTCTCGAGACTTCCATGATGTATATAATGAATATTAGGACTTGGTGTGAACACATTATATGTTATTCAATGCTATATCTACCTAAACATATTATTATATGTTTCATGATCCATACATAACTTATATCAATAGGTTATCTTTTTAAAGTAATTTAACTACTAGATTCTATTTCACCTCACCTTAAAAGAGGAAGAATATCAATGGGGGCATGCCATAGAGGCATGAATTCCATATTTTAATATTTATAGATAATAGTTGGGGCATGTATAAAGGGCATGACATCCAAACTCATTCAATATTCAACATCCTCAAATTATAGTGGGGGCATGTTATGGAGACATGTTCCCCACATCCACACTAGTTCTTAGATTTCCCATATTTATTAGGGGAATGTCATAGAAACATGTCTTACACACTTAAATTAATTTAAAATTAACCATATTTGAAATTTATATGATAAATTACATATTTTTGGAAACATTCTATAAATTGGAACTATTATTATACCAAAATTTTAGCTTGAGACATACATGAGGTGCATATGCGAAGAAAAGGTCATCTAAAATTTTAATTTTTTTTTATAAATTTAATATACTATTATGGACTATTATGATACCCATGATGGACTATTGTGGATTATTATCAATCTAATCTACTATAGTAGTGTATTCACCTTTGGAAGGTTGAGTTGATTACATTGCTCAATCTTATTGATTTTATAAGTTAAATTTGATTAAATTATATAAATTTACTACAAATATAGGTTGTATTTGATTAAATTATCCACCCTCAATAGATATATAGTGTGAATTGATTAAATATCTCATACTAATTATATTATGTACATTTTTTTGATAGATAATAAGGTTGGTGAGTCCCATGCCCTTCGATAAAATTAAGGAGATTACAACAAAAATAAGAGAACACAAACCATTAACCATAGGGTAGATAATCTATTAAAAGCATGATAATAGTATTATAAAGGATGAAACAAGATAAACATACTATAAAACATACTAAAAAACTATCCAAAAAATCTATGTCCCTCCCTTTCCCTCTCTAAAGGGAGAGCTTAGAGTCACAGAGGACATTTTAGGGTTAAAAGGTCCTTTTTGTTACTCACTACTATTTAATGTTCTATATTACTTGAATTACCTTAAAAAATTCATAAGGTAAATACTTATTGATTGTGAGACCTCTAGATGTAACATTTCCAATAGCTACATACAATATTAAAAATGTAACTATCCCAACATCTACACAAATAAACTCCTTAGATATTAGAGATGGAGTCCCAACTTGAGACGTATAAGCTTTCAACTTTACCTCCTTAGTCCTTTTTAAAACCTCATATGAAGGCTTAGAAGAATTTTTGTCTAGAATTTTTTTGATATGATCCTCACTATCATCTTTCTACCAAGGAGAATCCACTTTAGAATAAGAGCTATGACAAGAAGTGCCCAAATGACCAATTTAAAAGCACCTATGACATCTAAATGGTATCCCATCATAATCAATAGTCTGAGTCAAACAATGACCTTTGAAATTCAAATCAATAAATACTAGAAGGTCTTGAGATATAAACATGTAAACAAGAGTCCTATCAAAGGTGGTGCATGACAAGTTATAAGTCAAATCATCAACGTCCAATAATTTACTTAAGTTTCCACCAATGTTTGATAAATAATAATATACCCAAAACTTATGAAGAAGATATGAAAACTACACCCAAATGGGATAGATGGTAATGTTTTTAATAAGAGGGTTAAACGTGGGAAACCAAAGTTTCAAAAATAGAAGATGTTGATGCCAATTCTAAGATATAGCCTCAATAACATTATTATAGTCTACAACATTGTCAAAAATGACAATAAAGAATCTTATAGCACATGAATAGAGTTATAATCTATCCTCCATTAGAGGATGACACAAATAATAAATTCAATAATGAATATGAATTAAGATAGGATAAAATCTATCAAATCTACACACAAGATGATAGCCTTGAACCACTCCTCATTTTAGAGCACCTCTTTGAGAGCCTCATCCTCAATGAAACTATATGAGTGACCTTGACAACACCAAAATACTTGACTACTAATTTCACTATATTTTCTACCTTAGATACTAAATTGGTAAAATATTTTCCCCTTGGGAGAACATTAACATCTAGATTTAGGCCTTCAACACAACACACATCCCTCATAGTGGTGAAAATAGGGTTTAGATCACTAGGTATCCTGTTAGGGTTTCTAGACTTATTAGGTACATGAAATGGTTATGTGTAATTTAAGTAAGGTAGTATTAAGGAACCTAATTTTTGTGACTTATGGATCTTACCCAGTGCTAATGGTAGTCATGGGCTTAGTTTCTAGATGATTACCAACATGTTAATTTTGAGGGCTTAACAAACTCTTGCCTATTAACTCCCTAGGTTGTCCTCCTAGCTATGGAGAAGCTCTAATTCTGACTAGAATAAGTGCCATAGGCATAAAAAAAAATGGCAGATAAATTTCACCAAAATTTCACATATTTAACTTACATGATTAAGATGAAATAATCTCAATGGCCATGTTACAACTCACCGTTACACAAATTATAGGGGTATGAATCCTCATATATATATATATATATATATACCAACATGCTAATTTTGAGGGCTTAACAAAATCTTGCCTATTAACTCCCTAGGTTGTCCTCCTAGCTATGGAGAAGCTCTAATTTTGACTAGAATAAGTGCCATAGGCATAATAAAAAATGGCAGATAAATTTCACCAAATTTTCACATATTTAACTTACATGATCAAGATGAAATAATCTCAATGGCCATGATACAACTCACTGTTACACAAAGTTTAGGGACTAGAGTTGGGATTAGGATAATTATGAAATTTTAAGTGAATATATACATACATACATACATACATACATATATATATATATATATATATACATACATGTGTGTGTGTGTGTGTGTGTGTGTGTGTGTGTGTGTGTGTGTGTGTGTGTGTGTGTGTGTGTGTGTGTGTGTGTGTGTGTGTGTGTGTGTGTGTGTGTTTGTGTATGCACTTAAAATTTCATAATTATCCTAATCCCAACTGTAGTGATTTATAATGAGGCATCCTTTCAAATAAAATTATCGAAAGGCAAGATGGTTACATCAACACAAGTGTGTATTCATAACCTTGTTCCTTGTACTTTCAATAATTTTAATTTTTTTCAATTTCAAAATTCATACATTGATTCTATACTATAATATACTCTTGGTGATAGGATAGTCACAAAAAAATAACTCAAGGTGTTCTAATGCAAAGATAAGGTAAGTTATACACACCCAAGTAGGTATTTCTTTCTTTTAAACTAGCAATTTCATTACTATATTAAAGGGAAAAAATATAAGTACTAAAATCTAATATATAGAGTACCTTAGTCTTCTACATTTGGAAAATACTTATCATGGATATAAATTTCATTTCTAGACCTACCTACTTTTGAAAGGCTCACATCATTATTTCTTTGTGCCTAAATTACATATCTCTTAGTCCAACCATTTTCTTTTGATTATAAGGAATTATATATTGTGAAAAAAAATATAAACCTAATTATTATCCTTCATTTCTAGTTTTGGACTTGTGCCTATTTTATTTCTCCTTAGATACTTGTATCCTAGATAGAAACCTACATAGAATCAAGTGTATAACTTTACTACAATGTGTCTATTTCTCAAAAGTCATCCAAATTTTTTAAATAAACTTATACAAAAGGTATACATAAGTCTTATAATGTGAGATATATCTAAAAGAGATTGGTATATATAAAAGATCAACAATCATTCATTCCTATCTTGGAAACACATATAAATTAAAAGAAAATATACCAAGAATCACTCAATTATGAATTCAAGTGAGAAAACTTACCCTATTCATCCTTATTTATAAATTACTCATAGTAGTAGCATTTACATAGGTTTGAAGCATTCAAGGAGAAGCCCATGAGCCATATATTTTAAGTTACAATCTAGGTCACTGAATGTTTTTAATTATCACACATTTCATCCTTATGAACACACAATCCAACACATAGGGGATAAATAAAAAGTTTGAGACCATCTTAGGAGTATAGACTATGTAGGAAGAACCAATTTATAGAGAGGTCCTTGGGGAAAATCAATGCCCTAAGCCCACTAACCATTTTTTCCATAATCACTCCAAGTGTGAAGTGTTAGGGTTTTATCATTTGGAAAAAAGTAAAAAGCTATGAAAATAATTTGAAAATATAATAAGAAAGGTGTTATAATACATAAAAGGCTTGAGTTGGTTGCACCATATCTACTTATTATTCTATCTAGGACACATGTTGTAAGGTTAGACACATATGTTGACACAACTATCCATATATGATCTAAGCATACACACTCATAGAGAGAATATTTACATAATATGATGACTGTTATAGGATCACCTTCTAGTTTACTTCTAGCCTATTCAAAATCAAACTTACATGCACATAATAAACCAATTAAGTATCATTTGTTTACAAATAATTTTGATATATATCAATAGTTTTACTTTACTATTTTTAAAAATCTCATTTGTATAAATTTAGAAAACTTTTTGTCTCATATTTCTATTAATTGGCATACTTATTAGGTTAGTTCACCACATTTGTGTAAAATCTAATCTAATACCCTTATCTTAGATACCACACATATTAAATTTAGGGTTCAAAATTTGGTGAACATAACATGGTACATGATATATTCATAAATAAATGTTGGGCCTTCTGTCTACTCATGTCACAAGTACATTTTTAGAATATATGAATTTGATCCTAATACACCTATGTTATATTATTCTATGATCAATATAGATTATCATGTTTGAGATTATATACTTTTACGTGCTTATATCCATGTTTATAAATTTCATAGTTTACTTGATATGCTATGCACTTAGAATTTTGTAAACACATATGTTTAGGAACTAGTATGTTATGTTCATGTTGGATACTTGTATTTTATGCTTTCATTTATTCACTTCTTTGTATGTGTTCCCTATTTTATATTTTCTTGCATTGTATTATCTATTTGAACATTTGAATATGCACCATTTATTTCAATCCCCATTCCTTTGCTTACCTATTTGTACATTTTAATATGTCATTATATGCCTCTTAGACATTTTACTAAGTCATGTCCCTTCTATTGTGTGGCATTTGAACATGCCAATTCTATGAGGTGTCCTTGGACCATTTCATTTTGATTTACTTTTGAGTATTCTTATGTATATGCTTTGATTGATTTATGATTTTGTGCTATTAATCTTTATCAATTTTTATGATCTACATTATGCATCTTAGGATTTGATGTGATCACATACTACATGCCTCAATATTATATCTACCTAGACATAATACTCCTATATGCTACATGATCCATACACAAATTTCATAGTTATCTTAACCTTTTTAGGTAAGGTAATTACCATATTCTTATTCCCATCACCTCAAAATGGGGGAATATCAGTAGGGTCATGTCATAGAGGCATGAATTCCACATTTTTATAGTTCTATATTATAGGTAAGATATGTCAAAAAGGTGTGACCTAAAAATTTATTCAATACTCATCATATCCATATTATAGTTGAGACATGTTATGGAAACATGTTCTACACATTTACCCCAATTCTTATATTTCCTATATATAGTTTGGGCATGTCATATAACCATTTCCTTCACACTTGAACTAATTTCAAATTCATGAAATTTCATAGTTATATGATTTAGATGCATATTTTTGGAATCATTATATACATTAGAACTTTTATTATACAAATATTTCATCTTGATATATATATGAGGTGCATATGCCATGTAAATGGAAACTAAAATTGTAAAATCAAATAAATTTCAATATTTTAGATACTATTATGGATTATTATCATACTTAAGATGGACTATTATTGAACCAATCTACTAAAGTAGTTCGTTTACCTTTAGAAGCTTGAGTTGATTAAATCACTCAATCTTACCAAATTTATAAGTTAGATTTTATTAAATAATCTAACTTTACCATATTTATATGTTTTTTTATATTAAATAATGAACCCTCACCACATATATAGTGTTAATTGATTAAATTTCTCACACTCACCATATTATCCACATATTTAAGTATCATGATTGAGATCAAACAAATTATCCACATATTTAAGTTGCATGATTGAGATCAAACAAACTTAATGGTCATGATGCAACTCACCTTTACACTAAGGATGGGGTAATGCATCCTTCAACACTCTCTCTCTCTCTCTCTCTCTCTCTCTCTCTCTCTCTCTCTCTCTCTCTCTCTCTCTCTCTCTCTCTCTCTCACACACACACACACACACACACACACACACACACACACACACACACACACACACACACACGCACACACACACACACAAACTTACACATAATTTGAAATTCAAAATTATCCTAATTTCAACTTAAATGCTTCATAATGAGGCATCCTTTAAAATCAAATTTTCAAAAGGAAAGATGGTTTCATCAACACATATGTGTAATAATAACCATTCTCCTTTTACTTGAAATCATTTAAAATTATTTAAATTTTGTATTTCATAAATTTATTATATATTGTAACATGCCCTTGGTTGTAGGTTAGTCACCAACAAAGCACTCTACGTGGGCTCATGCAAAGATGAGGTGTGTTATACACACCTAGTTACACATTTATTTCCTTTAAACTCTAAATTTTATTACTATATTGAATAGATGGACATGTATATAATAAATTATGACTTATATAATACCTCAATATTGTACACTTGGAAAATACATATCATGGTTGTACATTACTGTTGTCTACCTACTTGCTACAAAAATGCTCACATTTTCTATATCTTTTTGTCTAAATTTATTATCTCCTAGTTTTCACATTATTATTATGAATACTAAACCTTATATAATATGAAAAAATATCTAACCCTTATTATTATCCTTCACTACCAATTTTAGACCTATACCATTTTCTAGCTCCCTGAACATTTGCATCATAGACAGACACATGCATCAATGTAAGTGTCTGATTTTACTACGAAGTGTCCAATGATAAAAATGCATCCAATTTTTCAAAATAAACATCTATACAATTTAATATTATGTGTTTTAGTGATATATACTTCCAAAATGGATTGGTATATAAAAATTCAACTCTCATTCATTCCTCACCTGGAAACACATGGAAATCACATATAACTCACAAGGTAATATGCCAAGAAGCACTAAATCAAGAATTTAAGGAATAAAATATTACCTTATCATCCCCATTTATATATCAATCACTATGATTTAAATATGTTTAAATCATTTAAGGAAAAACACATTATCCATATTTTCCAAGTTGAAAGCTAGGTTACTATATGTTTTTGCTTATCCAAAATTTCATTATTATGCACACACAATCCAACACAAAGGGTATAAATACATAATTATGAGGCCCTCTTCAAATTATTATCTATGTAGGCAGTTCTCATTGACATAAGGGTCCTTAGGGTAACTTGACATTGTGAGCCCACTAACCCATTTTTTCCACAATCACTCCAAAGGTGAATAACTAGGATTTTATCATTTGACAAAGAGAGACAATGTGTGTGAAATTTTTTAAAACTTTAAAATAAATGTGAAATAAAACATAGAAGTCTCTAGTTGATCACATCTAGATATAATAAGTATTCTATATAGGACACTTATGGTAGATTTATAAATTTGCATCGATACAACTATCTAGATTTGACATAAGTGTTGAGGGCCACAAAGGGAATATTTATATAATTTGACAATTGTTATAAGATCACATTCTATTCTAGTTCCATTCTATTCTTGATTAGACCTGAATGTGAATAGTAAACCAACTAATTATTATTTTTTTACAATTCATTGAAATATCTATTAATATATATACTTTACTATTTTTAGAAATCTTAGTTGTATAAATTTATAATATTATTTGTATGATATTTCTATTAATTGGCATGTTAATTAGATAATTTCACCATCTTTATGTAATATTTAATCTAATCCCATTAACCCTAGATACCAAACATATCTGAATGTAGTGTTAAGCACTTGTTATGACATTAAATATGGTTAATACTAAAACTAAACTATGTTCTTTCCCCATATAGGCATGTAGGTGGTTGTTTCAAATACCTAAAAGTCTATATTTTAATAGCACATTAAAAATATTGCTAGTGACTTGCCAAAACTTATCATTTTCTAATTTGCACATTTATACATTATTTATATGCAATGTAGTTTGTATAAATATCCAACATAGTTAATATATTAAGTAATTATAGCAAAGGATATTCAATGAGATATACATCAATTTTTTTTGTTTCAGTTTATTAATCTAATTTCAACTTTCATCACATTCCTAGCCCATATTTCATCATAGTAACCCAGAGTATTAAACATAGGAAGCTAAGGACTAGTATGTTTAGTTCTCCTAATGTTCCAAAGCTATATGTTGAGCTTAGAAACATAAGTCTTTATTTTATATGACAATACACCTTTATAGTCCTTTGGGTAAGAGTTATATCTAATTTGTAGGTATATAAAGGTGAATGATCCTATAAACAATTTATAGATAAAAAAATTGATTACAAAGTGAATTATGCTACTAAAATTAGTTACAATAGGGTACATATCAGTAATTAATCAACTAAATACCTAAATTCCCATAAATGTGAATATACAACTCATATATCATAAATTAATGATGTTATGGTTATAAGGATGAATGGTTTATAACCACTATTATTTAAAAACTATAATTAATAAAAACATTTAACAACCATTATGGCTAAGTGAGCTAAAACCACTAGAGCTAATCAATAACTACTAAAAAAAACACCAATATAACTAATAAGCTACAACCACTATGGCTAATAGTTTTTGGCTACATCAAAAACAATAATTTTAGTAGAATAAGTTACATAATAGAAAGCATAATTATTTTAGGTAAACTATCATTAATATCAAACTAATCTACAACTAGACATCATTATTTATAATGTAAGTTAAAACAAAACCATCATACAACCACTATTTTTTGTTTTGAATCTAACCCTTGGTATAGATCTATATTTGTTAACATTTATCACTTAATAATTAACTTAAAATTTCTAAGATTTTTAACTATTCACCCAAAAAAAACCTTTTTAACCCTGACTTTAGCAATCAAAAGCCAAAACCCAAATTTATAAACTAGTTACTTGCCTAGTCTTATATGAAAACAAAAATTTATTTTAAAGAATGTTGTGCCTACAAATCGTTCATATTGTTTACCCTTAGAATTAATTAAGAGTGTAAATCAAATCTAAAGTATTACAAAATTGAAATATGATGTAAGATAGATACACAAGGAAAACTAATGTAATAGTATAATGATATGCAAAATTTACAAAAGATATAGAATTTCAAAATATAGAAAATAGGGTTAGGGTTAGAGAGATGTCCTTGAAAACTAGACTATGTAAATTGTATTATCCTTCTAATAAATATGACTATGTAAAACTACTTAAAAGGACCTAAAAATAACATTTAAATTAAAATTTTGATTTGTTATATAATGTGACACATGTGCAGTAGCTAGATCAGGTCATAATACATAATTATCATCTATTATGACTCTATCTACATTGAATGTTTAATTAAATTAAAATTTGAGGTTGTTTTCCTTTGTTTACAGGTCAAAATTTTCTATGTGATATTTTATTTTATGTGTAGATAATTCAGAATAGATAAAACCCTAGCCTACACAAGGAACAAACAATATCAAATCTAAAGGGGAAAGAGTGGTAAAGTGGGATATTACTCAGCTATCCTAATAAAATGCAATGTTGACTGAGTACTACTTACATAGTCTATGTGGAGCTTAGGCTAATGTGGTTATTCCCATGGGTAATATCATATAATGCAATGAATTAAAATAAAAAAACTTGATTGGAATGATTAAAATGATGGCCTTGACCTATAAGAAAATGATTAACTTGGCCAATGACTGTATTACTAATTCAAATTAAAATAGGTATCCTTTCCTAATAGATAAGTGATTTTTAAATTTCGTTTGTAAGAGAGTGTTATAGAGTAATTACGGGCAGGGTCAAAGTGAGACACTTTATGTGATATTATAGAATAATATTTTAATTATTTTTTATAACCAAACTTATGGATCACATGGGATAACCATTAATAAGTGTTTTATTTTTAAAAATATCCATTAAAGCACAGGGGATAAGTCTACACTAGTAGATAGGTCCATAGTGTGCCCTTGTAATCCTAGTGCACACTTGTCAAGATTAGACAAAGGCTTATGAAACTGAACTAGTGATGAATTGTCTTCTAATTAAGGGTATTTAATAAATAAATATATAAGTATATAAGATGTTAATATAAATTATAAGACATAGAAGGATCTAATGTAGATAAATGGTTATTGACATGGTAAGTTGGTCAAACAAGAAAAACAACATCATAAATCAATGTTGTCAAGCATTTCTTGTTTTAATTTTAGTTTCTATATTTTCCACCATTTTATTCAAGTGATGAATAAATTACCAAAACAAAGTAAACATGATACCCGAGTGTGTAAAAGACATTTTTTATTTGTCATGGAGATGTGTATGCCACCTTGTTGAGGCATATGGAGAAGTTATAAATTGATATTGATCAAATTGCAATTAAAAAAATCAATGTATATTATTGAGTTGGAAATATACATTCTCCCACCCTCATAGAGTACTCTAAAAATGGGTGGATAGGTGGAAATCAACAAAGTTGTTTGCTAAAAATGTAACTAGGTGAAGAGAATTACTAAACTCAAGTGTTGGTCCATTTTTAAAAATTAATAGAGAAGAAGATGGGAACCAAATATATAGTTTGATAAAAGTGCAACTAGATATGGAGTGTCACAATATCAAGTTTTGGTTCACTTGCAAAAGATAAATCACACTATTCTAGACATATCTAGATTCAAATTGTAAATTTATAAAACTACTTAAAGTTTCCATTTTGATAAGAGAGAAAGATAAATTTTCAAAGTAGTAACTTGGATATGAATTTATATTTTACCCCTTGTACTATTTATAGTGCCAAGTGCATTATTTTTAATCCCTATTTAAATACTTATGCCATCTTCAAAAAATTGTTTTTGTGCTCAAGTAATTAACTACAAGAAATAAGAACGTAGACTAGCTAAATCCCCCATGAAGTGGAATTTTTTTGATGTTTTCATAGTTTAAGTTGATAAAAATAAAAATTTATTAATTTTCAAAGGCCCATTGTGATACATCCTTTTGAGATGAGGGATATTTCTTACAAAATCACTTCTCTCAAAATAAAAAGTTAGATCATTTTTTATAGATTGAAATTTGTATTAAACTTATATAAATGCATCATTAACTAATTTGAAACATTGTTATACTTTATTTCATTATATAAGTTTGATATTTCATTTTAGTATTGAAAATGAAGGATAATAAGGAATTTGAAAGTGTTTTTAATATGTTTGTAAGATAAAATTTTCAAATCTTGAAGCATTTGCAACATGTCAATGTTATTGTGCATGATGTATATCATGAAACTATATATAGATAATTAAACACATAGTAGTGTATGATAAGAAGCATGTAACCATAGTAGCCTAATATAAAGCATGAAAATAAAGTTATAAAAATGTCATGCCACATACAAGGTACATGTAAGATGTCTCAAAGAGTGTAAAATGAAGTAGATATGTATACATTGAGACAAAAGGATAAATACAAGGGACATTAACATGTCTCATAATTAATATAAATCCAGAAAGGCCATATAGATAAGGCACAATTGTGTCATAAAATCAAGTTTTATGTTGGACATACACAATACTGAGGTCTACATACAATGATAGTTTTGTTTCATAAAAATATGCTATAAACTGAAATAAATAAATTAAAGAAACATATATCATATGACAAAATAATAAGTAATGCATATATATCTATAATTCGATTGATCAAGTAGAAAGTTTATTAATAAATATGTAATAATATTGAAACATTAAATCACTTATGTTTCTATTTATAACTCATCATGGGAAACAAAAATTTAAGTATATGAAACTTGTAAGGTGTTCATGTAGAATAATACAATGGCCCAAACTGGTTGGAGAGGCTTGACTAGAATCAAACCATGTGAAGGTGTTCTCTAGATACGAAACAATTACAATATTTTATTGTGGATGTTTTTCTATATGGAGAAACTAAGATAGGGATTGTTATGACTAGGTTTTTATTCGAAACAACGAGATAAGTTTCACAATGATAGCTGTGTAGTAGGGGAAATTTTTGTAGTGTATAGTTTTCTTCATACTATGATTTTGTCCTTATTGATTATATTAATGTTTTTTGATAGAAGTAGTTTTTTTAATGTATTAATAGAAATTTTCATAGTACATTTTTTTCTTGTTACACACTTATAATACCTTATGAGATGTATCATGCATTGAAAATACACTATGTACTAGAATTTAAATCTATATTACATAAACAAAATAATATTTAGTAACATACAAAGATGTTTAAAAGACATGATTTATGATTTTTATAGATTTTTAAAAAAATTTGGGGATATTTTTAGAATAGATTCTTTTATGTATTTTTTATATTGACAAGTAAATATTTATGCATGAAAGATAAAGTTATGAAAAACAAGATAAAACATGGTTTAAAAAAGTAGGAGGGGAAAATTCAAACAACCCTTAACAATATGTTGAATTTAATCATGTCAAGGAGGAAGGCATGTGAGATGCCCCCAATGTAAATGAAATATTTTAAAAAGATGGCAAACATAACCATGTGAATTCATTTAGAATTATTTAAATGTAGGCATGAAAGTACATATGATAGCTTAGAGTATATATGAGCTACCATGTGAGATGTGTAAATTCAAAATCATGGTATGATGGTTACCCTGGTTTATTCAAATGGTTTGAATCAATTAAAGGAGAATGTATTCCAAAATAAATGGTTAAAAATCAAAAGGACAAAATAATTGAATAGATATTTAATAATAAGCAAGAAAAAAAAGAGCAATAATAAGTTATGTATAAATAGGGACTATGCCATCTAATCAAGGGAATTGACCCAAGGATGATAGTAGGATGGGATTTTAGAATGTATCAAATCAATAATATCATCAATAGTATGATTAGATATGTACCTAAATTAATGATAAGAAGAAACCCCCTCTTGTACCATAGAATTATTTTATGTGCAAAAGTATCTAAATCTGAATAAGAACCATATGCTATCAAGTATCCCCCTAAATCACTATGTATAAATATATCCAAACCTGTATCCCATGTAATGGAGGATATGATGAAATAACATGTATCTATGTAAGATACTTTTGAATAAGATGTACTTATATATGGATAACTATCTTGCTTTCCTATGATAAATGAGCATGGTCAAGTGTAATCATGATATGCTAAAAATTGGATTAAAAAAATAAAATATCATCATGCTCATTAGTGGATGATGAAATTAAAATGTGCTCATGTACATATATAGAAGTAAAATTTATTTTTGAGTATGACTATTTGAAGGTGAATCATTATCCTAAATAGTAGTGTAAAATAGCTAACAAATAAATTTATCAATAAGTACGCCAACTAACTATTGTGGGATAATATGAGATGTTATATGTGAAAATGTATATACATATTGAATGACTAAAATTTTAACCACTTGTTGAACATGAATATACTTTAGATATTTTAGAATTATAGGAGTTTATCTAGCTATTTGTACCAAGGTCTTCCCAACAACATGTCAAAGACACATGTTCTTCGTAACACTAAAAAAGTATGAAGTATGAGAGGGCCCATTTATAGGGGAAAAATAATGTGTGTAAGAGGATCTTGTATGTGGCCATGAAATGCCTTCATAAATCTAGATGTATGTTAAATATCCTTTTTTTATAACCAAGAGAGTGCAGAAGTGTTATATTTCACAAATTTTCACTTGATCCATCATCTATCATGACAATATGGATGGGTTACATGCCAATATGATCTAATAAATAATGAATGTCTTGAAGAATCATCATCAACAATTTTTGACTCATTAAATGTAATATTTGGTCTATATGATATCTTTCTCCTAAATGTACCAATAGTGATATAATGTAGATTCCCATGTGAATATGGGCGAGGATTAGAATTACATGCATAATGTATGTCAAAATTTTACTTTATATCATGTGTCCCATATTTTTAGAACATATAATGCTTAAGTGGTGGCTTTATTAGACTCTTTGCACATTTACATAGGTAAATAATAAATGTTTTATTATTATTATTATTTAACATGGGATAAAATATTACGTAAATATAATATTAAAAAATATTAATTATTACCATTGGTTATATGTTTCTCAAGGAGAGGTTGGACCCACTGGTTAGAATGTTCCACCTCCAAACCCCATTATAAAAAGGGTTTTACACATTTATTAAATCATTCATCAAATACCGAATAATTTATGTCATTGAATATTTTATTATGGAAAATATTATTCAAAGAGGTATGTGAAGTTTTTATAGAGAGGAAGTGTGAAGTGAAGGAATTGTACTAGGTTCTAGTTTCTTATATGTGAATATCAACTATGGATTTTTTATCTCTATTGGAGGTTTCTAAACCTATATATGTATC
>JARHVA010008446.1:425000-437500 GCA_037957365.1 Torreya grandis
AATAACATTCAAAACTCATGAAATCCATTATGAATTTATGGTCATTCCTTTTGGCCTCAAAAATGCACCATCTACATTTCAAAGTTTGATGAATACTATTTTTAGGTCATTTTAGAGAATTTTTTATTTGTGTTTTTTGATGATATCCTCGTCTACAAAAAAAAATGGGATGACCATTTGAAGCATGTGAAATATGTGCTTTCAATTTTTGAACAAAATCAACTTTATGCTAAACCTTATACATGTGTTTTTGGTGTCAAAGAGATGGATTACTTAGGTAATATTGTTTCACATGAAGGAGTGAAATTTGATCCTAAAAAATTACAAGCAATGATGGAGTGGTAGTTTCCCAAGACCATTAAGAACCTCTAAGGATTTATGGGGCTAAGTGATTACTATCACAACTTTGTCAAAAATTATGGTAGCATTTCATTCTTATTCACCACATTTTATAGTAAAGAATCCTTCCTATTAATTATCATCTAACAAGGCTTTAAATAGTTTAAATGGTTATGTGCACAACTCTAGTTTTAGCTACTCTAGATTTTGAAAACACTTTTGTTGTGGAGTGTGACACATTAGGATATGGAATGGGACTTGTAAACATATAATAAGACATATCACTAAGATTTTAAAGTTGCCAAGTGAAGGAAAAAATAGGCTCAAACCAATCTATGAGAAAGAAATGATAACTAATCTACATGTAGTCAAACAATGGAGACCTTATTGATGGGTCTTGACTTTTAAGTGAAGAATAATCATGATAGCCTCAAATATTTTTTAGAATAATAATTTTGATCTGAAGAACAACAAAAATAGGTTACGAAAATTGTAGTCTATGATTTTGAAATAGTGTATAAGAAAGGAAAATATAATGTTGTGGTAGATGCACTATATTGTAGCAATGACTATTTGATATCTAGATTAGCTAGTGGAAGAAAGATAATAATGGAAGAATGACAATTATACCCATGATTTGATTCAAAAATTTCACCAAGGTTCTAGTGGAGATAAAAAATTTACATGGAAGGGGAACACATTATGGTATAAATAAATATTATACCTTTATAAGAAATCTCTCCTCAAAAATAAAATACTTTAAGAATTCCATGCATCTCCACTAGGAGGTCACTCAATATTTTTGAAGACATATCATAGAATCAGCCAATTTTTTTTTTGGGAAGGACTAAAGGGGGATGTCCATAAATATGTGGCTGAATGCATGATATTTCAATAAAACAAAGGTGGAACCATTAAGACCCCAGGTATTTTGTAACCTTTATCCATCATTATCCAGTGTTGGGAGGAGGTTTCCATCGATTTCATTACTAGGTTGCCATATCTGAGGGTAATTTTTTTATCATGTTCATTATGGATTGACTCACAAAGTATGCTCTCTTTTTTCATCACATCAATTTATTTCTAATATAATAGATTTTGATTTTGTCAATACAGTTCAAAAATTACATAGTACTCCAAATATCATTGTAAGTGACCAAGATCCCATATTTAATAATAATTTTTACACTAATTTATTTACATTTTTGAGAACCTAGTTGGCTCATAGCTCATACTATCATCCTTAATCTTACGAAAAAATAGATTTATTCAATAAATGTCTACACACACACACACACACACACACACACACACACACACACACACACACACACACACATTTACAAACATGAAAAATGGGTTCACTGGTTGCCACTTTCTGAATGGTGGTGTAACACTTATTTTCATACTTATTCCAAAAGGTATCACTTTGTGGCATCATATGAGTATCAACCCCCTACATAGCTGCCTCATTGATAGTGAATTTCAAGGTTATAACTATTGAGGACCATATTCACCATCAACATTAGGTACTAGTGAGTTTACAAAAGAATTTGACAATGACACAAAATAGAATGAAACAACAAGAAAATCACCATTATGCATTTATATCCATATAAGCAGATGTCTCTAATCAATATAAAAATGATAACAACTTGTCACCTAAGTATTATGGCCTTTATTAGATCTTGTATAAAATTCATCATGTGGCTTACAAAATAGAATTTACCCCATCCACTCATACACATATATCTTTCCATGTATTTTTCTTGAAGAAGGTAATTGAACATATAATTTACACTCAAATTGTGTTACCAAAATTAGATGGAGAAGGCTAGGCCATTCTAGATCTTAAATAGGTGTTTCACACATGAACTAAGCAAGTAAGGACTAGATATATTAAAGAGTATTAGATCAAATGGAAGAACCTTCATTCTAAAGATGAAACAAGAGAATATGAAGTATTCCTACAAAAACATCCTAGTTTGATTTAATGTTGAATACAACATTGTTTTGAAGGGAAAGGGCATGTTATGCCCTTAACCTATGGTGCATCTAGTGATACGTGTGGCTAACTTATGGATTACATACCTTCATATTATCTTATTGTATTTCTCAATTTTATTAGTATGATCGATCTATGGAATAGCCATGGCTAAGTAGGTTGTATATAGGAGGTGGTGGTTAGTATTTTATCATCATATTGTGAATTTTGTTCTTATTGAATTACTATAGAGGTTTCCTCCTCAAAGTTGGTTAATCATAATATTCAAGTATCTTCTCTTTCACCAATTTTTTTTGTGGATATACTTATTTTTTTCTTTATTTTATGATATATAATTCTATCATTACAAATCATCTACATAATTTTATTAAAAAATTTATGACTTATCCTAACTTTATGTTGGATAAATCTCAAAAATTTAATGGCTCGAATTACAACATATAGAAAATTCATATTAAATTGAAATTTATGGTTTTAAAATTATGGAATATTATTATTGGGATTGAAAAAACCCCATTAGGATCATATGATACACATGATATTTAAAATGCATTTCAACAAAAATCCCAAAATATCATGTTAATTATTATAAGGAGTGTTAAGGATGATTTATTACTCCATATAGATATTAAGGAGTCTCCCAACAATTCCTATAAAATATTTGAGTCTATGCACTAGGGAACTTGTCTCTCTAAAATTATTATGGTGATTCTTAATTTTCTTACTACACCTATGAAAGGTGATGAAAAAGCTATTAATTTCTTACAAGAATTAAAAACCTTAAATCTTAGTTATATGGTTATGATGATAATCTTATTCAATATAAGATTTTTTATTTCATTATTAATCTAAATATTCATGATTTTTTTTTGAAATTTTACTTCAGTTCTTAAATCAAAATACCAAAAAAAGAAAAATATTCTTGACCTCACTACTCTATTTACACTTGTGATTAAATGAAATAAATTTATGTCTAATTTTGATTCTGAAGATAATGCCTCTCAAGAATTTCTCACTCTCAATCCTATTTCTAAGAACAATAGGAACCAAAAATCAAACCCTAATTATGTAAATGACAAAAATAGGAACAAGAAACTATGGTAATAAAAATCTTGAAGTTAAGTTTAATGGGAATTGCAATCTATGTGGTAGGTTTGGTCATAGAAGGGAAAATTGTTTTAAAAATAAAGATAGAGACAATCATTAAACTTTTAAAAATAAAAAAGGTAATAAATCTAATTAGAACCATCAAAAAAATCAAAATCATAATCAGGGACATAATTCTAATGTTATTACTTCATATGTTTCATTGTTTGATTTTAATGAAAATGAATGGATTTTATATAGTGTTTCATTGCATCATATGACTTGATTATCTCATATTTTATCCATTACTAGAGATATTTCTAAAAATATTTACTTAGGAGATAATTCATTTTTAGAAACTACTAAGCCAGGAAAAATAAAGTTTGTAAATACTATTATTAAATATGTTTTATATGTAACTAAAATTAAGAAAAATGTATTATCATGTTAAAAAATTATAAGTAATAAATTATTTGTAACTTTGCTTAAGGATAATTGGTCTTTATAAGTCAATCTAGTTCCTTGATTACTAAAGGTGTTCAACATAATGGTTTATACATATTTTCTACTTCTTATACATGTTGTCTTTCATCACATAGTAGGAATGAATCATAATTATGGCATGGAATATTAGGACACGTTAATTTTATAATTTAATATGATACACCTTCTCATAATATTGTTGTTTATATTCTTTCTATCTCTTCTCATCATTAAACTTATGAATGATGCTTATGTGGTAAGCAATATACTAATCCCTTAAACAAGAATCATGATGTAAATTCATCATATCCTTTAGAGTTAATTCATAGTTATGTTACATGACCCTTTGAAATTAAATATCTTAATGGTTCCTTATATCATGTTACTTTTATATATGATCATACTAGAATTATTCGGTCATATTTTATAAAGAAAAAATATGAAATTCTATCTAAATTCAAAAAAAATATAGTTTTTGAAAATGCCTATAATTTTTCTATTAAGAGACTAATACTTGATAATGGTGGTGAATATATCAATAAATAATTTTATTCTTTTTGTGATAGTTTTGGTATTAACATTTAATTAACAACTCCATATTCAAGCTTGGTATTCTAAGATATCTAGTAAGTTAAATAAATCATTGTATGGTTTAAAAATAGATCTTCAAGATTAGCATTCTAAAATAACTAGTTATTCTTTTTTTTTTTTTTACTAAAAGGGGGTAAAAATTTATTAAAAGAGCCTAAAAATGGGAGAGTTATAAACCCATGTCCTGCTCAAGAAGTTGAGCCCAGGTAAGGGATAAATTAACAAGAAGCATCTTCTGATCATGAATACACTAGTTCGGCCCATTCTCTGAAGCCCATTTTGCTAAATCATCAAGAGCTCCATTCCACTCATGGGGAATGTGAATAAAGGAAATCCTCACAAAATATGTACTAATCTAGTGAATTTGCTTAATCACTGAGGCAAGCTACCAATCAACATTGACAAGATTAGAATTATTCAGTAAATTAATAAATACTTGTGAGTCAGACTCAGAAATGATACTAAGATAGCCCTACTGACAACAAATTTGAACCACCTCCAGGAGCACCATAGCCTCCATCAAATTGTTAATATGGTGGCCCTTGTAAATGGAGAACAGGAAACAAATCACACCAATACTATCTCTTCTAAGACTGCCAATCCCAACATCACTAGGATTTCCTTTAGAGGAACCATCGACATTGATCTTAATACATCCCTCTGTAGGAGGTGTCCAGCAACCCAAACGGCTAATCAGACTTACTCGCTGCCTAGACCTATGCATGGGATGTGCATGAAGAAGCTGAGAAACAATAGAGGGTGAAGGAGGGGAGAGCCGAATTAAAATCTTGATGTCAGCTGGGTCCATGTTCGCAACAGTGTCACATTTGGCATGGAGAGTCTCCTGAAGAACATTAAGGATTTTCAACCACAATTCCCTGAAACCAAGACAACACTAAAATAACTAGTTATTCTAAAGAACTATCTTTCTCTAAATATTTTTTTCATAATGATCTCTTTATAAAAAATGTAAATGATCATATTATCTTAATTATATTATATGTTTATGATTTTAATACTAATATAAGTCTAATTAGTTTAATTTTTAAATATAAGTATAAACTAAATCAAATATTTGAAATGACTAATTTAAGCATTCCTCATGATTTTTTAGGAATCGTTATATTTTAGGTTAAAAATTTAATTGTTACATCACAATCTCAATATGCACATAATATAGTTTATAATTTTAATATGCTTGATTTTAAGCCTACATCTAATCCTATTGAAATTGGTGTGAAGACACACACACACACACACACACACACACACACACACACACACACACACACACACACACACACACACACACACACACACACAATCTGTGTGTGTGTGTGTGTCTGTGATTCTACAATAGTGTAAAGTGTGATGACATTAATGATTAATTTTACTACTTTTGATTGATGATTATTGAGTTCAAACACTGGTGTAATTGATTCAATTCAAAGTTTTATCTTGAATTATTAATCTATATTTACAAAATTATTTTAGTTACATAAAGTATATGATATTTTTATTGTTTATGTATTTTTATTATGAGGTTATGGTTTGATCTGATATATTATTTCAATTTAGTTCTTTTAGCTATTTTGATATACATATGTGGTAATGGACTAACTACAATATTTTCCTAGTTGAGGTATATGCATGACATTCCATTAATCCCATCCTAATGTAATCCTAAGGGGTATAATCATAATGTAACATGTGATTTGTCATGACAATTAGGAGTATATAGAGCAATATGGGAAAAATCACACTCATGTCGTACTCCATGAATTATAGTTTCTTGGATTTTGTTTTATTTTTGGATTTATTACATGGATGTTTTTATTGATTGTGTATGATATATTTTTATTATTTTATATGATATTCATACTAATTTGTGTCATTTTGAAATACTTGTGTTCAATTATCTTGGTCACAATAACATAGGAATACTTATGCATACTAGTCTAGTAGATGTGAAATTGGTACTATTATAATCATATTGGTTGCTTTATATTTTTGCATTATATTTGATAATATCATAAAAAATTTTTTTGTATTTATTTCATATGTATTTATCTTATGTCTATTTCATACATTATTATCTCGTTCAGGACTATAAGAACAAATCCTTCATTATTTATCATGGGCCAAACATTATGATAATTATTAACCAACCTTCCCCCGCACCCCCATATGGTGGAAATGATAAGAGTTATTAATTTTTTTTAACTATCTTAGGTAATGAGGATGACATGATTAATTTTTTTTTGAAATCTATGAGCATTCAAATCACATAATTTTAGAACAAGGACTAGGGCATGATAAGGTTTTCATTCATGAAAGTCAACATGAGTAAATCAAGTTGGAGAAAAATATGTGGTGATAATTCTTATGAGGAGAAGATAGATGTAAAATAACATGGATATTTATCAAACCCTTTACTTGGACATGATTATTAGTTAATAAAGGTAAAAATAATGGTCAGAAGTGTAAAAAAAAGCAGGAAGGGAGAACATAATGAAATTAATAGGACAATAGAAGTGATAATTCTAAATAATAAGAAAGGTATCAGGTTTAGATACTCAAATTAAATAAATAAATGCAGAAAAAATACTAGTCTTTGACAAATTTACCTTTCTTGACCAACTCATCATTCTAATAACCATTTATCTATATGATATCCTTCTAAGTCTTTTAATTTCTATGAAAATCTTCTAGATTCCATAATTTATTCTTAAACATAATTAAATATAAATTCATTACAAATTTAAGTTTAAAATCCTTTGTCCAATATATAAAAGTGTGAACTAGGTAGATAGGGGAACACTAGACACCTATCCACTAGTGTGGACTTATTCCCAGTACTCAAATGACTAGTTTTTTAAAATGTCACACTTCATAATGATTGCTATGTGATCGATAAGGTCAATTATCATCAATAATTCAATGAGTATCCTATTATATCACATCAAGTGTCTCAATTAAACCACTTAGTTACCCTATATCACTATCTTAAAAATAGAATTTCAAAAGCACTTATATATTCAATAAAGATCCCTACTTTATTTTTACTATAGTGATATAGTCATTATCCAAGTTAACATTATTTTATCATAGGTTGAGGCCATCCTTTATCAATAATTCTAACCATTTTTATACTTTCATTCAAATTTTATATTATTAATAGAGATAAATTCATTAGCTTGAGGTCGATACAGACTATATAGGCAACAATCATCAACAAGGTGTTTTCAGAGGATATCTTGGACATATCTCACTTCCCCACTTTGTGAACCTTTGCATTTGATCTTATTTGTTCCTTGTATATTTTTTATATCAATATATTTTATATTAGTCTACCTTATTTATCTTTGTTATATCATATTTCAATTTTATAATACTTTAGAGTTAATTTCATCACTTAATTAATTTTATGTTTAAATTATTTGGTAAACCCACTTTTATAATAGAACATGGCTTGTACTTCTTATTGTTTTTTATCATAAGGTTTCAATTTAAATTTTTTAATTAATAACATTAAAATAATATATTCTTTAACCTTGGCTATTATCTTTAACATAATGATTAAACTTTTTGGACCTTATATTAATCCAACACTAAAAAAAAGCTTGCTTTTTCACTTCAGATATATACCAACATAGAGGCTCTTTATTTTGACATTGGGTTGAATTTTATATCTCCTATACAGAAAATATTTGAATTTTTATTTTCATTATATTTTTCACTTGATTATGATGTTTAGATACTTTATTCTATAATTATATAATATAAAAGATACTATCATTATGGGCTACATGGTGTTCTATTTACATACATCATGGAGTGAGGAGCTTGCTCCAATACTCATTGCCATTGTGTAGATATAGTTGTATATTTTAGGATCACCTTTTTAAAACCAAATATGAAACTACACCATCCATTTTATTCTCTATTTCACGAATAAGTGTTTAGCTTTGGGAAGTTACTCTCAGCATAACCTCAAAACTAGGTTTAATAGACTATGGGATTGGTTCAACCTCCATAGTTAGTGCTCTAAAAAATTGGGATAAAAGTTTCCAATGAATAAAAAATTATCTTTGAGAGCCTATACATTATTAAAATAACTTTAATATCACCATTTCATCCTTCATTTTTTCTTGCACTATCTTCTTATATTATGTATTTTCTTATTCCATTTCTATATTCATCATAGGTGTATTATTTACATGTTATTCTATGTTTTTATATAGAAACCTGAGGTTTATTGTATATTATAAAGTTACTTTGTCACATTATATTCATTATTTTTTTTCATGGAGTCCTTAAAAAATAATTAAGGAAGCTCCATCTCCTCTTCTTCATACTTGTTTTACTTCATCTTGTTATCTACTTGAAGAAATTATTTCTATCAAATATTTAATGACTTAGGAACAAGAATAGTCATACATCAGGAATATATCACCTAAATATATCTTAGTACCCACCCCCACCCTCTTTATGGGCACATCATGGCCTTTATTTCTGGTCTTGATGTCAAAACATCCATGTTGATATTCACAATTATGTTATAATACATCCTAAAAATATTGATTCTTTCTTATATTATTTTCAAGATGAACCTAGGAAACAAACTTATTCTAGTATATATCTTCCCCCAACACATTTTTTTTTCTCTTCTTTTCCTTGGTTTCATAAAACTTCATAATACCTATACTCCTCCCATTAAGCCATGTAATAATTCCTTGGAGAAAGTCATAATTTTTTTTACATGCCAAGATAGCTAACATTGAGAAAATAATCTCTCATGTTAGTCTTTCCTTAGATTATAGTACTATGTTGCATAACCCTTAATCTTCTCAAATTTCATCCTACCCTCTCCTTATTCACTTTGTGGCTCCTAATCTACCCTTGTATGAAGGGGAATATGATCCTTAAAAAATTGCATTATTTCCATGCAACATGTTTATATAATACAAATAATGATAGATTTTTATCTAATATCTTTCTAATAATCCTTGAATATTTTTCTCTTGTGTGGTTTCATGATATTCTTATACAATAAATTATAAATTTAAACTTAACATAAAATTAGTTTTTGGCACATTTTTATATTAATATCGGCGAGAAATTATGTTATGAAAAAATATCAAATATTAAGGAAGGTTAAAATAATATTATTAGTGAATAGGTTTTAAAGTAAAAAACCATGATAGTCAAAATGTCAAATTAATTGGAAGATAATGAGTTTCAAAAAATTTTACTCAAAGCTTCCTTACTCCTCTTCAAGTTTCTATCATGTTTAATAAGTTTAGATCATTTGATGAGCTATGTCATACACTTAAGGAATGTAAGTTCAAATTTTTTTCATTACATAAGCTCAAGTATAGATATAGTGTTCATTCTACATATAATTTCAACTTTCAAGGAAATCCTAATTATAAGGTAAAACCTTATGAAAGTAATAATGTTTCTAAAGTTACAGTTAATGTAATAGAGCAACCATAACAATAGATACAATTATTAGATCCACCACAGAGGATATTTTAAATGCTACCTTCACCTCCTAATATTTTTCTTCTAAATATTATTTAGTATATTATTTTAACACTCCTTACACCATATGAAGTATATGCATCTAGACCGCTACCTAAAAGTTTTCATGGGACTACATTTTATGGCTATCATAAATGTGTGGGGCATTATAGTAATATATGCATAATGCTAAGGCATGAAATATAATATCTCATTAATGGAAATATTATTAATACTATTACACCTATTAAAGAGGCTAAGCCACAAAAAAATGACACATAAAGATAACATTGTATCAATATCCATTTCCTAGTCATTAAAATAAATCAAATGCATGTGTAATATGAACACTATATATATATATATATATATATATGTGTGTGTGTGTGTGTGTGTGTGAATTAATAATAAAACTACATATATGAATATATAACACAAATATAGGTGTAAAAACCTCTAATAGAGGTAAAAAAAACCCGACATTTGATATTCATATATGGTAAAATAGAACCCAATATAATTCTTTCTCTTCTCTCTTCCTCTGTATCAAAACTTCATATAATTCTTTGAATAATGTTTTCCATATGAAAATATTCAATGTCATATAAATTATTTAATATTTTTTAAATAATATAAAAAAGGAGTGAAACCATTTTTTTAATGGGGTGTGGATGTTGACTATTGTGGTAAAAAAATCCATATTTGATATTCATATATGGGAAACTAGGACCCAATATAATTCCTTCACTTATCACTTCCCCTTTATAAAAAATTCATAGAAATCTTTGAACAATATTAAATGTCATGGAAATTATTTAGTATTTCATAAATAATTTACGAAAGGAGTAAAACCATTTTTATAGTGGGTGTGGAGGTGGACCATTGTAACCAATGGGTCTAACCTCTCCCTAAGAAACATATAACCAATGTTAATGATTAATATCATTTATTATTATATATACAAATTTTTTTTATCTTGTGTTAAATAATAATAATAATAAAATATTTATTATTTATGTATATATTTGTACTATGGGTCCCATAAAGCCACCACTTAAGCATTGTATGTTCTGACATTCTGCCTCAATGTTAAGTGGGGATACATGTTGGAGTCACCTTATTAAAGGAATTATATTTCATGAATCACCTATATTGATTTTAGGAGGCATATAAAATTTGAACGATTTCAAAACATTCATCATTCCAACATCATCTTTTGAAAAAAAAAATTATCCCTAAAATACTAAAAATATGTTTAAGCCACAATGATCCTAAGACTACATCTCATAGTTTCCCATGAATAATCAACCAAGCATATTTGGATCCTTCTATAACATAATAACCTTGATTAAAAACTATTCTTTTATGTATTGGCTATAAAACTAAAAATTCCACATGAAGTTTACTAAAACCGCATATCATGATCTATTACAATGTTTTACAATGATAATAATTATAGAGAAGGTGGAAAGACATGGCCATTAGGAAGTTACATTGTCATGTACACTCTTCCTTAATGGAAATAATGAGAGGCCCAACATTGTATGAAATGGATAACACTTGGTATCATAAAGTGGTTTTATTAAGATATCTACCTCTTGTTCATCTACATGACAAAACTGGAGATCAATGTCACTATTGAAGACTTTATCTTGGATAAAATGCACATGAACTTAAATATGTTTATTTCATTGATGTTATACTATATTTTTATCTAGATCTATACAAGTTTGATTATCAAAATGAAGGAGATCATATGATAAACATCTAAATGAAATTCTCCTAAAAACCTTCACAACAACATTCCTTCTTTAGTAACATACATATCACTTCTATACTCTAATTCTATAAACGAGATATAAATAGAAGGTTGATTTTTTATACTCCAAGTGATAGCACCTGAAATAAATTTAAACACATATCTATAAGTATATTTGTGATATATAGTATCACCATCATGATCAACATCATAATAACTATATAATTTAGCATTATCAATGAGATAATAGAATAAACAAAAATTTAATGTTCTTTTTATATAATGAATTTTAAGTTTTGTTAATTTAAAATGATCTAAATATGGATCCTACATTACTATGGAATCAAAACCTATAAAGAATGAAATATCTATCTTATTAATGGTTAGATAAATCAAAGTACTACTAAGCTAGATGTAAAATGCAGGGTTGGCTTTGTCACATGCAAGTTTTGGATCAATATTATTATATTATTTTAATGTTAGGAATTAAAAAAATTAAATTTAAACCCTAGGATAAATAACAATAATAAGTACAAGCCATGTTATATTATAAAAGTGGGTTACCAAATAATTTACCCATAAAAGTAGTTTAGTGATGAAATTTACTCTAAAGTATTGTAAAATTGAAATATGATATAAAAAAGATAAATAAGGTAGCCTACCATAAAATATGTTGATATAAAAAATATATAGAAGTTATAAGTAGTTGAA
>JARHVA010008446.1:442500-465000 GCA_037957365.1 Torreya grandis
TTTTGAGGGTCCCACATCCTGGTGATGCACAACAAGAAACAAACTATAAAACATAAGTTTAATTGGAAAAGGAAGTCTTTAACCACTTGGGTCATCTGCATAGCCTCCACATAGTTGAATCATAATAAGTGGGATTATCTTCCCACTTAGATCCATAGCCTTTACAAGGCATAGAAAGGGGATTTAAGGCTCCCATAATGATTCAACATTAAACATGAGGTATTTATGATACCTGTAAAGAGGAGTTTTAAGGGTTCCAAAACCTTGAGTATAAAAAGATGAAACAAAATAGTGAGTCTTGAAGGGGTAACACCCATCATTATGTCATTCCTTAGGACACTGTAGGATAGAAGACCATTTGGAGAAAAAAGCTCTTTTGGTACCTAGCTCTTCCACCCAACCTCCACGCTACCAAATCACAATGACTAGGATTTTTCTCCCACTAGATTCACAACTTTTAGATAGCATTTTTCTGCCTTCCCTCCATAGTCCCTATGTAATTTTGGAGTGCAATCATGATTGAATAAAACCATAGACCCCAAAAAGGATTTGTCCATAAGAGATATGATTCTATGAGATCCTATGGCATGGTAGAACCAAGAGTGGGTTCCTCTAACATCTACTCTTAAACTACAAGAGGACATAGAAAAGCATGGTCCTCCTAAACCTAGAAAATTGCCATCCATAAAGATTAGTACTTTGAAAAATACCAAATTTACCACACCTAAATAATATTAGAGGGATTTTCCATTTTCCTATCAATCAAATGGGGTTAAATCATGTCTTCCTCTAATAGACATGTTACTCAATAAACCACAAAATTGGGTTCCTCTAATACCCAACTTACCCCTAAAAAGATACCTAGGGTGGGATCCTCCATCATCCACCCCATCAAAGGACCATTAATGAACATTAAACCATGAAAATTATATTTTGAACATCCATGTTTCATGAATTAAAGCTTCATACCTAGCCAGGGTTTAACAATCCAAGTCAAGTTAGAATTCGTTTTAAAATGATATAATAAAATTATATCATTTAGTAGTATCAAATAATTCTTTAAAATATGTCATGGGAGTAGTTATTTAAGAGGTTTTGGTTAGAGATATGACTATGGGAAAGTCTATGGTATTTATTACAGATCTTGACTCCTGAGAATAAAGGTAAGAGTTTGTCAAAGTAAAATCTCTGGGATAAGTAAATTTTATATGTCTACATAAATTTAGTCTAACAACTATAGGTTAGAGCTCATTTCTATGTGTCTACACAAATTTCCAATAAATTCTATTGCAATTCTATGTAGTGGCTATAGATGTTACTGAATATGATTACAATAATTATAAACTATTTTTATTGAAGATAGGTGTGGGTGTTTTAGATTTTTAATTTTATTATGGATGCAATTAATGGTATTATATGTTTTTGCTAGTGGTTCATGTATAATGTTTTTGCTATGGTTACAATTTTTTGGGGAAATGACATTGATATATTTGGGAAGGGTGACATTTGATAATTATTCTTGTATATTTTTTGAAGTAGAATAAATTTATAAGTATTGGTTGTAGAATATTTTGGGTTGTGGATACAAAATATAATCCATTTTGATAAAAATATAATTATTAGTAATGTTTAAGTGTTTTTACAATAAAATAGACTATTATTTACCCTTTTAGGTCTTATTTGTATGGTTTTATATCAATGTTTTTTGGTTTTTTGTTGAAGACATGATTTTGGGTTGAACAACACAATTTATTGTGTTTTTATGGAAAAAATGATTTGTTGGAAGTCTTTAAGGAGTTTTAGATGAAAAATATCTAATTTAGGTATGGAAAGGATTTTGCTAATTTATTTTTTATTTTTTAAGAAAAAATTCTCTTAAAAAAGGATATTATGAATCTTTTAATATCTTTTTATTTATCTTTTAAGATTTTAAAAATCTTTATATTTTGTATGGTTGTTTTCCTTGAAGTAAATTTGATATCCTGTAAGATTTTTTTAAATTTTAATGTAAGGTTTGTTTTGATTTTAATAAATTGGTTAGGGACCTATAAAACCTCAATCTACTTATTAAAAATGTGGTAAAAATAAATGGTCATATCCACCAACATAATTTATTAATGTGATAATTATTACCAATGAAACTTCTATTTTTATATCTACTATTAACATAATTTTACTCACCATTATTGAGACACATGCTTTATTTCAGTCCACCTTTTCATGGAGAATGATGCTAATTCATTATTCAAACAAATAATCAATTTTTTGGTGTGTAATAAATATGTCCAATAGATACAATCTGATTGGGATGTATCATGATTATATTTTAAATATGTTTCTTTTGAGGTCTAGTGAGGGAACTTAATAATTTATTAGTGGTCAGTGTGATACAAGACTTTTACTTATAATATTTATCTAACTTAGTTATAATTATGTCATGTGATTATTTTATCCATATATTATTGAAATTAAGATAGGATATAGTTTTATAATCCATGTATGTGAGGTTTTTGTTGATCCACCTTCTTATGAATTATTATGTGAATTATTGGAATATGTCATAAATTTCCATATGTGTCATATATGTTTAGCTTGTGATTCATTGAGACACATCTAAAAAATTGGAAGCTAAATTATTTAGATGGTATTCCACATCCGTTAATATTTACTTGAGCTTTCATGAAATAAACTTACATAGAAGGATCCAAGATACACATTACAATATATATTTTTGATATATAAAAAATTACTTATCTTAAATATAAATATGTCAAGACATGTATCCACAAAGATTTATTTATTTATTTATTAAAATTAGTATAAACATATTTGGTAATTTTAATAAATAAAACCAAAATCAAACACATCTATTATGTTTTTCATCTTCTTATTATTTACATCACTCAAAATTTTAATTACATTGAGTATAACCTCTCAATTAAGGCTTAATTAAAATAAGTTTTTTACATTTTTTTAATGTATAATATAATAAACAAGTGTTAATGTTTTCATAAAAATTATGTTGATTAATTGATTCATTTTATGATAATAAATTTATATGGAATAATTTAAGACAAAATTTATATTTTTATGATGCATTTATTAAAATAATTTTAGAGATGGAGCTTCCTATTTCTCTATAACTTCCTAAAAATTTTATAACTTATTTTGACTTGGTTTTACATACGGAGATGCAATTTTTTCCACTTAAATTTCCAATACTTTATCTAAAATCAATATCATAAGTAATGCTTAAGATATATGTTTGTGACAAAGATCACACTGTTTAAGAAATTAATTTTCAAATATTATTAATTTAATGGACACCTTTTTTTTCTAGGTGTTTTTTCTTGTTTTTTATTTATGTGATATTAATATGATATAAACTATGATATATTAATATTATGTGAAATATATCAATACATTTATATCTAAATGTATACATAAATAATATGAGTTTTCTAATTTTAGTTGTTATAAATATAGTAGACCTAAGGGAACAAGATACTTAACATTTTACAATTATGTAAAGGTATGAGACTAAATACATGTGAAGAAAATGAAAATGAAACTAAATAAAGAGTTGATTAAATCATAAACTAATTTTATGGATGTGTTTTGACATAAGTGTTAGCCTCTTGATGGTATCAATTTATGATAGAATCTATAAGCTACTAGATTTATCTACTTGGATTTTTGTCATGCCCAAAAAAATAACACAATGAAACACACACAAAAATAGGTCATTTTTTTATAATTTATAATGCAAACTATGCACAATTACATTGCCTACATGACAAAAAGTAACTTCACAAGTGGTTGCACTTTCTCCACATAAACAATAAAGTCCTAACTTTTCTAATTGGCCTACATGCTCTCATGATACCTAAAACTTGATATGTTTTCCTAGTGAATCCTACAACCCCAAGGACAAAAATGAATGCACAAATAAATGGAGGTGGGTTAAAGCAATTTATTGATTGAATGAGAGGTCCTAAATCACAAAAGAGTTCAAGTAGGGTTATGAATGATTCCAACAAATGATGTGGCTTAGTTATTACTTAAGTCAAAAATAAAATATAATTTTTCATTGAAATTGATTTGATAAATTGATAAAAATATATCAAATAGACCTAATATGACCTCAAAATCTGCCTAAAATATCATGTTTAAGACCTTTGATATTGGTGCACCCAATCTCCACTGTCAGATCAAACTGATCTCAACTATCAAATTTAGTCAAAGAAAAAAAGGTGACCTAATATCCTCATGGATACCATAAGGTGTGAAAATAATTTATTGAGTTGAAAAAAATAAATTTTTGAAGGAGATAGGATGTGTTGGAGGATTAATTTTCCATAGTAATCCCTCATCTCCTTCCACATATTTTGAGGACTTGCATTAGTGGAGTCTCCAAAATTATGGCTAGAATAAAATTTTTAACTTTAAATTTTATAACATGATAGGAAGATGTGTGCACAACTTTAAAAAGTGCCTAGTTTAAGAAAATGCTCATAGGAGGTCTCAATATCCTTTAATATTTGAACAGGTACTAGGAGCTTTGATCTCCTCCGTAACCATTAATGGACACTATAAGGTAAAAGTTTTTATTTTTTTGTTTCATATTTATATTTTTATCTCAAAATAAAGGGGACTCAAAAAAATATAGTTCCCTTTGGGGTTGACCTATTTTGGGTCTCCTAAGAAATAATTATGGATAATAAAGACCAAACACACCTCCCTATGACAAAATAAGTACAAGGTTAAAACTGAGAATTTTTTGGTCCCAAAACCAATTTAAAGTGGAAAGAGAAAAAAATTAGGGGGATACTTTTGGGTTCTCCCATCTCTAAGTCACTAGGTCCCTGTAATCATGGTTAAAAAACAAGTCACTATGTGCTAATAGAATTATAAGGAAACTATAAGAAGAAATGAGTCATAATAGGATAAATATGCATTTTTGGGTCTCAAAAATTACACCATATGAAGGATCAATAAAAATTTATGGGTGTCCATTTCAAGGCCATCCCATGAACCACATGACATTCAAGGGTTTAAATAGTTTGAGGTTAATAGATTTTATAACCGTGTGGATATAAACCATGCTATAATACCACCAATATCCTAAAATTAAAATAGTGAGTAGTTCCATTCACATGGTAACCAATTATATAAATTGTGTAGATTTTATGTGACTAACCTTCCTAAGCTAGCCCTTATGGCTAACAATAACTAGTTGCATAGTCACATGGGTGACCAAAATATTGTTATATATGATTTTCACATAAGACAAGGTCCATGACATTCAAAAAGGCCTATCAAAAAAGTAAACTACACTATAGATCAATTATATTCAAATATATATATCTAAAAAACATATTATAAAATAATTAAAAAACTAGTGTGTTGGTTCTCAATTTTAGCAAAAATTATTTGATTTTTTTTTCAAGTACCTAAATGTCTAAATTTATGTGCTTAAAAATTATGTGATGTGAAGGAAATTTATAAATGAGATATAATGGGTTTTAGAGCCAAAAATTATAAAATTAATAACAATTCACATGCAACACTAAAAATTATACCATCAATTGTGTTATATCCCTAATTAAACTCAATTTTCAGTAAAGTATGAAGTAGGATAAATTTTAAAAAATTTAAGTGTTTAAAAATTAATTGAATGGAAATAGCCTTATATGGATTCAAACTAATCAATTCATTTCATAATTTTGAGGAAATAGAAACTAATTATTTTAAGTCTAATGTGAAAATATAATAGGTACATGTAAAATATAGAATTTATAATTTGAATTTAAACATAGAATAATTATTTTCATTGCTTTGATAACCTAATTCACTCTCAAAAGTGATCATGCAAGTACTAAAGGAACACCAAGATAATTCCAAAAACTTATTTCAAATTAATTTCTTCCAATAGATGCATATTTTTAGTTGAAATAAAAAAAATAATCATGTATCTCAAATGGAAAAAACAATTATGTAGAAACATATACAAAAAGTGTTGATCAATTTGTCTTCACATGAAATCCACATGCAACCACAAGTCCAACCGAAGGAGGAATTGCCTCCCATCCCTTTCTATCATCATATGGTTTCTATAGATACCCTTGATTCTATGAATGTATGTTAAGGGCATCACCACATCATGGTTAAGTATAAAATGTGGTTAAAAGGGGTTTAGATGGTAACAAAACTAGACAAGGAGTGTTCACTAAGACATACATCTATGAGATTCTAAGCTCACTATACCAAGGAGGGCTTCTATTTCATAAAAATAGAATACAAGTAAATGAAAAATCCTTTTAAAATACTAAATAACATAAGGAAAACATAAAATTTTCCAACACAAATAGGCTCGTCAATTGAGAATAAGACATGGGAAATTCCTTACCCTTGTTCAACCTTATCTTGGACATGGGATGACATACACACCATAAATAATGCCAAATAATATATAAAAAGGCATAATAATTTTGGTTCCATAGTATCCGCTAAAAATAGACATAATAACCTACCTAGGAGAGCATGGGAACCTAGTTCTACCATAACTTCCACTACATTCAAAAAAACCTATGTAAGATGGCATGGGAATCTGATTCCACCACCACTTCCACCATGAATGAGATCACAATAAGGAAAGGAAATTTAAAAATAAATTGGGAAACCTAGTGGCATAAAACTCTAACAATAAATTTATTTAAAAAATAACAAAAAACATTAGGAGGGATTTACATCTACAAGGCCCATATGGGAAATAAACACAACATGGTGTCCATATGCACAACTTTCAAAAATAATGATAAAAGGAGGATAAGAATAGTGGACCTACACCTCTTGAAAACATGGAAAATAAAAGGAAGGAAATAGATAATTTTAATAAAATAAAATCAATACAAAGGAATAATGGAAGTTTACCTTGGTTCCTTCATGAATGCACTCAAGAACACAATTAAAGCTTAGGCAATGGCTAAGTTTCTCTTTATATAAACTCTTCCTCAAAACTTTCCTCTTTATCATCTTCTTCTCGACTAAAATTTTATAAAATGATAAAAATTACTCTCAATGAAGTTTTTCCTTCCTCATATAAGCTCAAATCCCTTCTTTGAAATCTAATGGGATGGTGACATGTGTCCTTTCCCATCCCTTGGCTTGTGATTACACATTATTTCCCCTCTATAACTCCACTTAAAATTCTTTGTGGGAAAGGAAGAAAGTCCATAACTCAATAAATGGAGTCATTATCCAAAACCATAAATGGCACATGGGTTTCCTCAAAAAAATTCTAATGTTTGTTTAAATACTCCCATACCTTTTATTGGTCAAAGGGAAAAAAGATCAGCCCTAAATTTCTAAAACTTACTTTATGACTCACTCTAAATATTTCCCTATCAATCCATCTAAGTTTTGAGTAAAATGGGACACTTAAGTGGCTTAAAAATATTTTAAGAATTAAATTAAAATTCTAAAATAAAACTCCTCAGGTTAAAAAGTAAAGGCGTGAATAGTTTCCAAGGGGGAAATATTACTAAATGCGTTAAGGACATATATGCTTTGGAGTAGGTCCAAAAAAAGGTATAAAGATTGTTTTGGACCATGGTAAGTTTAAGTAGATGTGTAACCAATCTAACCATGATGTGTTCATTCCTGACATTATCTTAGTTCCCTATTTGGCCTCTTTCATCATCTACACAATATTGTGCACCTAAAATTCCCTACCCTAAAAGTTGAAGCTGCATAATATAATTAATCTCAAATAAAAACAAAATCACATGACATATCTAAGGAAATTCATATAAATATTAATAAACTAATACATATTATTGTGTCCACCAACATACCCCATTTTTCAGGTTGAAAATAGGGACCATCATTTTTTAGATAAATTTTGGTAGATTAACTCAAGATTATATTATTTCTAGTAAAAATGGCTTGAATATTTGGTGGAATTCATTTAGATCACAATTTAAAAATCTCAATTACACTCCTTAGCAAAATATTTAGTAATCATGATGCTATTTTCTTGTGAATAAAATTTATTTCCCCTTTATTTTAGGTTGTTTTATCACATTTGCTATATACTTTATCCTATGAATTTTTGGGCTTAAATATTTATTTTTATGTGAATGGTTGGTTTTAATTTTTATATTTATTTATTACTTCTCACATAAAATGTGATTGGTAAAACATATATTTATGGAGAAATATTTAATTATTCATTTTCTTTTTTTATCATAGTTTTTCAAAGATTCTTGAAGCTCTCTAAATAATTTCATGCATTCAAATCTCATCCACATGCAACTTCAGAGTCAAATCCTTTTGGAAAAAGAATAAGTCCATATAAATCCCTAGGGCCCCTAAAACCATCCACATAGCATGATCCTAATGACCTAACCCCTCAAAACCTCAAGAATATTATGGACTATAAGTTGGTCAACATTGGTAAATATTTTTTCCCTCAAGTCCTCGAGAAGGTGTCATATGGAACCCTCTTGGAATCTTGTGATGTCAAAGTGATCACAATGTTATCCCAAATAATGAAGAAGTTGGGGGCTTGAAAAAATTCCACATGATGATGATCAAGAAATCATAGACTAAATACCTTGGGAATATGAGAAAAAATTATGTAGCTCCATCAATGACATAGACATTAAGGTAAATCTAGAGAACATTGAAGGACTACCAAGTGGAAAATTGGAACCCACCAAAATAAAAGAATATACTAAAAAAATATAAGCAATATGATGTCAAGAAATATCCATGTGGTAGTGATGATGTTATAAGAGCCTACTAACTAAGATTCATGGATCATTTAGCCAATAAAACAATCAATATTCTGAAGAGAAATGTGTGTCATGTTTTGAAAGTGTAGTGGGTTCCTAACCAACCAAAAGGCCCTAAAGTGATATTTTTAATGCTATTAAAATAAATAATTGATTCGAGATCCCATCAAATCATGATAGGGATGGATCTTTCATTTAATCATCCCTTAAAATTTAATATAAAAGTCTTCACATGGCATGGTGAAATGGTTGTTCCAAAAAAATCCCAATGATAATATTCTAGAAATATTTAAGTCTAATCACTATTTTCCCCCTAAATTTAATGAATAGATACAAATATGGCATGATTCATCACATGGTGTGCACAAGGAATAAGGATAAGGAGAGATAATGAGCATAAAATACAAAATTCATCCTTTAATAGGCATGTTATCTAAACTACAAATCATGATCAAGTTGATAAATCTATTGGAATCTCAACTTCATCCCCCAATCATAATTGAATATTATAACCACCCTGATAGTGGGATGAGTGCACTTCATGGACAAATATGTCTATTTAAAGGATGTTGTTTTCCCTTTGGAAAGGTTTAGACTTTTGTGGTCAAAATGTTTTTAGGATTATGCTAGGATTTCACCTACATTTTCTTAGTGTTTTCACCTTGACTATGAATCTAGGGGATATTATGTGTAACAAAGTGATTTTATAATTTTGAATATAGATTTTACTATGTTTTATTTTTTAATGTCTCTAATATTTTGATTTAGGTAATTAATTGGTGTTAGTACTTTTAATATTATTATTTTCATATGGTTTTATGAGTTATGTTTTATAATAGCTAGCATAACTACTTTATTTATTTCCTTTATATGTCATTTAGAATTCTCTCAGTAACTATGTGCAATAGATAAAAACTATGAGTAGTTTTGTTTAGAATGGATTCAATGAATAATTGGATTTTGCACTTGTCATTATAAGCTCACCCATTGAGTGGTTAAAGTTTTTTAAATTGATAAATTAGACACCAATGGTATAACTATTATAAATGAACTTGTTTAAATCAATTGTGACCTTATATTTTTTACCCTACTCTTTTCTCCCTTTTTTTTCTTTTTTATGATGTCTTGTCTAAGTTTAGGTTGTGATATTAACTGTAGTGAATCATATCTTATTGTCTCATAATTTGAATCAAATAGGGAACATGATTTAAATAATTAATTATCAAGAAAGCAAGTAAATGAAAATGAACACTCACATCAGTTAAAATTCTAGTGGTGACAGTTTCTACTCTTAGAGTAAAATGGGTTAAAATTATCATTCCTTATATTGAACCAACATCAATTATAAAATTAATAAGTGAAAATTAATCCCATGTGTTATTTCATCCCTTTTTACTCTTTGAATTACTCAATATTATGTCTATATTTTGAGAGGGTCATAAACTGAGACCAATCTAAATTGGTGCTAGAAGGAGGGACTAATGTTTTCATTGATTTAATCTTGTCGACCATTCTTATTTTTTAGTTATATTTTAAATGTTGTCTATTTGAAAATAATATGGACCATACTAGAAGGATCACAAGGTCTAGATTTAAGTTCTTACCCTTCTTATTTCACTTTCTAAGGCATAAGAGGAATATAACCCTAGGTATAAGGTTTTCACAAATATTATTACATAATTTTCTATCCTATCCTTAATTATGTTAAATTTATATATTTTATAATCTTAGATTGGTAAATCAAACCATAAACATCCCATGAATTCAACATGACCTACATAAATATCCCTTTGATTGCCTTCTAGTTTTTAGAGTGATTATACAAGAGTTATTCAAGACCACATTATTTATTATAGAGTGGATATACATGTGTTAAAATTGTAATTTGAAGATGTTGCTTACAAAATGTTTCATTTAAATTTTAAAGGATAATCATATGATTGGTATTTGATCTTAGTGCTAAATTCTATTAACACCTTTATGAGTCTATAAAATTATTTCTTGATTCAATTTAAAATCATACTGGAAGTTTCTCTCTCTCTCTCTCTCTCTCTCTCTCTCTCTCTCTCTCTCTCTCTCTCTCTCTCTCTCTCTCTCTCTCTCTCTCTCTCTCATGTCTTTAATGACAATTATAATAACTAAGACCCCATCACCATCATAATGGAGGTTGTTCTATATGAGGCACTTGATCATGATTTTGATGACATGATCCAATTGGAAAAATTCATTTCAGACCTTAGAGAGGAAATATTGAAATTACAAAAGTAACTATAATTATAACAACAAGAAGAGTCTAAAACCTCTTATAGTCCCCTATAATAAGAATTTAGTGAGATACAAAATTTAGAAATAGAGGACAAAGTAGAAAAGTTTATTGTCTTTGACCCAATTTTTTATGGTGTTTTGGTTGAATACAAATATGAGATTGTTCCTTCCATTGAATTGAATATCAGTAGTGAAGATTTGAGTCATGGTCTCCACCAAGAAAATCTATATCCTCAGTATTGGGAAATTGAAAGAGTCAACTAAATTTTTTTAATCCTCTAGATTATGATATGATAGAAGAGGATAAGTAATTTTTAGATAGGGAAGAAAATATTTTAAATCCAAATTCACTTATAAAATAAGAATACAATGCAAATAAGGATTATTTTCTCAATCAAGATTTGATTTACCCAGAGTCAATCATGTAACATCTTATCACTAAGTACACTAGATGTGAAGAGGTGAAGAAACCTATGATAGATATAGGAATTCTATGTATTAATAAAAAAAATGAATTTATAAAGATGATGGTGATTTTAATATGGAATATTTTTAATAAGACATTGAGGATTTATTTTATTATAGATTTGATTCCACATCCCCATCAAGTGATATTTTTAAATGATTGCTTGTCTAATATATTCATTCTTATGGATGCAAGTACACATTATGAAATTATAAACCTTACTAATCCCAAGGGAAATATATCTCATGATTTTTAAATATTTGTGAGAGGAGTGTTTCCCTTCCTTGGGAATGTTGATATAGGCAGTGGTTATCTTTTTCATGAAAATGATTCATACATTTATCCAGATATGGGTTTAATTGATCCTAAATTTTAAAATGTATGCCATGGATATATTAATTTTACGTAGCCATATTTTAATGTGAATTATTTATAGGCCTATGTTTATTCTAATTTTAGAATTGAGACACTTAATTCTTTTTAATCCATGCTTACTATTGACATTGTTTCATAGGAAGGAAAGTCAAAGAGATTTTAAGTGAATTCAAAGACATCATTAACTTCCTAAATACATTTATAGGAAGAAACTCTTTACTTTTAGTAAGTGTAAATCATATGGTGATGGGTTTATAGACCCACCTTCCTAATTTTTTTGTCATTTTTTAGATTAGTGTACATAGTTTCAAGTTTTATGCATTTTATTTCTTAGTTAACTTTCCTTGTTTTCTATTTTTTTAATATTATTTTCCATATTTTATATAGTGGCTTCTTATTTGTATATATGTTTTTTTTAGAGTATATTTACTATTTAATTCTTACCATTCTAGTAAGTTTCTTGTCTTTGTCATCCCATTGTAACAGTTAGCTCTATCCAAAAAATAAAAGCATTAAGTGGAGATTTGGCCCCTCTAAGTTTATTTTTAGTGTGTTAGTTGGATCAAGAACCTCAAACAATGGATGTATAATTGAGATAGTTATTTGAGACTTTAAAGTTTGAAAGTGAAAAGTCACATTTTAACAATGGCATAGGTTGCTTCAATTTTCTTGTGTCCATCTTCTAGGTTTTGGAGACCTATGATTCTAGATAGAATAATGGTATTTTAGAAATGTTTACCTTCTTATCTAAATCCATAAATTAAACTTAATTGAACATATTAAAAAAAATAATCATTGATTTGGTTTGAACTTGTATTAGTAATCTAATTTTTTTGAGTTTGTGATTTTACCCATGGCTTGGTCCCCAACCATCAATGGAAAAAATTATAAAATATATTCATAATAAAAGTATGAAGGAAATGGAATAAACATTGTAGATTTAAATTCTTCCTTAAAAGGGTAATTAATTAAATGTCTATCATAGACTTTCAATCCTACCTAATAGTGAACTAATGCCTTGAGTGGGACCATAAGTATCTTTCTTAGGGTTATACATACCTAGTTAGCAGCAGATAAATTCCCATACCATCCCCCTAAAATAGATTTCATAATCATATCCCTCTCATAATTTTTAGTTGTCTAAGCAATTCTAAATTATTTTATGTGAATTCAAGAGATATAAAGGAATTTATCACTTTCACACATTGATGGCCTTTAATATAATTTAAACCTAGTATGACACATTTTGAAGAAAATATCAATGCTTTCATCTTTCCAATTTTGTCTAAAGATAATTTTTTGTAGTTTATACTTGTGTTTAGGTGTGAAGGTTTGTAGCCTAAAATTCAAAGTGATTTAACCATAGAATTTATATTATGAGTTCTTAATAGTGTTATCCCCATAGATATTACCATTTTTTTATTTCAAAAAACATGCCCCATTTTCAATATGAAAATAGGGACCTTTTTTTTTTCAATAAATTTTGGTAGAGTAACTCATGACTATGTTATTTATAGTTAAAATGGCTTAAATATTTAGTGGACTTCATTTAGATCATATCTTGCACATCTCATTATACACTCTGTAGCCAAATATTTAATAATCATGATGCTCTTTTCTTACGAATAAAGCCTATTTCCACTTTATTTTAGATCAATTTATTATATTTACTATATAATTTAGCCTATGAATGTCTGGGCTTAAGTCTCTATTTTTATGTGAATGTCTAGATTTAATTCCTATATTTATTAATTTATTCTCATACTAATATTTTTTGGAAAAAATTTAGCTTTATAAATAAATATTTAATCAATCATTTTCTTATTTTCTTGTAGGTTTTCAAAGATTCTCAGGGCCCTCCATAATGTTACAACATCCAAATCTCATCAACACATGGATTAAAAATCAAATATTTTTGGAAAAAGACCAAGTAATTTTAAATCACTATGGCCTCAAGATAATACCATGTGGAAAAACTTTGGTGACATAGATCTTCATAACCTCAAAAAATTAGGAGTATTAATACATTATTCTAATGGAAAAAAATATAATCAACATCAATAATTCTATGTGTCCTTGAGTCCTTGATAAGGCACCATATAACACCCTCTAAGAAGCCAAAGAGCTCAAAGTGATTACAACATTATCCCAAATAATGAAGAGCCCATGGGTTGGATAAAATTAATTGTGGTGATGACCAATAAAGCACAAACTACAAATCCTAGAAAGTTGAGAAAAATCCATGTGACCCTAGTGATGGAAAAGATAGTGAGGTAAAGTGGGAGAATGATAATAGACTGACACATGTAAAAATGTGACCTATTAAAGTAAGCTAATTGACTAGTAAGAAAGAAGGGGTTTAATGATAATAAGGATCCATATGGAATAGATGACATTAGAAGATCCTAATAACTAAGATTGATAGCCTATCTAGCCTTTAAAACTATCAAGAGTCCCAAGAGAATTGTGTGTTAGGTTTCAAAATTGTAGTTGAAGTACAACTAGTTTCTCACTGATTAAAAGGAATTGGAGTGATATTTTTTAGGATATTAAAGGATTGAATTGATATAAGATACACTAAATCCAATATAATGATGTATATTTCATTTAATCAATCCCTAAAATTTAATGTACAAGTCTATATAGGGCATGATGGAATGACAGTTCTAAAAAATTCCCAACTACAATCTTTAACAATATTTGAGTTTCATCATTATTATCCCCCTAAATTGACTAAAAAACAATCTTTATGGTGTGACTAATCACATGTCATGATCATGGAATAAGGATAAGGAGAGATAATGATCATAAAATATAAAATTTAGCATTTAATAGGAATGGTCTATAAAATATAAATCATGCTTAAGCTGACAAACTTGTTATAATCTCAACTGCATTACCCAATAATTATTGAATATTTTAACCACCTAAGTAGTGGTATGATAATATATATATATATATATATATATATATATATATATATATATATATATATATATATATATATATATATATATATATATATATATATATATATATATATATATATATATATGGGACATTGTTTTCCATTTGAAAAGGTTGGGACTTTTGGAATTGAAATGCTATTAGGATTGTGTCAAGATTGCACCTAGCTTTCCTTCCTATTTTCACATTAACTATGCATTTAGGGTATATTGAGTGTAAAAAAATTATTTTAAAATATAGAATATAGATTTTAATATGTTTTTTAGTGTTTTTTGTATTTTTATTTAGCTAGTTAATTTGAGTTGGGACTATTAATATGCCTATTTGTAGATGATTATCTTAGTTATGTTGTGAAATAACTATCATAACTAGCTTATTGAGTTATTTCATATGTTATTTATACTTTTATCCATCATTATCTACGTTTTAACCTTTTAAGATAGTGAAATGTAAATCCTATGTTGTTTAATAGTTGAGTGTATTAAATTAGGGTAGAAATATGAAATAGAAATAACCACTAATCTATTACAAAATTGACTAATTTGACCTTTGTAAAATTAGTAATAAATAATTCAAATAAGATCTTAGTTGTAAAATGACTAAAAAATTATTTAGAGGCTAAAATCTGAGGTAAAGGTTACTTTGAGTATTGTAATAAAGATCTAGGTGTTAAAACCCCTCTTAGATAATAGCACCCTAAGTGGAAAATAACACCATGTGTCACTAGTGTTCCTATTTTGGCAGCATTTTACTTTATATAAGACTATCCTAAGCTTTGAGGTACACTTATGATTGGATCTATAAGGTTTTTTATTGCATGCATGAGTTCTAAAACCATATAGATTGCCTATTTTGACTAATTTTATGAGTAAACCCTAATCTTCCATGTACTTAGGGCACCTTGTTGATACAAGATGAAAATTGTATTTTTTAGTGGGGTAGGGTAAAAATTCTCAAAACCCTATTTTCATGAGAGTTTCTTACATACTAATAATCTAAAGAGGAATAATTCTCAATATAGTTCTACCCACTTAAGAACTAGTTCAAGTAAAAGTGAAGCTAGTATGATAGTTGATTTTAGTTCTTTGAATGTCCTTAAGACTATATATCTAAGTAATTTGAGCTTAGGAATTTTCTAGATGGTAACATGCTAAACTAGGGATAGATAGGGATTGATAACCTTAATTTTTCACAACTTGATTTAGTTTTTCATATGTAATCTGTATTTGATTTCTATATAGTGATTAGAGGGCTAAAAGTCATGTATTTATAGTATTCTAGTGCTTTTGAATGTGATAAAAGAGGTCTAGGCTAACCCTAGGAGGTCTAAGATTTGAAAGGATATCCATTTGTGAAAAATGGATGGAAATGATAGTATCAAAATTATTTGGACACTAGTGTCATTTGGTGTTATTATCCCTATCATGGTGTTAGAGTCCAAATGGTAAAACACTAGGCATGAAGGGACAAGATGAAGTAATGAGTATCTAAGACTATTTTAGGGATGGCTAGGGATGCATGTGGCCTATATTAAGGTTAGATAAGTGTGATAATATGATATAGGATATGTCTATGGTTAATATATGGATAGGTGGTCTCAAGTATCACTCTTAGCACTCAAGTACACTTTTATGTGATTACATTTGACCCCTCTTATTCTATAAATGCAACAAAGCAAAATGACCAGGATAAAAGAAAAATAAGCTTACTTGGACTTACCTAAGAGGTGAAGCCCATGATTTTGGGTCCAAGTATGTGAATCATGTTCCAACATTTATCATATAAATGAAATGTGCATATACTAGTCCTTACTTAAGAGATATCAAAAGTAAAGACAAAACTGAGTAAAGAAGAAAAATCGAGTAAAAATGAGTAAAGGGATAAAAGATATGAAAAGAATGAATCCACATCATTTGTTACATGAACCAATGCATAAAATTTGTGAAAACCTATGTGTATACATTTAGAAAGTGATAAATTATTAAATTACTTAGACTAAACTAATGTATTACTCAATCCTCATGTGTGGGTGGCTCAAGGACTCAATCTAGTTTTGATTTCATCATTGCCCACCCTTTCTGGTGGATTATGACTTGTGAATAGCTTGGTTTGGAATGATGGTGTTTAAAACCCTCTTATATAGGTGGCTTAAGAACTCAAGTAGACTTTGAATCCACCATTTCCTTCCTTTATGTAGTAGATCTATCTAAAATTGAAAATGTGTGATTTAATTAGAAATGTCAAATCTATGAGCACTCAAGTATATTAGGTGACCCTGTGCCACTCAAGAATGCTAACCACTATAGATGGAGTAAGGCATGAAATTGGTGTGTAACCTAAAATATGATGTTATATTTATATAGTGTATATAATGACATGTAATTCGTAATTCCATATGATCAACCTACGTGTAAGTGAGAAAATGAAAATGATGTGCCATGCACATGCCTCAAAATATGATATTTGAGCATAAAAATTTTGGATTGATTTTTTATGATTTGTATCTAAGTATCTAAACTAAAAATGGGAACAATCATGCAACACTTGAACCCTTATTATAGGCAAACTAGTATGAATATGATCTAACCTGGTATGAATCTAAGCAAAACTAAGAAAAAATTCTAAATGTGTGACTAAACTCATGCAAACCTAGGCTATGCTTGATATAATTTTCTATACAATCTAGATTTTTTTGAAATTGAGGCTAATGGACATTAATACCAAATCTTGGATAGATCATCGTGTGGTTCTAGTGTCCCAAATTGGGTGGTAATGTCATAATACTCTAATTTATATGCAACTATACTAATCTTTATGTCATTGTTTTCCCACTATGTTTAACCTATGTTTGATTTCTATAATCTAATCTAGTGTGCTAATAAATATACTATGAATACATTATGGGAGCTTGATCTCTATGACAAACCCCTATGAATTCCCCCTCTTTTGAAGGGAGTTTTTGAACCTATGAAAAATTTATCCTCAAAATAAAAAGCTCTATAAAATGTGTGTTATCTAGAGCATATATGATATCTACATAATAATCTAATGTAATGTGAAAACATAACATTAGAATGTAAAATAATTTGTCTAAGTTTGTAATGGGAAATGTATAGTATTTATATCATTCTCAAGGCTATCAATATAGATATAATAATTTATTTCACATAAAATATAAGTAATAACTAAGTATTTACCTAGGGGAATGGGGTTTGATGTCCATCATGACACCTAAGTAGGAAAGGGAGATGCATGAGGTTCCTCATGACATCTAAAATTGGAGTGTATAACAAGCAAGAGATAAGTGTCATGACTATGATGCATACAATAAAACATACATACAACACACATGAGGCATTTAAAGAAAGCCAAGGGGACATAATTTAAGGGACATGGGCACATGTCACTAAATTTGAGAAAACAAGACATACAAAGACATGTTCAAATGAACACATACACAATAAACAAGTAAGTTGGCTTAGAGCCACATAGAAGGACATGTTTAAATGTCTACATATACAATCAGGAAATCACACACAAAAAGACATGAGAATATGTAGAAAGCATACACACTATGAAAATAAGTGGCATAGATCCAAATATCAATGGCATATTTGAATACCCTTGAATATAATAAGCATAAAGATACAATCAATTCTAAACTAGGAAAGCTAGAAATGAAAGTATACATTAACATGTATTACAAATCTATGTAAGATCCAAGATGTATATATATTATGTTTAAAGTAGTAATATCTAGAAAAAAATTCAAGTAAGTGTAGCATGATAAATGTCAAGATATAAAAGTGCTAAAGATATGATGTAGAGTATAGAAAGATGGAACCTAGTAATGGAAGCTATGTATAGGGTGACCTAAAATAGGTGAATGTGTCCAATGAAGAACCCTTGTATCTGTGTAAATGCCCCTAGTGGGTAGATAGTAGAAAATATAGATCAATGTATTAGTATTGAGTCCTATAATTAATCTACAGTCACTCAACAAGAACAAGTGAAGCATGTATGTATGAAAATACTAACTATACTAAGACAACTAGCATATGTAGTGTTTGATAACTATAAAAAATGTAAACATGGTAATACATATAATCTAGAATTATGTATTTTATGAGTAAATATCTGAATTTTATCATGATTTTGAGATATTATCTTGTTTTTTTAATTTTCTAGATATAAGCTATGTACAAGTAACATGAAAATGAAACTATATACAAGGAGCAAGAGAGATATAAATCATGTAAAATAAGGGAAGAATAATACTAGCCGACGAGTCTCATTGGTGACTCTTTATAAATGTGGCCTATATTAAAGTTAGGAATGGTAATATCTCATGTAGTGTGATTAATATAATGGAGTTGAATGATGTTGCAATACTAGCATGGGTATTGTTCATTGTTGAAATAATAATAATCATAATAACATAGAATGCTAGAGGGGATTGCCTCATACTATGGATTTGACCCTTTTGAATTGTGATTCAAAATATTTATTATCATTTTTTCATTTGTAACTATCTTTATTATATACATATGGTGTTATGGAGGATCTTTTGATAGAAAACCATTTTTTTTGAATGCTTATTAGCTTACCATGATTTTGACTTTTTAACTTCAATTGATATTTTTGTAACATTTCTTGTTTATCTATAATTTTTACCTTGATAAAATGTATCTATGAATGATTTACATTATGATGTTCAATAAATCCCAAACCTATTGACCAACATTATCAGCTTATAGAATAGGAGAAGTGATGCCTTGGGCCTACTTTCCTAAACCTTGATCAAGATAATAAAATTGTTGTATATATTTTTGACCAAAAGCATGTTTCTTTAAAAGTTGAGCCACATTTTGGAGAGGTATATTTGAATCTTTTACTTGATTTACCTATTATTTTTGTACTATTTATTTCTCTTATTGTGATTTATGATCCTTTTGTTGTTATGAGTTATGCTTTACTAACCAATATTATAATGTTTATAAATTTTACCCTTTTTAAATTTGTAGATGTGTCATTATATTTTATTTAGATGATGTGTCAATATTTGAGTCATCTATATCCATTATCTATTGTATTTTCCTTTTTAATTCTAAACATGAATTAGTGTGGTGTCTATGCATTCTATGATATGCATAATAATATATGGATCTCTTCGTTAGGTCTAGAGGAGGTAGGTTGATTAACTTAGCTTTAATCATTTCCCTTGTTATATCACTTGAAATCTTATTGAACCTTTTAAGATTTTTTGAATCACTCATAATATATGCACTATGTTGTACTTTATGATTTGGATATAAAATAGTGTGAGGTACAACTTTTCTAGGTGTGAATACATATACATGGTTTACACTAGCACATTATAAAGAATGTGTACATGTAATGTGATTTTCCAATAATGTGACCTTTTCACTTAATAACTAATTTTGATTTTATAATTTTGACATTAACTTGATCATACTGATAATTTTATCCCTTAAATTCTCACAAGTGCAAACCCTAGTTTCTTATGATTGAACATGTAAGAACACATCTTATAAGAAAGAGGTGTTGATAGGATCCATATGGGAATTCTTAAAAATATTATAGGATACTTTATCTCATAGAGGAGTCATAGCATGGACCTAGTTAGAGGGAAAGTATCTAAGACCCTCATATAGATGAGGAGGAGAAGGATGATCTTTTTTGTATATGAGATATGACATTGAAACTTGAAACATAGTTGTTAGATTATGTAATATATCCTCTATGTATGTAAGGATTTGCTTATTAATATAATTCCACATAAGAGAAAGATAAAATGATATAAAATATGACATATATTTTAACTAATTTAAAGTATCATATATACATGTGTTTATGTTATCTTTGAATTCATTCTAAGAGAAATAAAATAAGCATGCAAAATAAGCTAGAAAACTTTGCATAAAAAATTAATAAACTTCATCTATAATTATTATCCTAGTTATATGAAAGAAAAATTAAAATATGTATAGATCTAGAATTTGAATATGAGTCTTAGAATGATGGAAATATAAACCCTAGGGTTATCTAGGGTTAGGGTTTGTGCATTGTTCAAAGTAAGTTGAGTCCACTAAGTGTTTAATCTTGTAGGACTTTATGAAATGTAAATCTCATGTTGTTAAAGAGATGAGTATATTAAACTAGGGTAGAAATATGTAATAGAAATAACCACTGTTCTATTATAAAATTTACTAAATTAGCATTTTAAAAAATAGTAATAAATAATGCAAATAAGAATTTAGATGGAAAATTATAAAAACAAATGATTTTAAGGATAAAAACTAAGCCAAAGGTTGGTCTAAGTGTCACAAATAAGATAGAGGTGTCAGAACCCCTCCTATATAGTACCACCCTAATTGGATAGTAGTACCTTGTGGTTCTAATGTCCCTATTTTGGTGGTAGTGTCCTTTATGCATGATTGTCCTAAATTTTTGGGTATACATATGTCTAGATCTATAAATTTTATTCCTACATGCATGAGTTATTGAACCCTATAGAATGCCTATTTTTATTAATTTTTTGAGAAAACCCTAGTCTTCCATGTAGCTAGCGCATCCAATTGATATAAGATAAAATGTGTGTTGTTTGTTGGGTAGGATGGACATCCTCAACACCCTATTATGATGAGAGTTTCTTACATACCAATACTCCAAATAAGGATCAATTACAATGTAGTTATCCCCACCTAAGTTCTAGTGTAAGTGCAAGTGAAGCTAGTATGATAGTTGACTTGAGTGCTTTGAATGTGATTGAGACTATAAATTTGAGCAATCTAAGCTTAGGAATGTTTCAAATAGTAGTATAATCTTAATTTATATCTAAGCTAAAAAATAGGTTTTATCCACGTATTATTATGGTTGATTAGTTGATTAATTATAGTCTGATTAAGCTTTATCTCATATCGTAATTTTGGGATAGTTATGTGTTGCTTAATTTACATGATTGGTTTGCTATGAGATAGCTTTACTATTTTATGTTGTATATTATGATCATGTTTATTAATTATACAACATTATTTTATGGATATAATTATGTTCTAGGGTAACTACCTTCATTATTATGAGATGGATGCTATATAGATCCATCCCTCAAAGTGTGGAGGGAGAGCATCATTGAAGAGGGTGGTTTAGATGGAGATGTTTGGGGAAGACAAAGACTGAATCTATAAACCCTTACGCACACCACATATTATATCATGTTTTGTAGTTAATTGTTTGATTACATAGTTGTGGTATATTTTATTTTTCTATTATGAATGTTTGTTATGATATTGTGTGTTCTCAGATCATTTTATATGATTATGTGATTTCACTGATCTAGTTGTTGTCAATGTTATTTGTTAGTTGATTTGATAAATTTGTACCTAACAAGTTTGACACAATTTACTGTAGTGTAGTACATAGTTACATATTTGTTTATCAATTCTTGTTTGGATTATTTTTTAAAAATAATCTATGTATGCTTTTACATAACTAAGTCAGTTTCTATTGACTATTTACATTTAAAAGATTAATATTGTTGATTTTAAATACTAATATGAATTTGTAAAGGACTTAATTGATAATAAGTTCTTTGTTTAGTATTAATGT
>JARHVA010008446.1:470000-487208 GCA_037957365.1 Torreya grandis
CCTTGGCTACAGTAATGTTTTGATTAAACATTATCATTTCATATGTTGATATAGTTTTCATATTTTTGTGATATCTTATTAGAATGGATTTATTTATGGTACACATTATGTATTAGATATCTATAACACATGGATTCTATTTTATCATTCTGGATTCTTACACCATCATTATTTACCTATCTATGAAGGGAGGGTAATCCCTTTGTTGGGAGATAGTGTAAGGGATATATTGTCCATGGTTGGTGTAGAAAAGTGATCAGATGATGTTATTTCTCTAGTTGGATTAATACACTAAAGACTACACTTGAGATTACATATTGATACTTGAGTTGTAAAAACTCAGCCTCCTTGGAGCTTTTTATCATGCATTATTATTGAGATATTATTTATTGTTAAAAAGTGTAATATTTATTCACTATACTTATAAAATAGTGGCTATAATGTTGTATTATCCATGGTTGAATTTTTATTATTTCATTAATGATTTAGATGCAATATTTATTTTTTATTCAACATTCTTCATTATTATTATATATATTCAAGGTTATACTTAGCTAAGTGGATTGGATATAAAACTATTAGTTTAATAAATGAAGTTATTTAAATATCAGTAATTACATTTCTCATGGTGAAATCTATATCATGATTATGTAATTTTTTTTAAATTACTATATTTTGGTAAAAGCCAGTGGGATTGTTATAAAATTAGGGTAGAATAGGGTTGAAAACCTTAATTGTGCAAAGCTTGTTCTGAGTTTAAATATGTAATTTGTATATGATTTACATCTAGTGGTTATAGGGATAAAAGTCATGTATTTATACTATTATAGTGCCTGTATAGGAGCTAAAAGAGGTCTAGGCTGAGCCCAAGAGGTCTAATATTTGAAAATATATCCATTTGTGTAAAAAGGAGGGAAATGATAGTAATGCCAATATTGGGACACTAGTACAATGTGGTTATACTATATCTATTATGCTGATAGTGTCCAAGTGATAGAAAACTAGGCACAAAGGTACATGATGCAAGACTGAGGGTGTGGAAGTACTTTAGGGATGCCTATAGATGCATGTGGCCAACATGAAGGCTAGATAAATTTGAAAATGGGTTCTATAATAGTTCTATGGCTAATTTTGGCATATGTGGTCTCAAGTAACACTCTTACCTCTCGAGTGTCACTTTTAGGTGATTACAATGTGAAAAGGATACAAACTACTAGCAGTTTTATTTAGAATGGATTCAATGAATAAATGAATTTCACACTTATCCTTTGAAGCTTACCCATTGAGTGGCTAAAGTTTGTTCAATTTATAGACAAAGCATATAGTGTTATAACTATATTTAGGAATCATTTTCAATTCATTTCTATCAATAACCTTGTTTAACTCAAAAGTTACCCTCTCTTTTCTACCCTACCCTTATCTCACTTTTTTTTCCTTTTTGATTATGTCCTCCCCTAATTTAGATTGTGATGGGAATTGAAGTGAAGTAGAGATTATCATTTCACAAGTTGAATCAAATAATCAACATGATTTAGACAATTAATTATCAATAAATCAAGTAAATTAACATGAACGCTCCTATCAATTGAACCTCTAGTGGTAACAATTATTGATATTAAAGTAAAATGGGTTAAATGTTAGGACTTGTTCCAAAGTCTTAACATTAGGTTAGATTTTTGGTAGGTTAATAAATATTATTGTTAATGGGGCTTTCATCTTTTAATAAAGACACCCCCATAAAATAAAGTTAGTCTAATTTTAGGTAGTTTTCATGTTTTATATTTATTAATTAGAACTAACTTATGGGTTGATTTCCCATAAATAGTTGGTTATAGAATTAGTTGTTTTTACCAGTCATTGGTAAAATCTATATAAATCAATGTTTGCAATATAAAAGGGTTAACAGAGTAAAGGCACCCTTATGTACTTCTTTTTTTCAAATATTAATAAAATAATTGTGTACTTACACTAGGCAAAGACAAGGTTCAATCTATTTGTTTAAGGAGTTATCAGTAGTATCAGAGCATGGTTTTATCCAATACGGTGAATTTTGGAGAGCATTGGTGAATTTGAAAGGAAGGCAAGTTGAAAAGTCAAATTCATGTGAATTAAATGGCATGAAATAAGGTATGCCACATAAAGTAAAAATTTTAATGGTTTAAATGTTTGAAAAATTATTAAATTATTTTGATTTTTCAAATATTTTTTTTACATTTAAACCTATGTATTTTTTCATATACCATAATCTGGTCATTTTAGCCATTTGATACTCCATTTTCTTGTGTTCAAAATCCTAATTTGGAATTAAAATGATTTTTTAGCATTTAAATGTTATTAAATTCATTATATTTTTGCAAAAATGGACTTGTATAGCCTGTTTACTTGTGAAAAATCTCTATAATTTTCATTCATGGCTACCATTGTTATTTGCATTCATCTCATCCCTCTTGAGTCTAGAAACACCTACAAATCTTGTTAAAACCCCTTTTTTTTCATTTTCAATGAAAACTCTAGAAATTTTTTTGAGTTGTACGGCCTATGGTATGGCCTTCCAATGCCTTAGCTACAATTTGAATCCATTCCCTGCAAAAAAAACCTTGCAAATTTGCCAAAACATAGCCAAAATCCATTTTATACAACATGTATGGATTTGTATGGCCTCCAAGGGAGAGAAATGGTGTTAAAAATACTTCCAAGAGTAGCCATGGCGTCCCAAGGAAAAATAGCACATGTCTAAAACTCAAGAATATAATTTTTTTCATGTTTCTAAAGTTTAAATTCAAAAATTTGTCTTAGCTGGGTTCCACGTGAGAAAGCCTAAGTGAGAAGACTGAAAAAGGAAAATCTTGGATTTATTTACATATATGTAATTTTTTTAATTTTCCCTCATAGACAAAATCTAGCATAAGTACAAGTTTCTAAGTGTTATATCTTGAAAGTGCTCTTAGAGCAATTGGTTGAAGTCATTTTGTAAGAAGTTTGCAAAGGAGGAGGTCAAGGATTCAAATCCCTTCTTTTTGAAAGAAATTCTTTTGATTTAGAATATTCTTTTTTGTAAAAGGAATATTCCCTTTTAAATCTACTTTTTTTATGCCTTGAAAGCTATGAAACACATACTTATTATATTGTGTTATTTATTCAAAAAAGGGGGAATTCAATTCTATTTCATTTACATTGTTGTGGTGATATAAGGGTGTAATGGGTGGAATAAGGTTGTAATTTGGTGAAATAAGGGTGTAATCATTGATTTTTGGTGAGGTTAAGTGAAAAACCCATTAAAAATTCTTGTTTTCTCTTTTGTGCTCTACACGGAGGTTTATTGAAAAACCACATAGAAGCAGTGTCTTGTGTAGTGAGTGTGATATTTGTTTCATCTTTTTTACATTTTGTCACACTTTTAGTTACTACACTTGATTTTATTTCAAGATGCTGAAAATTCAAAATTTGCTTTCAGATGGTGATAGATTAACAATTTTCACTTATTCATATTGGAAATGATTGATGGAGGCTTCATTAGTTTTTAATGAATTATGGGATATTGTCAAGAATGAAAATCCCACATTGCCAACAAAGCAGGATAAATTATATGTATTCAATTTTCATGATTCTAAGGCCTTAGATCTCATTAAATTATATTGTACTCATGATTCTTATGTTCATATTGAAAATTCTCCTCATAGTTACACTATATGAAAAACATTGTCAGATTTGTATGATAAGAAACCTAAGCATAAGAAGATAGATATTGATATGAAGTTGTTTACTTTATCATTAGATGAAGATGGGGATATGGGAGAATATATGTCTAATTTGAAAAATATCACTACTGAGTACACTAAGGCTAGTTTTGGAAAACTAGATGATGAGCTCATAGTCATTGCTACTTTGAAAGGACTACCAGGGTCTTATAGGAATTTTGTTTAAATGTTGCATGTCTTTGACAAGATCACATGCATCACATTTGATAATTTGGCTAAGTTTCTCATCCAACATGACCTCTCTCTACCCAATAAATCTAAGAAAACTGAAGAAGCCCATGTTTTAAAGTCAAATCCTAGTTCATCTTCATCTAGGCATCAAAACAATAGAGGAAACAATTATAGAGGGGGTTGAGGTTACAGAGGAGGTAGATATCAAAATAGAGGTAGGGGTCATTCAAATAATCAATAATATAACCAATCACATTCACATGAAACAAGTGATCAAGGACATGGTCACAACTCATATAGGGGTAGAGGTCGAGGTAGATCAGACATTCAGTGTCATAGATGTGAAAAAGTTGGTCACATTGCCTCACAATATAGGATTCCTTTTAATAAAATTTAGAGGCAATAAAAAGTGACTAAGTCTAACTCTACTCAGTATGCTGATCATGACTATGCTGAGTCCAGTAATGTTGCCCATGAATCTGCATTCACTACTTTGGGGCACATTGATTATATTGAATATAAGGATAGAGATGAGCTAACAGATGTATGGGTTTTAGACACAGGAGCAACCAAACACATGACATTTAGGAGAGATGTCTTTTGGTCTTTTAAGGAAGCTTCTCTCTCTAGTTGCCTTAGAAAATAAGTCTATGCATACACCACTAGGACTGGGATGTATTCATATTCTTCTTCCAAATGGGTCTATAAAATACTTGGAGGATGTTTGGTATGTTCCTACATTGAAGAAACACTTAATTTCTTTGGTAACTATTTGAAAGAAAGGATATCAAATAGTTCTTGAAAATGGGCTCATTTACATTAATTTAGTGAAGGATGATTATAAAACAATGTATATAGGATATGAAGATGGAAACTTGGTTAGATTGCATTGTAAAGTGCTTCATCCCACTATAAAACTTGTGGCAGTTATTGACATAGGTATAGGTACTATGTCTACACAATGGTTATGGCATCTCCGCTATGGACATTTGAATATCCACTCTTTAATGGATTTGTAGAGATATTGTATGGTGAATGGGTTGCCCACTTTTCACAAAGATAGTATTCTTTATGAGTCATGTGTTTTGGGAAATAAAATAGGGAAAAATTTCTTAAATAGTCATCCTAGAGAGCTAACAAATGTTTATAGTTAGTTCATAGTGATGTATGTGACATGAAAAAGTCATTCATTGGTGGGTGTAGATACTTTGTCTTATTTATTGATGACTTTTATTGGATGACTTGGGTATATTTTATGAAAAACAAATCTAAAGATTTTGCCAAGTTTGTTGATTGGTTACACTTAGTCAAAAAAGAAACAAGTTCACATTTGGCCACTCTTCATTCAGATAATGAAGGTGAGTATACCTCAAATGAATTTTTAGATTATTGTTGAGAACATGGAATTCATCGACAATATAGTAATGCTTATACTCCATAGTAAAATGGAGTATTTGAATGGATGAATTAAACTTTAGAGGACATAGCATGTGCCATGTTACACTATAATAACTTGATGATAAGTTTTGGGTAGAAGCCATTAGTACTATAGTGTATTTTAGAAATAGGTCCCCCATAATTGCACTTTTGGGACAAACTCCATATGAGGCATGGTATGGATTTAAACCAAAAGTTAAACACTTAAAAGTGTTTGGATGTCTTTGTTTTCCTTTGGTTCATATTAAGCATAAAACTAAGTTGGAACCACAAAGTCAAAAATATATCTTTCTTGGTTATTCTGAAGATAAAAAGGGTTTTGTTTGCTTGCATAGGATTCAGGCAAATTCATAGTGAGTTGAGATGTTATATTTGATGAGGTTGGGATTATGAACACTGTAGAGATTGATTCTCAACTTAATAGATTAGAGAGGAAAAATACAAAAAGAGATAAGGGTTTGAATAATGGGGATAACTCTTCAAAGTTGTGGTATGAGACTCAAATTATTTCACTTTCCTCTCCTTCATCTACAAGTTCACAGGTTGATGACTTAGAAATTATTGAAAATTATCTAAGTTCCCCTTCAAATGATGCACATTATGAGAATTTTAAAGTCCCTAATTTGAATAATTTGACTATCTAAAATGGGCTCAAATTAATTTTTTTGACTTGAAAGCAGATGAAGTTGGTTTAATAGGGCCTAACAATTCTCAAAAATAGGTAAACTATGCTATGGTTGTTATTACTTCTTCCTCTGAGCCATCAACTTTTGAGGAGTCATCTACTGAACATGTTTGACAATAGGTAATGAAAAATGAGTATGACGCCATACTTAGAAATAATACATGGGTTTTAGTTAATCCTCCTCCACATGTTAAACCCATCAGTTGTAAATGAGTTTATAAGGCTAAGTATAAATCAGATGGTTCCATTGATAAACATAAGGCATGACTTGCTGCAAAAGGATATACACAACCAAAAGGTATTGCCTATGAGGAAACACTTACACCAACTACCAAATGGCACACTATTCATATGGTACATGCTTTAGCAACACAAAATGGATGGAAAGTACATCAATTAGATGTTAAAAGTGTTTTTTAAAATGGTGATTTATAGGAAGAAGTGTATATGAAACAACCTCAAGGTTTTAAATAGGTGGGTGTTGAACACAAAGTGTGTAAATGGATAAAAGCTTTATATGGGATCAAACAAGCACCCAGGGCTTGGTATGAGAAAATGGATTCATACTGGAAATCCATTGGTTTTCATCATAGTGAATCTGATGATACTCTCTATTTTTGAGTGCAGAGTAGGAAAATGGTGATACTTATTCTTTATGTCGATGACTTGTTTATCACAGGTAATGATGAAAACCATAACAAGTCTATGAAGAAGGAATTAAAAGATGGGTTAGAGATGACAGATCTTGGACTTGTTCACTACTATCTAGGCATAGAGATAACTCAAAAAGAGCATAGTATTTTCATTTCACAAACTAAGTATATTTATGAGTTATTAGATAGGTTTGGCATGAGTGATCACAAATTTAACCTCACTCCCATGGAAAGTAACTTGAAATTGTCTAAGGATGATAGTAGTGCTTTTCTGATGGCACCACATACAAATAATTGGTGGGAGGTTTGATATACTTGATGACTATTGGGCCTGATATTTCATTTTTAGTTGGAATTTTAACTAGGTTTATGCATGAGCCTAGAGAAATTCATTGGAATGCAATAAAATGAGTACTTCATTAGCTTCAGGGAATGAAAACATATGGCCTTGAATACTATTGCAACAAGAACTTCAAACTTGTTGGATATTGTGATGCAGATTTTAGTGGATGTGTGGATGACAGAGTTTCAACCACAGGATACACTATGCATATGGGTTCAACTACCATTGCTTGGTGTTGTAAGAAGTAGGATACAATGGCAAATTCAACAAAAAAATTAGAGTATATTGCAGCATGGGATGCTTCTAGATAAATTGTTTACCTTCATCATATTCTTGAATATATTCAAGTTTTTTAGTTTACTCCTACACATTTATAAATTGATAATCAAAGTGCAATCAAGATGTTCAATAATCTAGTGTTTCATGTAAAATTAAAACATATGAATGTCAAATACCACTATCTGTGAATGTTGGTGGTAAAGAAAGCTCTTGATCTAGTATATTGCCCAACTGTCAATCAAATAGATGATATCTTCACAAAACCCCTTGACATAATCAAATTTGAAAAATTTAGAAAAATGCTTGATATGTGTCTTTGGACTTGAATTTGGATCATAGGGGGGTTTGTTAGGACTTGTTCCAAAGTCTTAGCATTAGGTTAGATTTTTGGTAGGTTAATAAATATTATTGTTAATGGGACATGCATATTTTAGTAAATACACTCCCATAGAATAAAGTTAGTTTAATTTTAGGTAGTTTTCATGTTTTATATTTATTAATTAGAACTACCTTACGGGTTGATTTCCTGTAAATAGTTGGTTATAGGATTAGTTGTTTTTATTGGTCATTGGTAAAATATATATAAATCAATGTTTGTAATGTAAAAGGGTTAATGGAGTAAATTCACCCTTATGTACTTATTTTTTTCAAATATTAATAAAATAATTGTGCACGCGCACTAAGCAGGGACAAGTTTCAATCTATTTATTCAATGAGTTATCATTAAATTGGTTATTATTTGGATTGGATTAGTATTAATCATAAAATAAATGAGGGTATGTTTGTCCCATGTGTTATTGCCTCCCTTTATTCTCTTAAAACTACTCAATCTTATTTGTGTATTTTGAGAGGGTCACAAATTACTCTTGTGGTATGGAATCAATACACATCAAAATGAACAATAAATGATGTAATTAAAATAACACAACAAAGAATATAATAAGCATCCATCTAAGAATACAACTATTTTTGAGTAATAAAAACATAACATCTCATAGCATATAAAATCTCTGACTCAGTCCTAAGGACTCAATATCTTATAATTTCTTAATAACACATAAATCACATCTCAACATGGCATGTGTATAACATAATGTGTTTATAGTAATCATTGTGAAAACATAGGTCTCAAATCCACCTCCCCTTATGTAAACTTCATTCTATAGGTTAGTAAGGCTCAAAATAAAATTTTAAAGGATGTTATCACAATAACTAGGAATCTTATTGACTCTCCTCCATGGTCTCTATAGGTTAATGATCAAAGATTTATACTAAAAAAATCATAGATTGCAATGTGATACAATAAAATTTCTAATGTTAAAATAAAACCCATATCCATCACTATTAGAGTTAGGAGGAGACATATGTTAATAATTAAATAACAACCAAGGCTAAGGATCACACCATCATTAAAACCTCTATAAAAAGAACAAGTGAAACAATGCTTCCCAACTTGCTTAACAAGTTAAGCAAGAAGTCATAAGCTAAAATCATACACTAAAATAATAAGATACCTCTCATCTAATACTCCCATACTCAGTAAAGGATAAATGTACACAAAAATGATCATAAAACTAACAATTTTAAATAAGATGAGAATATACCAATCCAATCAAGGATTAAAAACAATTAATTAATTATCCCGAACCATCCAAAAAAGGGTAAAAAATAAAAAGGCTAAAAAACCCTATATAATACAAAGAGTAATAAAGGCAAAAACTGATAAATAACTCAATTCAATCCAAATGTATATAATTAAAGAAAAGTAGGATCTCCAATAATCAATAATGATTTAAAATAATGAATGGATAAACAACCGAGAAATCTATAAGAAGTAAAACCATAAAAATATGACTATAATCAACTTATAAATTCATATCAATAACTAAAATAAATAAAATGTTTTCAAAATCACATGGTAAAATTTTACATTTGAATGCAATGATACTAGAAAGTGTTGCTCTTGAAGGCCACAAGTGGGGAGTAAGGAGATACCATTTCGATAACTAGAAACACAAATCTTGAATACCATCACATGGTATGAAGAAAGCATCACAAATTCATGTTTCCAAATCACCACACACTTACCAAACTATAATTGGTAACATAACATCACATTAAAAAAAACAAGAGGAAAATATTAAACCACAAGGAGACATAGAGCCACTCCATATATACAACTTCTCTAGCCAACACAAAATAGAAGATACCATTATGTGATTACCATTAAATTTTTTTAAAATAATACTAAAGAAAAAAATCCCCTATCAAAAGGAAATTTAATTAACATCATATAATATATAATCCACTTAATGGAATTATAATGATGTCACTATATGGTGATAAAGTATCAACTCATCTCTATGCTATTTAAGAGCTAAACAACACCTCTTCTCAAACTAATGGACTGTATTTAAGATATGTACATACAAAATTTCCTAACACATAGTAATTTACCTAAAAAAACAAGCTACACTCATATAATACAAGGAAGATGTCCACCACTCAATGGTGGTGCTAATCTCTAATGGATTTTCTAAGATCCTCTCCCCTAAGATTGACATAATCAAGGCATATAAATTTATCTATATTTATCTTTAGATGCACCCTTTATTAGGAGAGAATAATAACATGCTTTCATAACACCCACATCACAAAACCTATGTCCCTTAGTGACGTTTATTATAAATAAATAAATGTCTAACCATAACCAATGATGATCAATCTATTTATGATTGAGAAGGTTATAGTCACAACACTTTAATGTAAGTGGATAGGTTTCAAGTGGAAACCCATTTATAACACCATGAGGCTATTTATTTCTTATGTATAATATGTATGTACCTATGTATATGTAACCCTCTAATATCTACATATATAGGCCTTTAAATCAAGGGACCGTGGAAAAAATCTTCATAAAACTCCTCATAAGGAAAGGGTAAATAACCAAGGAAAATAAAATGGAATAACTAATCCATCCCAATTAATTATAGTCACATCACTCAAAGTGAGAGAGACATCAAGTAACCCTATGGAAAACTCCACTTGAGTGGCAAGGAATTATTTTATTTAAAGGGGATCATTGAACCTATAAATACCCATCTAGAACCTAAAGTATAAGACACTCTTTTTTATAATTTTTATCAATCTACATGGTCTTGAGAAAAAATATGAATTTATCAAAGAACTCATATAATAATTAATTAAATGAAATAAGTGTATGACAATGGTCATGCAAAATTTCCATCAACCTAGCACACAAGATCTCACTCATGAGCTAACATTCACTTGGTTTTCATGGGAATCTAACTTCCTAACTTTCGATTGGAAACTTATTTCAAGCCTTCACCAAACCTCATCTATAATAATAAATGGGTGGATGTTTAACAAGTCCTAACATGGGTCTCTTAAGTGCAAAGACCAAAATAAGAAGCCAAGTGTCTAACACTTGGTTGAATATTACTAAATCTATGAAACTCTTCATGTGTATTACTATTACCATCTCAATGAGTTTTAACACCCAAAAATTACACACATCATTTTTTATAAAAAAAGTGGTACTAAAAAATGATCCTTGAACCTTCTAGTGTAAAAACTATGCTCTGACTCAAAAATGACATGCATAAAAAATATCACAACAAAAAATATAGAAAAGCAAGCCAACTCTGTTTTAGAATGTACATTGAACACTATACACAAGTACATTTCCCACATCATGAGGAGGTAATGCACAAGTTGATCCTTAATCACCATGAAACCATGCAAGTCCCATTTACTCTAATTAGCCTATAGGATCTGAGACAATACTATAACTTGTTGAGATATCATAGTGGGGCCCATGATCATAAGGAAAAAGAGGAACATATAACTAAAAATAGGTGGGTTAGAGAAACCACTTTCTTGAATGAGATATCCTAAATCACAATGGAAATTAAGAAGGGTGCCAAGTGATTCAAACCAATTAGATGGATCAATTCTCACTTTAAGTGGTAAATTAAGTATGATTTCTTATTGAATTGAACTTAATAAAAGTACTAAAAATATATAAAATAATCTTCAGAGGACCTCAAAATGTGCTTAAACTATCTTGTTTAATCACTTTGATATTGGTGCACCTAATCTCCACCATCATATCAAACTAATCTTGACCATAAGATCTGGTCAAATAATAGAAGGTGACCTAATATACTCATAGAGGCCATATGGTCTCCAAGTTAGTAATTGAGTAGAACAAATCAAAATCTGGAGGGAGGAGCTTTTGGGGGATAAATCTTCCATAGTCATCCCTTCTTTCTTCCTTGACCTTGGAGGGATACCATTAATATATTCTTTGATATTTTTGAAAAATAAATAAATTAAACATTAATTTTTCTAACAAGCTAGGAATATGCATGCATGAGTTTTCCAGATGCCTAGTTTGATGAAAAATCATAAGAGGTATTAGTCTCCTATGGTTTTCAAACAGGCCTCAAGAGATTCAAGTTCCTCAAAAACTATTAATGGCCACCACAAGGTAAAAATTTCAAAAATGTTTTCAATTAATATTAATATTTTTATCTTAGAATGAAGGGAAATAAAAAATAGAAGGGTCCCCTTTTTCATAAACCCAATTTAGGGATCTTGGGATCCCATGATTTTGAATAAGGCCAAAACAAGCATCCCTAAGATAAAACAAGTACAAGGTTAATACTAAGAATTTTGAGGCCCAAAAACCACTTACAAGTGGAAGGGAAAAAAATTAAAGGTGCCCATTTTAGGTTCCCATACCTCCAAATCACCATATCTCTAAAATAATAGTTGAAAAACAAGTCAATAGGTGTCAATAATGGTCTAAATAAACTCTAAGGATAAAGGAGTCATAAATGGAATAATACAAATACCTACATCTAAAAAATTACACTATGCAAAAGAGACAAAAAAATAAAGGAGGTCATTTTTGGGGCTATTCCACTTCTAGGACACTATATATTTAAAATCAAAGGACAAATTTTAGGCATGCTAAGGTTTAAAATTTCTAGTTTAATAAAATTTAGTTGCAGGTCTAAAAGTTTATAAGTCTAATGTTTTTATTTAAAATATTAATATAAAACTTATTTGAAATAAAAATGTAAAGATTAGTGTTTAGTTTCCTAACTCTAAAATTCAAGGGTTTTGGTGATTTTCGATCAATGGATTTTTTTATCCATGTGGATATAAGTCATGCTACAACACTGCCAAGCTCATAAATTATGAGAAGTTAATTATTATGTTCACATGACATCTAGTTATATAAACCATGTATATTTTATGCCAATAACCATCCTATGTGATGAATTTAGGCTCAAAAAATATATCCACATGGTCACATGAGTGATATTTGACCTATTATAGATGCATTCCATACAAGACAAGTATAATGCCCTTCCAATGGGCCTACCAAACAAGTAAACTACCCTACAGAGAAGTTATTGTTGACCAAATTTGACCCTACTACTCAAATTGGGACCTCTATAAGTAAAAAATTTGTCTTTATATGTTTATATAAGGTCTAATAATTTTTCATGGGATATATTATAGGTTATTTTATGCCATATAATGTCATCTTAGCCTTGGTATTAGTCATATTAGTCAATTTATTATTTTGAGTCATTTAGAAGGATTTTAGTGGTCATAAATGCAAGTGGCATCATTTACAAGGTGTAAAAGTGTCCTAAGTTCTTCCCAAACATCAAATAAGTTAGATTCCTTATCATTAATGTCAGTTCATTTGAAACGTGTAGGTTATCTAATTAAAAATTAGGAAATAAACAAACAAATGAGAGTTTGGCATTTGTATGGCCTATGAGAGAGTTTTACATGTGGGATAAGTTTTTAATATAAATATTAATCTTTATAATGTTAATTTAAATTCTTCAATGCTCTGGAAGTTCCATTTTAAAGTTAAAACCATTATGCTCCTTCTTTGCCCTTCTAGACACACATAAGTGGTCAACAGGATTGTGCTTGGTACAAAATACTGAAGATGTTTCTGGTCAAAAAAATTGGGAGGTTGTATTAAAATTAAATATATACACTTACATAATAATATTTCAAATTTTATTCAAACATGCTTTATGAACCATCCTTTACAAGATGACTATGTTTTTCTACTTGTTAATTTGTGTAACCTATAGATTTGACTCTTGTATGGATAGTTCCATACAATCTAGTTGATGAAATGGGTTACAAATGATTTTTAATATATCCCCTCATGTTACCCATTATTTTTTTCATGTTTCAATATGTTGAGTTGAGCCAAGTATCTCAAGTTGCAAGCAAAGGCACTTTTATGTATGACATGCCTATTTTAACTATTTTTAGATCACCCTATGTTGATAATGACTTCTAAAGGTGATGATAGTTTTTTAAAAATGTTTTTAATGCCCTTAAATTATATCAAATTTAAATATCATTCTTTTAGTAATGTTTCATGAGGATGTAGTCAAAAATGCTAGGCACATAGTCTATATATGACTGTCATATACAATCATCTGATGGGCTATGTTAAATATTGAACACATTCATAAGAGAGTGAAAGATATTTACATAGTGGTGGATATGTATTTATCACATGGTTTATAAATTTAAGTCCATAAAATAATGTATCAATAACATGTGGAAAACTTTTTAGCACTTAACGCAGTCTCCTGCCTAGCCATAGCTCCATTAGCACCTATAGGAGAGAAAAAATCCTAAGAGGAAGTTTTAAACCTTGTTTCAAGTCTTACATGATCAATTAATTATGTTTTGAATATTTTACAAGATATTATGATCAATGTAAGGTTTTCCCCATGTTTACTACTCATCCTTACCACTCATTGCCTATAATGTTGCATTTTCTTATTGTATATGACAACCATCTATAAGTGGGATCACAAAGATGTAAAGGTGCCTATATGAAAAAATGGGAGAATGGTGGATATTTTTCAGACTTATAGAATTTTTTTAAAATAATTTTAGACCTTTTTTAGGTGTGGATTAGAAAATGTATGTTGAGAACTACCCTAAGATCCAATGACAGTATACAGGGACATTTTCCTTAAAGAATGAAAATAGAGTTTTGGTCAGTTTTGCCAAAGTCATATAATAAGGTTGCTAATGCCCTTTATGCATCCTAATGCACACATATTGTATCATATACATGGGATAGATACTTTTAAATTATTTAAGGATATAGGATTAGTATAAATTGATTATTAGAGACCCCAAAGTCACCATTTGAACACTAAATTATTTCACTATTATCTACAGGTCTGACCTATAGTAGACCTCTTCATCCAAGTTGGTAGTATGAAACCATGTTTCATGATTTAATAGTTTAATAAGGTTTATTATATCATTCATGATTTTAAAGATCATCCAAGGAGGAAGATATATTATATTTTGCTTCCCATATACACCTACAAGCTTATCTTGCCTATGAAGTTGACCTATAGTTGGTTTCAAAGTTGTTATACTCCATACTATGAGCTTGGGTATGGAAACACACATACATATAAAACATAATTATATAAAATTTATTTTAAAATATATCAAGGAGTTTATAATTAATATATATCATAGTTTTCAAGAGTAAAAGGCCACCTACAGGACTGTATAGTCAGTTGTAGATGACTATATACAAGCAGTGAATTGATCCGTGACATTTAAGTGTTGATATTACATAAAGATAAAGAAAATTAATGAGTTAAATAATTTTTAAAATAAAATGTGTTACATTTTAAGGTTTTAATAGGACCCCATATCAATTTAAGTATATCCAAGAAAGACATAAACACCTACAAGTAAGGGAAGTACATAAACAGGGTTAGCTTAACAGTCAAGCCTCACTAAGTAAGGAAAAGTTTAAAGGTGCAAGAATATATTATTAGGGTTTCATAAAATTTCAAAGGTTACTTATAATGGTGTAAATAAACTTATTATATCCTCAAAATGGATATAAATCAAAATAAATACCCTAATTAAGTACCTACAGTCCACATAAGAAACCCTAAATATAAAGTTTGCCCTCCACAAGCAAGCCATGGAATGTGAAGAGGTTATGGGGTAGAATAACCTATTAAAGGGATAAAAACTTGTAAGAACCATATTTATTACTTGTGTAATATTATCCACCATTTAATTAGTATAATAAAATAGGGGAAGTGCACTCTATTTTATTGTAGATAGAGGGTACTCTCTTTAAGTGTAAATTGGTAGGTTTTGTGGAAAAGGGTATGAAGGGTGATAAAATGATCTGATTTGAAATTTATAATAGGTTTAAGAGGCTGTATAAAACTTATGAAAAATATAAAAAACCAAGCAAGAAATTTTGAAGCCTATCAGGGTACCCCAAACCATCAAGTTTGCAAGCAGGTCCATTAGGAATCATTTTAACCTAAATCTAAATGGTAGAACAATGACACTTAAAACCTTAATAATGGGTTAAAATTTAATATAAAATTATAAAAATAGTCATTTTATAGCTTTTATTTCTCTTATTTTTTAGACACAACAAAGAGAATCCATTTTGGGCTTTAAAGTGTAGACCGACTATTAGGCATGGTTAGGTCTAGTGCCCAAATGAGAGGTAACTTACACTTATAGCATGATATATGCTTCCTATCCTATTATATAATGACTATATGGTAATTACAATTCTTTTAAATCTATAGAAAAAACATAAAGAACCTCATTTTGAGCTCTGAACTACATTAGACCTATGCAAAGTGGAGAATCAATCTCGATGGAGTAACTTTAGAATTTCACATATCCTTGAAGTATTTACATGGACATAAATAAGGTTATAAGGAGTTATATAGGGTCATAAAAATCAATTTTATGGCATTATATTTATATTTTGATGTCAGACCTTTATGAAATATCACTAAACGTCAAAACTACTCAAAACCCTTGTTAAAACCTTGTAAAGACCTAATAAAGGAAATGGAGATGAAAATATACCCTATTGGCATATTTTGTCTATAATTATTATTTAATATTTCAAAGGGATCTCTCAGGCTATTCCCCATCAAGATGAGTTGTATGGAATCTATATGAATAGGGTAAAAAACTATTTCTTTTGTCAATTTTGTGTATTATGTAGGTTCTATGGAATTTAAAGGGATGAAACCAACTTTGGGAGGAATATATATAATTTTAAAAACCCATCATGTCCATTTAATACTTCATAAAAATTCCTAAGTGTTCAAAAAATAGCTCTCATCTCAACTAGTCAAAACTGGCATAGTGACCAAGTTAGTGAGAAGGGTGGAAAACTTCAAGTAAGCTAATTTTATGGTGTTTATAGTGATTAAAAATACATGGAGGTTCTTAAAAAGTGTCATAAACTCCATTTTATGAGTTTTCATATAAAAATAACACCTTTTTGGAGGCCAAGTGTGTAGGGTGTGTGAAAGATGAGTTTTTTTAGATTGCACGTAGTGATGGCTCACTTCACGGAGATTCTAGATGAGTAGGGCTATAACCAATTCATGGAGAGGAATGTATAAAATCATTCCATATCATTATAATCATAATACCTATCCCTAATCTATTTTTAGATGTTTAAATAGGGCAAAATCATGAAGATAGTTTTTTGAGGCAGAATGAGAACTTTTATGCCACATTTCAAGAGTTTCATGACTTGGGGTGACACTTATACTTTATAAAATTTCATGGTTAATTTAATATATTTTCTCATGCATATTTAAAATATTTTCTTAACTTTAAAATTATCCCTATGATATTTGGACTTATTTATGCTCCTCTCTCTCTCTCTCTCTCTCTCTCTCTCTCTCTCTCTCTCTCTCTCTCTCTCTCTCTCTCTCTCTCTCTCTCTCTCTCTCTCTCTCTCTCTCTCTCTCTCTCTCTCTCTCTCTCTCG